>JAAGEH010000286.1:10528884-10597499 GCA_011751065.1 Lasiurus cinereus | reverse complement strand
TTAATGGTCTCTCTTCTTCTCTTTTTCCCTCTTCTCCTGTCCCCTATCTCTCTCTAATATCAGCAAAAATAAAATTAAATACCTTAATTATTAATAATTACTTAAAATTAAATAACCAATCCTTGTTTGTGGCTGCAGTGACAGAGCTCAGCATTATTAATAGTTTTCTCCTGTGGGTTTCCCCTATTATGGTTATTTTTTGATTCTATTCAATTATCCTTTATGTAGGGCCTTGGAATTAGGTAGTACTCTATCTCATGAGGTTTAAACATCGAAAGTTAGTGAAGAGACTGATGTTCTAATATGATCCATAGATGTGCTAGAGACAAGTTGTGCTCACCAAATTTTCCATGTGCTCTTCTACATTTTCTAGCTTCTTTTGTAGCAAAGTTGAGGCCATATAACTAATTCTGGCCAATGAATTGAGCACAAGAACTATGAGCATCACTTCTGGGCTAAGACAGTCTGTCCCTCTCTGGGTAGGAGGTCCATGTGTTGATATAGTTGTTTTTCAGCTGGGTAAATTCTATTTTCTAAATAAGAATAGCCCCAGAAACCTTCATTACATTTGGTAAGAAGAAGAAGAAGAAGTAAACTTTGTGCTGGGCTATTGAGATTTCTAAAACCTTTTTTAAAAATTTTAGTTGCTCAGTATTAATTACTTTGACTAATAAAAGAGGCAAACTATTCCTCCAGTGAGCATGTGGAAATGAGCCTACAGAAGGTCTCCTTAGCCTGTTAGAAATGCAAACTGCATTTTACTCCTTTCAGTTCTCTGACACTCACTATTTGAGGACTTAATAATTTACATTTTCTTAACAAGTTAGAACTTACAAAAATTATTCATGCATGTTATCTTCATTAGAAAACCAGACTGAGTATCAAAGTTCCTCTTAATCAATAAATAAACTGATTGAAGAAGATTAATACCCTGCTCAATGCATCTAGCCACCAACAGAGATAATTCCTTATTTCACTACGAAACAATGTCTGTGTATATTATGCATGCAAAACTATATATATATATATATATTCATATATATGATTTATATTCTTCAACTCACAAAAAGTCTAAAGGAGGATGGGAAAATGGAGTTATTGTTTTAGAAAGAATGGGAGTCTGAGAGTCAGAAGACAAATGGGTATATGTTGGCTGTGAACATGCTAGTTGTATGTCCTTGATGCTATCAACTACTATTTGTGGGTCTCATTTTCCTCATTTATGCTGTATTAATAATCCTAATAACCCTTTTGGTTTAATATTTTGTGACTTTATATTGAAAGCAGTAGATAGTAACTCAGCAATAGGAAGATTTTACTCCCCACATTAAGAGCCATCAAAATTGATTATTATACTTAATGTGGTTTTAAAGATTCATAGTTATAATTTAAGGAGTTGGATTGGGAGACTCAAGATATGTTTTTAATGGACACAAAGATTATTTTAAGTCATAGTGTTTTTTAGTAAAACCACTTGAAAATTTTCACTCTTTGAGCTCAATTTTAAAGGTTATTTTTAAGTGCCACAAGGTAAAGTGAAATATAAAGACCTATATTTTTATTCTCCCTTCATTATCAATTTTCTTTTTCACACTGGGCAAGTAAATTAGTTTCTATATTCCACATTTTAAAAATAAAACTGACCGGAAGAATACTGGCATACTGTAAGAAATTATTATAAGGAATTCTGAGAAAAAAAATTAAAGCACACATTTACATTCATTTGGCTCAGCTATTTAAATAACAATAATTACTTGGTGAGTTTCATTGAAAATCTCCTAAGTACGCAGCGCTTTCCTTCACTTGGAGGATATGAAAAAATTAATTTTTCTAACCTATTTTATTCTCTATTCATTGTATAATGTTCAAACGAAGAATTCATTTCTTAAAATAAGTGAGTTTTCATGAAACCAGGAAAACTTATGAAGTAGGTAAAATTACCTTTCTTTTTCTCAAATTCTTTTCTTTGACTCTTAATTTTCTTCCACCTACTGTTAATATCCCAACAATCTTGCCACCCTTCCTAACCCTCTTTTTTGTTCCTTTTCAATCTTATTTTGTATTGGTTTTGGGTGTATAGCTTAGTAGTTAGAAAATCATATACTTTACGTAGTGTCCCCCTCAATATTTCCAGTAACCCAACTGACACCAGTCATAGTTCTCAGAATATTATTTAGTATACTGTCTGTGCCTAACTTTACATGCCCATGAGTATTTTGTAACTACTGATTTGTGTTTCTTAGTCCCTTCACCTCTTTCACCTAGACCCAGAGCCCTCAGCCATCTGGCAATCTCCATTTTACTCTCTGGGTCTATGAGTCTATTTCAATGTAGTTTGTTCATTTATAATTGTATTCTTTAGATTCCACATATAAATAAAATCATACAGTATTTGTTTTTCTCTGACTTATTTAACTGAGCATAATACCCTCTAGGTCCATCTGTGTGATTGCAAATGGTAAGATTTCACTCTTTTTATATTTTACTCAAGTATATATGTACTACCATTTTCACCCACTTGTCTTTTGATGGGCACTTGGGTTGCACCCATAGCTTGGCTACTGTAAATAACACTGCAGTGAACATGGGAGTGCATATATTCTTTTGTATTAGTGTTTGGGCTTTCATCAGAGAAATCTCCAGAAGTGGGATCACTGGGTCATAAGATGGATCCAGTTTTTTATTTCTTGAGGTAACTCCATATTGTTTTTCATAGTGGCTGCACCAGTCTGCATTCTTCGCTGAAGAAAGATTTTTTTTTCAGATATTGAGATATATATAAATTTACAGTGCATAAAATTTTGTGATCCTGTTGAAGAAACAAATACTTCAACATGATAGAATATAAAACAGCAAATAGAAGACTTTAAAATTTTGAATTAGTGATATATAATTTCTGTGACAAATATTGGAGCAAAAAAGTCCAAAAGTTGGACTGTTATACTAACAAATCTCCAGATGAAATTGACTAATGAAATGTAAAAATAAATCCACAGCTATACAAAATCTAAATTTTTTCTCTGTGATTTTAATAGAAATTGTTCAATCCATTCTCATTTTTAAAAAATTCCCAGCTTCTGTATTTGCTTTTCCTATTCAGACAATAAATGCAAAGATGCAATAAGTGCAATACAGAAGTGCACTGCAAAGTGCAGAAATGCATTTAAACATTATACAAACTAGAGGAAAATTTAGTTAATTATTTCTACAGTAATGTGGATGAAATGTTTTCTAAAAATCTCTAGAAAGCCATCAATTATCAATGAAGTAATTGCTAAAATAAAAAATAGTTAAAAACCTCTAATGAGAAATTTGATTCCAAAAGATGTCCATAGTATATTTTAGGTTAAAAAGTTATTTAACAGAACAGTGTGTATATTAATACTATTCCACTTGTATATTGCACATGTTTCAATGTGGGTAAATCTATGTGGCTACACATGTCTACAGAAAAATATGACTGGACATCTAGTTAACAAAATGCTAATGGTCATCATCTCAAGTCAGTGAAATCCTGGGTAGTTTTGATTTCCATTTTTTGTAGTCTGAGTCTTAAACAATGATTATAGGTATACTAGAGGCCCGATGCACAAAATTTGTGGAAGAGTAGGCCTTCCTTTCATGGTTGCCAGCACCAGCTTCCCTCTGGCACCCAAGACCTGGGCTTTTCTTGTAGCCTCAGCTTCGTCCATAAGGTCATCTGGAAGGATGTTTGGTCTAATTAGCATATTATGCTTTTTTTATTATAGATAATTCTTGAGAAAAATACCTTTTGATTACTTAAAGAAAATATGTCTATAATTTGCAATATTGATTGACTTACAAACAAAAATAAGGGTATACATTAGAAGAAAGAATTGAGTATTGCTGTAATATACCTAGAGGACTGGCTTAACTAATCAAAACTTGCAATCAAAATACCTTTCTATAGTTAGATCAGTAGCCTAGGACACAGCTATACAAAATCTAAATTTTTTTCTCTGTGATTTTAATAGAAATTGTTCAATCCATTCTCATTTTTAAAAAATTCCCAGCTTGTGTATTTGCTTTTCCTATTCAGACAATAAATGCAAACATGCAATAAGTACAATACAGAAGTGCACTGCAAAGTGCAGAAATGCATTTAAACATTATACAAACTAAAGACTATTATAATTGGAAAGAACAAATGAAATAATGGTTTATGTCAACAGATAGCTTAGATTTATATTATTATACTAGGGGCCTAGTGCAAAATTCCTTCACTTTGAAAAGAACTGTGGGCTGTGAGACTGTGGTGGACATAGGGGTGGTTCTTGGTCCATCCTCCTCACTCCCGTCCAGTCCCTCCCACCATGGCCCCAAGCTCTCCTGTCTGCTGGGACCCCTGCTCCCACCGCCACTGCTCACACAAGCTGACAGACCCGGCCCCGCTTGTACCCACTGATGGCATAGAGCAATTGGGTTGTGACTGGCAGCTGCTGCACCAATTGCCTCTCAGGAGCAGAAGAAGGTGGAGAAGCCCTCAGGGCTGATTGGGGTCAGCAGCCCCTACTTGCACCCACTGATGGTGCTGAGTGATCAGGACTGGTGCCAGGCACCAGCAGTGGGTGTGAGCAGCAGCTCTGATGCCAAGTGCAGATGCAAGTGGAGCCAACGTGCAAGAGGCAGCTGCCAGCCCCAATAGACCTTCAGGAACAGGGTGAAGTAGGGAAGCCCTGAGGGGCGATCAGAGGCAGCAGCCGCCTCTCACACTAGCTAACGGCGCCAAGCAATCAGAGCTGGTCCCAGGCACCCGTAGCTGGTACAAGAAGCAGCTCCATTGCTGGCATGGGTGTGAGCAGAGCCAGCACAGGCAGCACATGCTAGCACCAAGCGGGACCACAGTGCACAGGAGCAAACAATTTTCAGTAACCACCAGAGTCTCGCCCTGATGATAGCAACTAACACCCCATCTTGGTCTGGCTCTCCTGCTCACCTGCTCCACCATCCCACCATGGCTGACACTCGTCATGTTCCAGGTTCTGCTGCTAACATTCGCCATCCACATACACCCTGGTGGTCAGTGCACGTCATAGTGACCAGTTGTTCAGTTGTTTCGTTGTTCTGCCATTTGGTCTACTTGTATATTAGGGTTTTATATATAAAGATATTAAGGTATAATAAAAATATTGCATCTTATATTAATGTATATTTATTTTACATTAAAGAAAAATATTTAAGACAGTCCTTTGTGAAGCCACTTTCAAATTTTTAAATTATAGTTTATAATGAATATTATTTAGTTTTAATTTCAGGTACATAGCATCAAATAGATAATTATATACTTTACAAAATGTTCCCCCTGATATTTCAAGTACCAACCTGGCACCATCCATAATTATTACTATACTAGAGGCTGGGTGCACAAGATTTGTGTATGGGGGAGTAATCCCTCAGCCTAGCCTGCATCCTCTCCAATCTGGGACATCCCTCTCACAATACAGGACTGCTAACTCCCAAACATTTGCCTACCTGCCTGCCTGATTGCCTCTAATCACTTCTGTCTGCCAGCCTAATCATGCCCTAACCACTCCCTGCCAACCCGATTGCCACTAACTGCCCTCCCCTGAAGGCCTGGTTGCTCTAACTGTCCTTCCCTCCAGGCCTAGTTGCCCCAAACTACCCTCTCCTGCAGGCCTGGTTGTTCCCAACTGTCTGCCCTGCAGGCCTGGTAACCCCCAACTTCCCTTTCTTGCAGGGCTGGTTCCCCACAACTGTCATCCTCTGCAGGCCTGGTCAACCCCAACTCCCCTCCCCTGCAGGCCTGCATCCCACACAACTGCCCTTGCCTGCTGGCCTGATCACCCACAATTGTCCTCTGCTGGCCATCTTGTGGTGGCTTTCTTGTGTCCACATGGTGGCAGTCATCTTACGTGTTGGAGTGGTGGTCAATTTGCATATTACCTGTTTATTAGATAAGATTGATTACATCCCATGACTATTTTGTAACTACCAATTTGTGCTTCTTCCTCCTTTTCACCCAGTTCCCCATTTCTTATTACTACTTTCATCCACCAATTCAGATTATTTTATTTCTGCAAATTCCAAAATTTTCCTATTCCATTTAGTTTACCCTTACTTTTGTTCATCATGTCATACTCTACATTTCTCTATTACATTTTATGCTGCTTTTAAGAGCATACTATATACATCTTTATCAAGTTGAAGATGTCTAATATATAATATATTCTACAATCTAGATGTTCAATAAATGTTTGTTGAATTAACAAATAATAAAAAACATGGTCTGTCTACCTATCTCTCTCCCTGCTACAACCAATATAGGGCTAAAGTCATTTATAGGAAAAACTAAAATGTAAAAACATGTGTTAGTATATGCAATTCTAATAAAGAGATTAATTTACTGGTATCAATAACCTTATAATTTTAAATAACTTATTTTATTGTAATAAACATATGTTTTTTTTGAAATAATGTCAATTTTAAATAATGACACACACAAAACCAGTTCCATTATTTAAAATGTTTAGTATAACTGGAACTCAGCAAAGAAATGTTAGGTTATAAAATTCATACAGAGTTTTGTAGGTTTTCCCTTTTTAAAAAAAATATATATTTTATTGATTTTGTACAGAGAGGAAGGGAGAGGGATAGAGAGTTAGAAACATTGATAAGAAAGAAACATCCATCAGCTGCCTCTTGCACACTCCCCACTGGTGATGTGCCTGCAACCAAGGTACATGTCCTTGACTGGAATCAAACTTGGAACCCTTCAGCCATAGGCCAACACTTTATCCACTGAGCCAAACCAGTCAGGTTGATTTTCTTTTTTAAAAAGTCTTAATTGTTGAGAGTATTATAGATGTCCCTCTCTTTTTCCTCCACTGTCTTCCTCTAAGAGTTCCCACCCTGCCGCAGGCCTTCACGACCCCATCGTCTGTGTCCATGAGCAATTTATATCTTATATAATAAAAGGATAATATGCAAATTGAATGAACAGTGGAATGACTGGTAGCTATAATGCATACTGGCCACCAGGGGGCAGCTGATCGATGTCTCTCTCATAGATGTTTCTAACTCTCTTATCTCTCTCCCTTCCTCTCCCATACAGGAGCTGCCCCCAGCCCATAGGCCCCGAGGCCTGCTGTCCAATCTCTGGGTCCCTTCCCTCTGCAGACAGGCTCTGATCACCTGACGAAGAATGGAGAACCTCAAGTGGGTGCCAAGCCAAGGCTCCCACCCCCTGGTTACCCCATACACAGAGGGCGACTTGCAGTGAGGGACAAGCCAGTGAGCAGGCAGTAATGGCCAACCTCTTGGTCCCTCTTCCTCAGCTAGCAGGCTCTGTTTACCCAAGAGCTAACAGGGAACTGGGGTTGGTAGTGACTGTAGGGGACCTGAGGGTATGAGCCAGGCCAGATATGCATATAAGTTTTTTGGTTAAACTCTTCCCATCCCTCCCACCACCATTCATCAAATATTAATTAAACATGGATAATTTCAGGTATTCAAAAAATAATTTGACATAATACCTAATCTTAAGGAGCTTACAACCTTTGGGGTAAGACACAACATTCATCACTCTTTGATCATAATATGACCAGAATGTGCCAGAAGACAAAGCAAAGTAATCTTGCTTCATGATAACGCACCATCAAACAATTAAAAAACAGTTAAAGACATGTTAAAAGATCTTGCCTGGGAATTATTAACCCACCCACTGTATTCACTAGACCTTGCTCCTTCAGATTACTACTTGTTCTGATCCATGGCACACACATTTTCTGAGCAGCACTTCAAAACACATGAAGAGCCAGAACTGGTTTGGCTCAGTGGATAGAGCATCGATCTGCGGACTGAAGGATCCCAGGGTCGATTCCAGTCAAGGGCATATATCCTGGTTGCAGGCACATCCTCAGTGGGGGGCGTGTAGGAGGCAGCTGATCGATGTCTCTCATCGATGTTCCTAACTCCATCCTTCTCCCTTCCTCTCTGTAAAAAATCAATAAAATATATTTAAAAAAAAACACATATGAAGAAGTGGGAAATTGGATCTCTGAATGGTTTTCCTCAAAACAAGGAAAGTTCTAATTTGTGGGTATCCATAAATTACCTTAAAGTTGGGGAAATGTGTAGCTAGCGATGGACATTGCTTTGAATAAAGCACTTTTGATGTTTCTCTTGAAATGATCGTATTTTCTTTTATTACAAAATCCACATTATTAACCAGTACACTGGTAACTGGGAATCTAAAGGGATAATGGGCATGTCTTCCAAGCAAATGTTGATGTGAATGCCCCAAATATAAATGGACACCAGTCTCCCAATCCACCTGTATTAGGTTCTAGTTGAACTTTGCTTAGAGAATAAAGAAGATTGTGGAAGGACATGAAAAATATGTTTTAAAAAACTTGTGAACTAGCAACTTCATTTTTCATTATAAATTCTTTTCATGTAATGAGAATATATTTCAAGCAAACTGATATGGATTTTAAAACTCCATACCTTTCAGGTCAGTATAGAGGAAGACATTCACATCAATCACAGAATCAATAGTTAGAAAGTGTAACTGATTTGGAATTTAAAGCAGTAGTTCTGGCACTCTTTTTGGCTAGAGGTAGTCTCAATTTTATGAACATGAGCAAAACATAATTCTGCAACTCTAAGCACCACTGGACAAAGTAATCGATAGCTGATAACTAGTTAGTCAGCAGAATTATGGTTGCTGGCCATAAGCAGTTTAGGCAGATGTGATGTGTATTGATAATGCTGTCATTACCTGAGAGAATATAGTAGCAGGGTGAGTATCAAAGAACATTGTCTTACTGAGTCACCTTGCCTCATTGTGATAAGATAAAATATTTGATATTCCAGGTCATTATTATTGGTACTAAATGTTTTTGTTAAATCTATATTGTGAACCTAAATTCATCTTAAAATTCCACTTGGGAAGTTTTCCTTTTAGATTTCAAAAATTTTTTCCACAGTTTTTTCTCTGTCTTTTGTTTGCCTTTATATTTTAAATTATGTGAAATTTAGACAAAAAAAATAGGGAAATAGAATATTATAATAAATATCTATGTACCTACCACATGGCTGAATAACAAATTACCAATAGATTTGAAACTTGTAGTGAATTTCTTCCTAAAATATATTCCTCCCTTCCCACCAGAGGACATTGTGATTTTATTTCTTATTTTTCATGTGAGTCTGTTTATAATGTTATTACACATATTTCTGTATTAGAGTTCTCCAGAGAACAAAGAAAATCCATAGAACTTATCTACCACACATAACTATTAGAATAGTGTTGGGGGAAACATGACAATTATAAGTGCTGTCAAAGATATAGAACAACCTTACATCTTGTACATTGTTGATGCAAATTCAAAGCACTGAAACCACTTTGGAAAACAATATGCTAGTTAATTTTAGAGTTAATTGTACACTTATTTGATCACCCAGCAATTTAAATACCAATTTTCAAATAGATATTTATGCCAAAGGCAAAAATCTTGTTCACATAAAAACCTGTATGTAAATGTTTATAGCAGCTTTATTAAAAATCACCAAAAATTGAAACAAGTCAAATATTCTTCAACCAGTGAATGGAAAAATAAATTATGTAAAGCCACATAATGCAATAAAAAGGAATCAACCAGTGATGCATACAAAAATATAAATATATCTCAGTTGCTTTTTGCTAAGTAAAAGTTGTCAGAACCAACAACAACAAAAAAGGATTTTGTATGATTGAATTTATAAGACATTCAGAATGAACAAAGCAACTGGGATAGAGGACAGATCAGCAGTTGTGGAGGCTGAAATTGGAATAAGGATTGACAACAAAGGGTAACACAAGAGAAATTTTAGTATGAAGGTGCTGTCCTGTTTCATGATGATGGTAGATACATACTATTGAGATTCATATAATGATACACACACAGACTGAATCTACTGCATGCCACTGAAAAAAACTCAAATAAAAAATATGTCTGCAATATTTTATTCTGCTTTCCGGTTCCAGCCTTTGTATATGTGTTGAGTTAAAATTATTTTATTTATGTTCTTAAAGAAGAAACTAATGATAGTTGATATAGATATATTTCTAAACAAAAAATTTTGGGTAAGATAAACTAATTAAAATGTTGATTATATATCTGCTTTTTGTCATATACAATATTATGCATCTTATATCCATCATGCCACTGAGTTTTTATATCAACCCTATAAGGTGAGCTACTATACAGATATTTATCATTTATAGCTAACAAGAAACTAAGGCTTGGAGAAGCTAGCTAGGTGTCTGATTCATTTCTATAATCTCCTTTACATTATTTTAAGGTATTTATTTATTATTAACCAGTTTTTTGGGTGGATTTATGAATAAGGATATGGAAGCAGATGAGGTATTTTGATTGCTATTTCTTTGTTGTTGTCTTCCCTCCTCAGGTAACCAATTGTATGGCATAGAATGTAAGTGGCCTGGAAAGGATGTTGCTTAATATAAATTCTAGCCTTCAGAAAATTCTTTGCCTTCCCAGGAGATTTCTGGGCAGGTGGCAGTAGGATATCCAGAGCCATATCCATAATAAAGTGACACACTGTTAACCAAATTAAAGGTGTTTCCTTTTCTGTATTTCTTACGTTTCATAGCCATCAAATGTGTAATCATCAAAAAGTCCAACAAATTATTTTTCTGTGAGGAATAAGACTAATCTTCCCACCCCCTTTTTTGAATGTGTTGACAAGTGCCCAGGCAAATGGAAAATATTTCTTAGAGAAAAATCTGAGTCATTAAGTTGTCTAAATAATCATTCATTTTGTGAGCTGTACTTCTTGTGTTATTTTTGTTTTTAAATATTTTTATTGATTTTTTTACAGAGAGGAAGGGAGAGAAATAGAGAGCCAGAAACATCCATGAGAGAGAAACATCCATCAGCTGCCTCCGACATGCCCCCCACTGGGGATGTGCCCACAACCAAGGTACATGCCCTTGACCGGAATTGAACCTGGGACCTTTCCTTCTGCAGGCTGACACTCTATCCACTGAACCACATCGGTTTAGGCTCTTGTGTTATTATTAATGTTTAGTGTGTACTGGTATTTTGCATAAAAATCTTTTCTATGGGCCTATATGGTTTTGCTCAGGGATAGACCATTGGCCTGTGGACTGAAAGGTCCTGGGTTTGATTCCACTCAAGGGCACGTGCCTGGTTTGTGGGTTCGATTCCCAGTAGGGGCGTGCAAAAGGCAGCAGATCAATTATTGATGTTTCTGTCTCTCTCTTTCTTCCTGGAATCAATAAAAATATATTTAAAAAATTATTTCTATGAAACCACAGGAATTCCACGCTTCTAAGATAATGTAGCTTTGTCAAAGTGAGTGCTTAAGTTCATTTTGTGTCATGTATGTAGGTAGAAATCTGGATTAGGGAATGAGGGAAGGACCATTAGCAGCAGATCATGGGAGCAGAGCTCAGAAACATGGAGGAATCAAAGACAGAACCTTTCAGACAGGCCCAAAACCAAATCTCATAAATATTAAAGGTACTCTGGGCAGTTGAGAATGAGGGAATTCAGAGGACCATGGAAGTTGGAAAGGAAGGCAAGAGAGTAGTTACTAGGCATTGGCACCAAAGAAACAGTAGGGGCAACCTTTAGCAATAGCCTTCTTCATGCATCTCCCACCAAAGCAGGCAAACCACTGTTTCTCAGCAAAATGATCCAAAACTTAACTATGGAAACAGGCAGGGAGCATTAGTTAATTATAGAGAAATATGTCGTTGGTTAAGAAAATACCAATCTAGGCCGTTTATTATGATTATTTTGAAATTTACACCTGTGATTTTGAATTAGAACTTGGTGTAGTTGTCTTTCTTTAGACTTGGGGGTTTTATTTTGTTTTTACATTAAAACTAACAACAAAAAAGCACCCATTAACCAAATTTGATTTACCCAAAGCCAATATTAATTTTCATCTTCATTTTATGCTAGTTAAAATTAATTACTTACCTCAACTCATAAATCCAGCCAGGGTAAACAAGACAATCTATTTTGATATTAACGTGTGTATATATTTTTTCAATTTCCTCTCCTTCCATTCAAGCAGGTATCCAAGCCTGCATATCCGTTATCTCAAATAATTTCACAGGGGATAAATCAGATAACAGTGCTACATGTGTTTAGTAAATGCCCAATATATTGAAGAGACAGTGAATAGGAAATGAAAGGGAGGGGACTCCTAGAAATCAGGAAGAAACAAAGATCAATGGGCCCTGCCTTCTGTGGGCCCTGGAGAACTGCTCTGTGGCAACTCCCTGAGGGAAAGGCAGGACCCAAGCAGTGGAAGGATGCCTCAGGTGTGGAGGCTGGACCCTGGACAGAGCCATTGGTGTGTGCAAAGATCTCCATGATCTATGAGTAGCTCAGAAGTGGAGGCCAGTTATAGGAACTGGGGATAACAGCAGCCATCTCAATGCAGCTGGAGACAGAAGGCCCTGCCCATATTTCAGATGTTACATAATCTTAGCAGTTTCCAGGGCCATCTTGTAGAAAGGAAGGGCCCAGACATTATCCTATATAATAAAAAGATAATATTCAGATTAACCCTCATGCCATAACGCCGTAACAAGATGGCGACACACACAGTGGGGGCAGGGCCAACTGGCCCACGTGCCTGCCACCGCAGTTCCCTCTGTGTGACAGTGGGAGGTCCGGGGGGTGGGGGGAGTTTTGGCTGCTGTGCCTGCCACCACAGTTCCCTCAGCCATGATGGAGTTCCCTCAGTCCCACTGGGGAACAGCAGGTGTACGGAGTGGCCACCCAAGGCCTTTTGGAGGGGTGAGAGGCCCAGCAGCTGCTCTGCACACCTGCCTCAAGGGTTCCCTCGGCCCCCCTGCCAGAGAGCTTGTCCCCGCTGCTGCTCCCTATGGCTTTCCCAGGGAGTCAGACATCCTCCGAGGGGTCCCATATTGAAGAGGGTGCAGAGCTGAGGGATACCAACCTCCCCCCCTCCCCTGCCCAGTGCACACATTTCATGCACTAAGCCTCTAGTTGAAATAGAATGTCCTTCTAGAGAGTAGAAGACTAAACAAGGAAGGGGATTGAAGCCATTTTAAGTTGGTTTAAAGAAAATTTATCAGTGAAAGTGTCTTTGTTCTTACCCTCCAGAGTTTGCAGATGAATGTTCATGCATGATATGTGTTTGACAATAATACTTTACATGTTACATCAACAAGGCTAAATTGATACAGAACTTAAAGGATCCCACCTAATGGTACTATTCTTGTGTAGATTAGGTTTGTATTTCCAAATAGAGGGTAGGAAACAGGGATGTTATTGCAGATAAGCAGTCAAAACACCACATTTCATAGTTTTCTTAAAAATGTGAAATTTAAATTTATTTTAAACTTAATAATCACATGGTAAGTTTGATTATTTGCCTTTTGAAGATTCCTTAAATAGTCTTTTTTTTTTTTCTTTAGCGAGTTTCCTGGTACCTGTAAAATCTGAATCAGCTAAACAGAATCTACTCCAGAATGAACAAAGAAATACAATATTTAAATGTCCCAAATCCCACAGGACTTTCATGCCTTTGCAGAATGCCTTGGGCTGGTCCTCATCTCATCTTTGCCTACCCTTCAGGCCCAGGCTTCTCCTTCCCCTGACTGCACAGTATGGTCAGTCTTATAATTTCTGGAAGGTGCCCACATAATCACGCCCTGATTCTTGCATTTGCAGGGGCTCTTTCTTCCCCTTTTCATAGAGATAGAGCAGTCCCTTCAGTCCCTCTGCCCAAAGCCTTTCCCTTATCTTTTGGCATATCTGATGACTTCCATTCTCTCCTCTGCTCAAATGTCACAAAGATATCTTTCCTGACCATCTTGTACAACATGGCTTCCTCACTTTCATCTTTATCTCACTGTCCAAGGATTTTCTTTGTGGTAATAGCAAAGTTCAACTGTCTTTTTTATTTATTTGTTTACATGTATGTTGTTGGATTGCTCGTGTAAATATTATTTCTTGGAGGGTATTTTGCTCAGCCTTCTGTATTCCTAAATTCCTTCCATTCCTGTCACACAGGCTGCCCTCAGAAGAAGAGGAGTGGATTTTGAAATGCTCCATATTATCAGATGTAAAAACAATACATGGGGGTCTTAGGGTAAGTAATAGGAGACATTTGAGATGATCTGGAGTTTTAGAAGTTGAAGGAAGCACACCAATGGAGACTTTACTTCTGGCTTTCCCGTTGAGGTAGGCATGAGATCTGGAGCAGGTAACTTACTGTGAACACCAGACATGAGATCCTTTTAAGTTTTAAAACTCTACAGTTCGATGAATTACTGGGTGTGCTTTAGATTCTAGTGATTAAACTGTGCTACTTTTCCTAATATAATCAATAGCATATACTTAATTTTTTGTTTGTTTATATTTGTCAGTCCAAATGTCTGAACTTAGCCCAGCAACTTAATATTTTGTGCTTGTGTGTATCAGTTCCCTCACCTACAAATTGACAGGGAAGAATGAAAGATATCACTATAGCTTTTTTGTTGTTTGTTTTTATTTGTATGCTTATTTGTTTTTGGCTTTTGTACTACGGAATGGTATCAAGGAGAAACCAAGTGAAAAAGAACAGACAACAGAAGCCAGCCTTGGGGAGAGTTTCCACGGAACTGCTGCTGGTAAAAACTGCGCTGCTTGCTAGTGATTAAAGCCAACTTTCTGTATCGCCTGCAGGTAGAAAAGTGCACCTTTCTTTCTCACCTGCAGTACAACAATTCAGTGAGTTTTCAAGTGTCATTATGAAATAAGAAAATTGACATATACTTGTTACACAGTGACCCTTAACTAAATTCTCATGTACATAATCTTTAAAATAAAAGCTTTAATTATTAAATTACATTTTTAATTTCCCATAGTGATAAAGTTCTGAAACAATAGCACATGTGGAGGCAGCGCCAGTGCTGGAAGAGTTGGCACGCTATGAGAGTGTTAGGATTTTCTACCATCTTAGTCACTGATACTCTTGGATTCCCATTTTCTTCTTCTCACTAAATCTTGCTAAATCCAAGTGTCCCCATTTCTCTCCATTTTTTTCAGCAAATGGATTATACCAAGTAGCTCATGGCTGTAAGAACATCTCCCTTTGTGTTGTTTACTTGGAGAATTAATCAGTGGGAAACCAAGATCGATGTTTGTCAAAGGGCAACTGAATGTCTGAATGTGCCTTGAGCTAAATGACTATGTGTTCCAGTCCCTGTCCTTAATGTAAAAATTAGGGCTTACCTGATCAAATTCTCTTGATTTAGAAGTAGTCATGCAGATGATTAGAGTAGAAACCAAGGCTTGCTGAATGCAATGATTAAGAGTTGCCTGGCTTTATATTCTAGCTCTGCTAGTTATCCTCTGACTTTTGGAAGTTAATTTAACTTCAACAATGTCTGTCACTTCATCTGTAAAAGTAATGCAGTATGGCATCAGGCAATGCAATAAGTATTTTATTCATCTTCTGTTAAGAATGTTTGCAAAAACATGTGACTTTGGGAAGAATGTGGTTGGAGAAAAGAAGGTTGCATGCACCTAACCACAGGTTAATCTGGTGATTAGAGATCCTATAGAGCAGTGGTTCTCAACCTTTCTAATGCCATGACCCTTTAATACAGTTCCTCGTTGTGGTGACCTCAACCATAAAATTATTTTTGTTGCTACTTCATAACTGTAATTTTGCTACTGTTAATGAATCTAATGTAAATATCTGTGTTTTCCAATGATCTTAGACTCTACAGCAGTGGTTCTCAACTTGTGGGTAGAGACCCACAGGTTGAAAACTGCCAGCAGGGTCACCTAAGACCATCGGAAAACACAGATATTTACATTAGATTCATAACAGTAGCAAAATTACAGTTATGAAGTAGCAACAAAAATAATTTTATGGTTGGGGGTCACCACAACATGAGGAACTGTATTAAAGGGTCGTGGCATTAGAAAGGTTGAGAACCACTGCTATAGAGACTGAAGAGCTTGGTGAAAGAAACTTTTCCATACCCATTAACGTAATGAAATCATGCCACCGCTAATTGGCTTCTTTAAGCAGTTTATAAATATAATGGTGTCTAACTCCTTGAAATAGGCTTTGTAAGTTGTAGGCATATGAAGAAAGCTTTGTTAAACTTGTTGACTGATAATATAAATAATCAGGAATGGGGGGACAGGAGGAGACAAGTGAAATGAGAGGAAGACTTTAATCTCTATCTTAAAGTCATTTGTGAGAAAATTTAAATGCATCATCATGTGATAATAACTAAAATGTAAATTATTTTATTTTAATGATTCAAATCATCTTCCAGAAGTAAGAAATTGATACTAAGATATTAAATTCAGAAATAAACCAATAAAATATATAAGCATTTTTACATTGTGTTTTTTTTTTCAATCTCCTTTAGAAACACCAGAAGGTTTAATTCTCCAAGTTTTACGAGGTAGATATAATGTTGAAGTCAAAATTATAAAAAAAAAACATAGCTAGTTTTAAAATTTGATAAACAGTTTTTGGGTCTTTGCGTTCAATTTTTACCTTTCTCCCTGCCCCCCCCACCCCCCGTGAATGGACTCTCTTGGTTTGGTTTATTTTGAATTACTCTAGTTTGGTTTAGTTTGGATAGATTTTTGTTGTTCAATTTTGCTATTGGATCTTAGTGATTAAATTCTATTATATAGGTTAGAAAAATAAATTGTCATTCAGTGTATTTAATATATTTATGAACCTATGCACATACTGACATATTAAAGGAAAAATTTCATGTTTGCTATGGTATTTAAAACACATAAGGCACACACCCAGTTCAAGACCTTTGCACTTAATGTGTATTTGGTCTAAAATGCTTTCAAAGCTATTTCCATGGCTAGTTCCCTCACTTCTTTCAGTTACCTATTTAAATGTCACTTTCATCAGCTAGGACCCTTTCTAACTATGCTTTATAAAATAGCAACTTCTTTCCACTTCCGTACCTCCCTTGTTCCAAGACATATTAGATATTCACATTTAAAATTTTTATCACCTATTTCTCCCAAATAGCAGTTGAACTCCATAAGGTTTTATCTGCTTTTTTCCTTACTGTTTTTCCAAGAATAGAGGACAGCATGTGGTTGATGCTTAAAACATGCTCTTTTAATAAATGAAGAAATAGGAATAGACAATAATAGAGTGAAACTTAAATGTGAAACAGCTGAGTTTGGGCTCAATTTTGTTCATCTTTTATTAGTAAGGATATTAGTGTAAAGACACTGCAGCTGGCCCAACAGGTGGAAACACAAATGTCTGAAGCTTACAGATAAAAGATTTTGGTGTGGTGTGTGTGTCAATGAAGGAGAGTATGTTTATGTTTTATTTCTGTAGAACTGGTGTCTCTGCAACTTGTCCCAAGAGGTCACAGACATAAATCATGGACCTCACTCAATGCAACAGGTGTGACCTGGTATCCTAGGTTCCATTTGGAGCTTCAGTAGACAACTAAATTATCATATCAATTAAAAGTAAGGATTCCAAACTGGTTTTGAGATTCTGCTACCTTTCAGTTATATATTTTAATCAACGTCCCCTTATTTTACTCAACTTTCCAATTATTTTATACTTTATACACATCATCTTTTCTATCTTCCTGAAAAGTGCCCATTTTCCTAGTGCAATAATATGTCTACTATTGTTTCTCCTTCTGCCATTTGGTGAGTAAAGAGACATTAGCTTGCCTAGCGATTCCTGAAACTAACCCACCTCCATTTTATTTATTTGCTAAATATAATTATATGTTTGTTTACTAAGTGACATTTTCTATCCCCTCTACAATGTCTTCTTACTGAGATCCAAATGCATTGAACTCTGTGGCCAACAGACCACAGTGTTTGCACATACATACTTCTTTCAGGATAAATGCATATTGGATACCTGTGTTGTTCCTAAATCTGTTTATGCCAACTTTATCTCAAATAATTTGGTTAGATATAATATAAAATGCAGAAATAAAGTAGAGAAAAAATGTTGTTGAATAGATGAAAATTAAGTTAAATGCTTTCAAAAGATTTAATAAAAATAACTCTTTAAATGATTGCTGTGGAAATCGGTGTGATCTAGACAATTGAAAAGATTGGGAGCAGAGGTGGGAAGAATCACAGTATTTAGAATGATTCAGTAATCAGATATTACACAACTAACTTTGAAATTTTTAAGAAACACAAAACTAGAAAATGTAGAGGAACCATTGCAAGTATGGTTTATGCAAGAAGACAAATGAAATTTTAATTGTGGAATGCATTTGTCTTACCACAAAAATCAGGATATTAATAAACACATGATTTTCTGCTTTAAATATAGATTTGATTAGTAAATGAATTAATCTTGATTGTCTTATTGTATTAGTTTTCTACTAGCAGCTTTAAACAACACAAATCTATTATTCCAGTTTCTGTAAATCAGGCCATGGTATGGCTGTATTCTCTGCTCAGGGTTTCATGGAGCCGAAATCAAGGTGTCAGACATATGGTTACCATCTGGGTCTCAAAGTCCCTTCCAAGATCAGTGGATCTTGGTTGAATATATTTCCTTGCAGTTTTAAGACAATGATCCCTGTTTTCTTGTTGAGTACTTCCTACCGGGAACCATTCTCAGCTCCTAGAGGCGGCCTACAATTCTGATACAGGAATTTGGGACTGGAATGCGCAGTGTTCCCTTGGGCAGGATGCTTTCTCTGGCTATTTGTCCATAGGAGTTAAAGAATGAAACCACTGACAGAAGGTGGTATAGCAAAGGTAGAAATTTATGGAAGAACAAGTACAGACTCCCACATGGGGAGGGGGAAAGAGTCCTACTGAGTCCCTCCTCCTATGGTTTATGAAGTCTGCAAGTCCCAGTGTTTTGATATCTCCTCTGGTGGGTCAATATTCCCTTTGATTTGGTCACTGTAGCAACTCCTAAGCTCAAAGGACAAACCTCACACTGGCCATGTGCGCCCTTCCTTCTTCATTGCTCTCCTATTCCCTCTGGGCTTTCTTCCTCTTTTTTTTTTTTTTTTTTTTTTTTTTTGGTAAATATAGACCCTTTGCTACTCCCAGTTCCCTTATCTTAGAAATGTAACTTCTGCCTCTCACAACTTCCCTGTCTTATGTAAATGTAACCTTTGCAACTCTGTAGTCCTGTGTTTTTTTACATGGACAGCCTTAATTTTAAAAATTCCCCAAACCTGCCTATTTCACCCCTAAAAATTCCTATTTCAGTTCCTTACAGTGTGGCCCCCATAGGCCATTCATAACAATGAGGTTTTTTTTTTATTTCCTGGTCAACCAGAGTGTTTCTCCAACTACCTCTTCTGTTACCAGCTGAAAATACTCTTCTGTTTTTAAAGGGCACATGTGATTAGGTTAGCTCTACAGTACTGTACTTGTCTCCTTTTCTTAAAGTAAACTCTTCTTATTGCAGAATCTAATTACAAGTAAAATGGATTCTAGTCACAGTCCCTAGAATTACACAGAGATGTTAACCTTGGGCATCTTAGACTTCTGCCTTTCACAATTACATGAAAGGCTAATGAACACTCACAAGGGACTCCAGTGCACCCTAGTCCACATCACATAAGCAAAGCTCAGTTGGAATCAAATGGCTACCTATAGCTTCTAGCTTTTGCTTTCATCCCCTTTTCAGACTTCTGTGCCTTCCAAAGCAATCTAAAGGTTTACAGGATAATAAGAGACTCATGATAATATTAGTAATGAGTAGTTGCTATGTCTAGAGAAATAGACATTCTGATTTTATTAACAGAAACACTTTGGGATGTGTTCTGAGTCAGACAACCTCTTACTCTCTGACATTAATATCACTTTTCTTCAAAATATGATTCAGTTAAAAAATGTATTTATTTTTAGTGTAATTATTTTGGGTTGATGAGTATGGATTAAAATAGTGATTCCTGAAATAATCATTTGTTCTCTCCAAAGAGAAAATGCTTCACAATAAAAAAAATAAAATACAAACAAATTAGAACAATAGCAATACTATTCTGATGCAGTATCTGAGAACTGGAGAAGAGGCTGTGACCAATGAGCAACAAATATAGTGTGAAGCAAGGACACTGCTGATGACCACATATGAAGAAATCTCAGAAAAGAAGATGTGTTTTTTTGTTTGTTTGTTTTTGGTGGCTGTGGAATTACGGTCTTTAAGGGCAGACAATGTGGTGCTTTTCAGCTCTATTAATCTCTGCTTTCCACTTAAAAAGGCATCAAGCTGCCTTGCCCCTTCTTTATGACTGTATGAGGTAAGAAATGTACCTTTTACCAGCATGCACTCTCTCCATGTCCCTTTTTGTCTTGAAAGAAAAAAGAAGCATGACAGATATGAATGACAAAAAAGAGTGATAAAATGTGTTTCTGTCTCATAAATATATGCTTCATAGACCTTTATGCCTAATGGAACAAATACATTCATTGTTGAAGGTAACAACTAGGAGAAGATAGTTTAGAGCAGTGGTTGGCAAACTGTGGCTGGCAAGCCACGTGTGGCTCTTTGGCCCCTTAAGTGTAGCTCTTCCACAAAATACCACGGCCTGGGTGAGTCTATTTTGAAGTGTTGTTAGAAGAAGTTTAAGTTTAAAAAATTGGGCTATCAAAAGAAATTTCAATTTTTGTACTGTTGATATTTGGCTCTGTTGACTAATGAGTTTGCTGACCACTGGTTTAGTGGAAATTTAAGCATCTAATGGAAGTTGTTAAGGCCCTTTCCTATTTTATCATTATATGCACCTATAAATAGAAAATATCTCACAAAACGTTTAGAAAATGTTGGAGGTTAAATAAAGTGGATATGAGTGACTCAGTAGTTGTGAATCATCTTATTCTCATTCTTTTGGCTAAAAAAAAGTATCATTGAACTCTTCTCCAACCTATTCAAGTCGTATTCCCTGGGTAAAGAGATATTTTCACATATAAAACTTAAATATATGATTATTCGTTATGAAAAAATTACCTTCTGCATTCTTTTAAAATGCTTCAGTGACTGAAACCTGTTTGGCTCAGTGGATAGAGCATGGGCCTGTGGACTGAAAGGTCCCAGGTTCGATTCCAGTCAAGGGCATGTACCTTGGTTGTGGGCACATCCCAAGTAGGGAGTGTGCAAGAGGCAGCTGATTGATGTTTCTCTCTCATCGATGTTGCTAACTTTCTATCCCTCTCCCTTCCTCTCTGTAAAAAAATCAATAAAAGTATTTTAAAAAAAAGATTTTAAAATGCTTCAGTGGAAAAGCTTAAAATATTATTAGCCAAGCAGCACTTTAAATAGTCCAGATTTAAATAAGGTTTACTAAACTCAAGCTTCATTGTATGAGGTGTCAGTCTATAGACTAAAAAAATGTTTTTGCTATATTCAATATACATTTATCCAACACCTGCCATTTTAATATAAAAGTAAAATATGTATTTTTAGAATAACTACCAATTCTACTATATAGGAATAAACTGACTAGAAACTTTGTACCAACTTTCATAATTTAATTAAAATGTTTTTTGCAGTGAAGTTATCTGGACACTATAAAAACATGAAGCTCGAGCCAGTTTGGTTTTGTGGATAGAGTGTCAGTTCATAGACTGAAGTGTCCCTTGTCTGATTCCAGTCAAGGGCACATACCTTGGATGCAGGTTTCCTAGGGCCCTGGTCAAGGTGCCTGAAGGAGACAACCAATCAAAGTGTCTCTCTCACATCAATGTTTCTCTCTCTCTCTCTCTCTCCCTTCCACTCTCTCTAAAACTCAATAGAAAAACATCATCAAGTGAAGATTAACCCAAACAAAACAAAATAAAATAAAAACAAATAAAAAACAACAACATGAATATATACCTAAAATTTCTCAGCCACCAAAGATCAATCACATCTTAAGAACTCTTTAAATCATGAATTAAACAACCTGAAGACATATAGCTATAGCTGAATTTCTCTAAAAGAGACCTTAAAAAAACTACACTCCTATCTTTCTTATCTCTTCTGACCATACCCACTTATATAATACTAGAGGCCCGATGCATGAAATTCTTGCAAGAGTAGGCCTTCCTTTGCCCAGCTGCCAGCCCTGACTTCCCTCTGGTACCCTGGACCCAGGCTTCCTTTCAGCCCCTGGAACCTGGACTTCCCTTTGGCCACCTGCAGGCACCCAGGACCCAGGATTCCCTCACAGCCCCAGCTTTGTCCAGAAGGTCATTGGAAAGGACATCTGGTCTAATTAACATATTATGATTTTATTATTCTAGATTTACATTATCATTTCACACTATATACTGGTCTATTACTAGGTGTGTGACAAACAAATCACAAAATATCTTTATGATCAGAAATTCTCATATACTTTTGTGGAGTGTAAAATGGTACTACCGATTTGGATAACAAATTTGCAGTTTTGTAAAAAGTTAAACATACATTTACCCTATGCCCCATCAAATCTACTCTAATAAATTTACCTAAAATAATAGAAATCATACGTCTACAGAAATCTTATACATGAACTCTCATAACAGATTTGGTCATAATAGCCAAAGAGTGGAAGCAATCTTTGTGTTAGTCAATAGGAGAATTAATATACAAACTAAAATATACAATGAAATACTATTAAGAAATAGGAATAATTGAACTCGTAAAATATACAAAATGAATTTTGAAAGCTGTATGCTAACTTAAAGAAGCTAGATATAGAATAGCATATATGTATGATTTCATTTGTATATTTAAAAAAAGCAAGAATAATATACCCTGGTAGAACACAGATTTGTGGATTCACTAGGACCTGCAAAAATTGACTGGCAAGGAGAGGGAACTTTCTGCAGTGATAAAATATTTCATGTCTTGATAGGCAGGTGTGGATACATAGATGTTTGCATGTGCCAAAGCTAGACAAACTGTAAACTTGAAATTGGTATACTACAATATATAAAATAATACTTTCATAAAAATTATAAGACAATATACTATAAATTGGTTTCATCAATAAGTTTGAAAAATATAGGATGAAACAAAGAAAAAGTTCTTTAATAGTACTAATGTGCACTGTTAATCTCCAAAAGCTGTAGTAAGTAAACTTTTTGCCCAGAACATTTTAAGGACCATCTTTAAAGCTAAGCTTTCTTATAACAGAACACAAAAGTAATATTTTATCATAATACATAAAAAACACAAAGTGAAATTTCATTTGTGTTAGGAGAGAGCCCAAGTAAAGAAGACATTTATTTCTATGACATAATGACACATATATATTTGGTACCACCTGTTAACAAGATCAGGGGGGAAATGGAAATTGTTACTGAGCCTGCAGAGATTAAAGGAGACAGCTGAATAGAATAGCAAAGGGATATACCCAAGACAGGAGAAAACCATGGTTATTGAGATATTCAGAAAGGCAAGACAGTGGTATGGGAAGAGTCAGGCGTTTTATTTTCAGCTCTAGCCGACTTAGCCAGGGGCCCCTAGGCAATTCACACATGCAATTTATGATACACTGGTTGGCTTAGCATATCTGACCTGAGGGTTGTAATTGTCTGAATAGTGACAGCTGTCACTGGAGTATAGTAAGAAAGGTGACCCTTCTGAGCTCCATGCTTTGGGAGACACAAAAGCTCCAATAGAAAATATGTTAGGGAAGAAAATGAAACATTATTAGCCAAGATCAACTGTAATCAGGTTATGTTGTAAATACTCTTTATGTATTGTAATCCTCATTGTAAGAGTGCTCAGGTATTTCAGAGCATTTAGAGAACTGCAAAATACACTCTCAGGGCTGGAGACAAGGAGTGGTGTGGGAATAACTCAAATGGCAGTCTCACACCAGAAGATAAGTTAACTGTATCTACCTAATCACCATCACAAAACCAGTAGGTGGAGAGGGCTTTGAATCTTTCCCTTCAATTCTTGTGCCACACACAAAATTGTTATTGCTCATTATAAACACATTAGAGGCCCGGTGCATAAAATTAGTTAATTGGGGCGGTGGGAGGGGATCCTTCAGCATAGCCTGCTCCCTCTCCAATCTGATCAGGCCTAAAAGGGCAGTCTGAAATCCCTATCTCAATCCAGGGCTGCTGGCTCCCAACTGCTCATCTTTTGGCCTTCTTGATTGCTTCTGCCTGCCAGCCTGATCATCTTCTAACCACTCCCTGCCAGCCTATTTGATGCCTAACTGCTCCCCTGCCAGCCTGTTTGCTCCTAATTGTCCTCTCCTGTGGGCCTGGTCACCCCTAACTGCCCTCCCCTGCTGGCCTGATCACCCACAACTGACCTCCCTTGCAGGCCATCTTGTGGTGGCCATCTTGTGTCCGCATGGGGGCAGGATCTTCTGACCACATGAGTGCAGTCATCTTGTGTATTGGAGTGATGGTTAATCTGCATATTACTCTTTTATTAGATAGAATAGAGGCCTGGTGCACATGTGGGGGCCAGCTGGTTTGCCCAGAAGGGTGTCCCAGATCAGGATGGGTGTTCCCTTGGGATGAGGGGTGGCCTAGGCGAGGGGCCTGTGGTGGTTTGCAGGCTAGCCACATCCCCCTTTCCTCACCCCACCCCCCACTCCCCCATAACCCAAGCAGAGGCCCTGGTATCTGGGACTTATTTATCTTCTACAATTGAAACTTTATAGCCTGGAGTGGAGCCAAGCCTTCTGCTTACACAGCCATTCAAACTTTGTTGCCTTAAGTGGAGGCCTAGGCTGGTCAGGGTTTGCAGAAAGCTTAGCATCCTCCATCACCAGGGGCAATCCAAGCCTCCCTCCTGCTCTCTCTGTGGCCATAGCCATCTTGGTTGGATTAATTTGCATACTCACTCTGATTGGCTGCTGGGTGTGGCTGCTGGGCATGGCTGGTGGGTGTAGTGGAGGTACAGTCAATTTGCATATTACTCTTTTATTAAATAGGATATCATACATATAAACAAAGCCAATAATGATTTGGGGTTTTATGTTCACATTTGTGAAACATAACTTAATTTTCAATGTTGTCTCCTACAATGAAGTATAGACTTCTCCAAGATCGGATTGGTCTTGATAGTTATGTTTCCCATCCCATGCTCCAGAATAGTACCTCACATTTACTCAATACACACCAAATGTATTACTGGAAAAAGGAGGGTATGAAGGAAGAGTAAATGGATAGATGAATGGATAGATAGATGAAAGTCACTATTCAGAGTAACATGTCAACTAAATGGAATAATATTATGAAATAAACATGAAGATGAGTGCCAGAAATTTGAGAGTTGGTCAAGATGGAATACACATTACTTGTTAGTCTCCCCTCATACAACAACAACAAAATTATTCTGGGCATAATATAATAGAAAAAACAATCCTCAGAAAGTTAAATGAAGAAGTTAGAGTGGGTAGAAACTGTAGGATTTGAAGAACAATCCTATATAATAATACTATATAATTAAAGGGTAATATGCAAATTGACCCTAATAGCAGAAGAGGAGGACCACTCTACCAGACACTAACCACCTCTTGGTCCCTCGCCCCAGACTTCAGGCTCCCATCGCCCATGGCTTACCAGTTTCTATTAGTGGGAAGAAGATACAATAGAACAGCCTGGATATGGCAAATCTTTTCCATATTGATTTATTGCCGGGCTCTAGAGAAATAATGGCCAGGTCCCCTGCTGGGTCGCTCGAGCCCCATCTCTCCTCTTCTGCTCAGCCCTGCTGACCATCAGACGTCCCAGAGCAATGGGGAGAGAAAAGCTGGACTTAGCAATACCACCCACCCAAGGGTCAGGGGTAGCAGATGAACGTGGTGATGATATATAGACTTGGGTGTCACACAGATTCTGATAGTTAGAGCTGTGTAACCTCTCTGAGCCTGGGTTCCTTCATCTATAAAACGGGTATGGTAATAGTACCAGCCTCATTGGAATGTTACAGGGTGTGCCTAAGATTATGTATGTAAGGCTCTCAGCCCAGTGCTTGACAGGTACTAAACCTCACTGTTGGCACTGTAATAATCTGCCCTCTGCCCTCACTGGGTTTACAATCCCAGTGCTTAACTGGCGATGTAGGCAGGAGTGGAAGTTGCCTGCTCCCTATCCTGGGGCCCTGGGAGAACCTAGATTCTGGATCCGCATTCCTGGGCAAGACACCTCTGCAATATGCAACCCCTGAGGGTTAGGAGCCCAGCTGGGTCCCAGCATGTGCTCTCTGGGTCTCTGGGGCAATTCCTGCTGCCTTCCCCCGCTTCCTGACACTGATCTGTCCTGCCTCATTTGTCACTCACGTCAGGAATCCCTGTGTCATCTGGGTGCACATCTGCTCCCCAGCAGCCCCCACTCCGTGTGCCTCTCAGCTCTGCCCTGCACTTGGGCAAATCATGTAACCACTCCGTGCCTTTGTTTTCTCATCTGAAAGCTGGGAATAATAGTGTTGGCCTCCTGGGATTGTTGATCAAACAGGTGAAATACTCAGAAGAGTGCTGAGGCTGTTTTAAGTGGCCGTTTAGTGTCAGCTGTTCTGTTATTGCCCTTGAAAGGCAAGTCTCCTAGGGCTGTGGGAGGCAAACTGAGGCTTTTTGGCCCCTTGAGTGTGGATCTTCCACAAAATACCATGGCCTGGGCAAGTCTATTTTGAAAAAGTGGTGTTAGAAGAAGTTTAAGTTTAAAAAATTTGGCTCTCAAAAGAAATTTCAATTGTTGTAATATTGATATTTGACTCTGTTGACTAATGAGTTTGCCAACCAAGGTCTGCAAGGTGCCACTGTGAAAACCTTGAATAAGAATCTTCAGCCTTTTTCAGAAACAATGAGCTCATTAGCATAATAAACCACCTGTGAAGGAACTTTTGACTCCTATAAGCATTAATAACAAAGAGTAAAAAGCCTGAGGCTGGAGCCTGGATGTCTGTCCTGTATACCAATAGGTTGCTGGTTAGGTTCCCTATCAGGGCAAATGACTATCCCTTTCTCCCTGCCCCCCCCCACTCCCCCATTTGTGTTCAATGTTTCTCTCTTCTTCTTTCTCTCTCAAATAAATGAAAACATATTTTTAAAAAATGAAGTTATAAGTGAAGCTATTATGGCCCCCTGGCTGCAAACTCTAGAAGAAAACATAACTCAACAAGAATAAGAGACTCAAAAAAAGAAATTATAGCAATAAAAATAACATAGAATTCCAATGAGGAAAAAAATAGGCATCTAAAGGAATCCATGTGGCTACAGGGGAAATCACTGATAAGCCTAGATTTTAAAAGTCAAACTGGGGAAATGTATTTGGAGCAAATATTCAATAAATGGTTAGTATCTTTAACATATAAAGTGCTCACACAAATCCTATATAATAAAAGCCTAATATGCAAATTGACCAAACTGTGGATCAATGGGCAGATCACTAGTGGCTATAACGTGCACTGACCACAAAGGGGCAGGTGCTCACTGTAGGAGCTGTCCCCATATTGGTCAGTCCACTCCTACAGGGAGAGTGCCACTCAGCCAGGGCTCATGGCTAACAAGTGCAGTGGCAGTGGCGGGAGCCTCTCCCACCTCTATGGCAATGCTAAGGAGCAGTTAGTCAAAAGGTAAGGAGCAGTGAGCAGGCAGGTGGTAAGGAGTGAGGGGTCCTATACAGCAAGAGGAATGTCCAATTGCCAGCTTAGGCTCAGTCAACATCCCCCAAAAGGTGCTGGACTGCAAGAGGGCATAGGCTTGGCTGAGGGACACCACACCCAGGTGAATTTCATGCACTGGGCCTCTATCATGATGATAAGGGTGAAGAGTTCCTTGAGTATTCTTTTTGCCTTTTATATATCTGGAATGGAGCACTGGAGAAACTTAAAACCCAACACTACCAACTGGCACATATAATAAAAAAGCACCAAGAAAAGCCTATTCCTTCTAACCAAAGGCCCAGAAAGATATGACCTACACTTACAGAACACCTTTTTAATAGTTCACATCCTAATCCAGGCAAACACCAAAGGAAAAATGTCCTCTACCTTGCAGAATTAGTGGGGCTATTGTGAAGCTGAAGTTCTGGTCCCATCCAACAGCAGCAAGATAGAACAGTTTGCCTCCCACTTTCCCATACCTGATTGGTATCAGTGAAATCAAATGCAAAAGATAAATTCTACTCCCAAATAGCAACAAAGTGGTAAAATGAGAAGGTGCAGGGTTGTACTAGTTGGCATTCTGTTTCCCTCACCATTGTACTAATAGAGGAGCATAGTATGAATTTTTGCCCTCATTAGACTTTCACCATAGTACATATGAGTAGAGTGACTACCAGCAAAGAAGAAGAAGAAGAAGAAGAAGAAGAAGAAGAAGAAGAAGGAGGAGGAGGAGGAGGAGGAGGAGGAGGAGGAGGAGGAGGAGGAGGAGAAGGAGAGAAGAAGAAGAAGAAATAAAAGATTAAAGGAGATTCAAGGTCTCATAAAAAAAAAAGAAACTCCAGCCCAGACCGGTTTGGCTCAGTGGATAGAGCGTCGGCTTGTGGACTGAAAGGTCCCAGGTTTGATTCTGGTTGGGGGCATGTACCTTGCTTGTGGGCACATCTCCACTGTGGAGCAAGCAGGAAGCAGCTGATTGATGTCTCTCTCTCATTGATGTTTCTGACTTTCTATTTCTCTCCATTCCTCTGTAAAATATCAATAAAATATATTTTAAAAAAGCACAAAAAAAACTCCAAATGCCCAGAATCAGAATAAAAAACTTATCACACCAAGAAATTCTCAATTTACATGAGGAAAGTCTATCAACAAATACCAACATAAATACAACACTGATGTAAAATATCTGACAAACACTAAAAAAATTAATCACAGAGATAGTTTATAAAGCCATTTCAAAAGTGCTTAAGACAAATGAAAAAATAGAAAGTATTATAAAAATAATAGAAGATATAAAAAAGAATCAAATGAAAAATTTAGGTATAAAAAATGAAGTAATCAACATAAAAAAACTCAATTATGAGTTTGATGGTGGGCAGCACCCATAGAGGCAAAGAGGGCCTCAAACCAAAACCAAGGTTCAAATTCTTGTCACAGTCCAAGAAAGAATTCAAGAGCATGACAAAAAGCACATCAAATTTATTAAAGTGACTGGTGGCCCGGTGAACAAATTTATGCAGGAGGTGGGGTGGTGTTCAAAAGTGCTTAAAACAAATGAAAAAATAGTCAATATTATCAATATAATATATACTCTGAAATAGCAACAGCCTGACCTGCACCCTCTCCAATCTGGGACCTTTTGAAGGATGTTCTACTGCAGGTTCACAGGGATGGGGCCTAAACCAGTAGTCAGAAACCCCTCTCACAATCCAGGACTTCTGTCACCAGCTGCTCTCCTGCCTGCCTTCCAACCTGATTGCCCCTAACCATTGTGCCTGCCAGCTTGCTCGCCCCCAACTGTCCTCTGCCACTAGCTTGCTCACCTCTGAATGTCCCCCTGCCAGTCTGATCACCCCCAACTGCCCCTCTGCCAACTTGCTCACCCCCAACTGTCCCCCTACTGCTTGTTCATTCCAAACTGCCCCCCACACTGTCCTGATCACACCCAACTGGCCCCCCTGCTGGTCTGATTACCTGAACAGCCCTGCCCCCCAACAGTCTGATTACCCAAAACTTCTGTCTTATCCAAGGCTGATCACCCCTGGTGACTAAAGCTCCCAGTCCCTTCTTTTTTTCTTTTCAGTGCCTCCTTGAGCAGAGGCCAGAGCCAGCTAGAAGCAGGTATCTGGGATTTATTTATCTTCCATAATTGAAACTTTGTAGCCTTGAGCAGAGGCCAGGGCTGGCCAGGGCAGGCGGGAAGCTTAGATTTCTCCATTGCCGGAGCAACCCAAGTTCCTGCTCACTCCAACTTTGTGGCCACTACTATCTTGCGTGGGTTAATTTGCATACTCGCTCCTGATTGGCTGATGGGCATGCCTTGTTTGTATAACAGAGGTATGGTCAATTAGTATAGATAGTATGCAATTGTGAAGTGAGATCAGATGATCTTGGAGAAAGAGATGTACTAATGGAGTCTCAGAGAAAGGTTTTTATTACACACTAGTGGCCCTGAGCATGAAATCCATGTGTCCCTTAGCCCGACCTGTATCGTCTCCTATCTAGGACCCCTCTGGGATATCCAATTGCCTTCCCGATTGCCCCTAACCACTTCTGCCTGCCAACCTGATCACCCTTAACCACTCCCCTGCCAGCCTGATTGATGCTTAACTGCTCCCCTACAGTCTGGTTCCCCTTAACTGCCCTCCCCTACAGGCCTGGTCCTTCTCAACTGCCCTACCCTGCTAGCCATTTTGTGGTAACCATCTTGTGAAAAACATGGGGGCAGTCATTTTTGACCACATGGGGCAGCCATCTTGTGTGTTGGAGTGATGTTTAATTTGCATATTGCTCTTTTATTAGATAGGATTAGATAATATAGAGGCCTGGTTTTCCCTGAAGTATGTCCTGGGTCAGGGTGGGCATTCCCTTGAGGCATGGGGTGGCCTGGGTGAGGAGCCTATGGTGGTTTGCAGGCTGGCTATGCCCCCCCAGCCCCCCGGCAACCCAAGTGGAGCACCTGGTATCTGGAATTTATTTATCTTCTATAATTGAAACTTTGTAGCCTTGAACAGAGCCAATCCTCTTGCTTGCTCTGTTGCTGCAGCCATTTTTGTTAAGATTCATTTATCTTCTATTATTGAAACTTCGTAGTCTTAAGCGGAGGCCAAGGCAGGCCAGGGCTGCAGAATTTTGACTTCCTCCATCACTGGGGGCAACTCAAGCCTCCTGCTCTCTCCAGCTCCATGGCTGCTGCCATATTTTGGAAATTTATTTATCTTCTATAATTGAAACTTTGTAGCCTTAAGTAGAGGTCTAGGCAGGCCAGGGCATGCAGAAAGAATGGCTTCCTCCATTGCTGGGGAAACTCAAGCTTCCTGCTCTCTCCATGGCCATAGCCATCTTGGTTGGGTTAATTTGCATACTTGCTCCGATTGACTGGTGGGCATGGTTTGTGGGTGTAGTGGAGGTATGATTAATTTGAATATTACTCTTTTATTATATAGGATATTATAGAAAGGGAGAGGGGGAGAGGGATCGGCTGCCTCCTGCATGCCCCCTATTGGGTATTCAGCCCACAACGAGGCAATGTGCTCTTGACCAGAATTGAACTCGGGACCCTGCCATCTGCAAAGTGACACTCTCCCCCTGAGCCAAACTATCCAGGGCACCACCAGTCACTTTTATAACGTTGTATTGCTTCTAGAAGAAACCCCGTGCCACCTTCCCCATCTAGCTGCCAGCCATCTGCACATTGCTGTTTCAGATATTTCTTGGGAATGAGATCATATACAATGGGCATTTTGTGACCAGCTGCCTTACTTGGGTATATACCTCAGAGTGGCAGGTTGCCAGGTCCCATGTGACTAATATTGATCATTTGAGGAGCGGCTGCACCATTTCCATTCCAACAGCAGTGTGTGAGGGCTCAGATTTGTCCACATCCTTGCCAACACTTGCTATCATGTACCCTCCAAGGTGATCTCAGGATCTGCTGAAGCATTGCTCTCTAGAGAAACAATCTATGCTTTTCAATTCAGTTTTAAAAGTGGAAGTTGTTTAAAATGTCCGCACAAACATCCCTATTGGTAAATTCTTGCTGTTCAGGATCCAATGTGACACAGTTTGTAGGGGCTAAGTCTGTCCAAGGCCAACTTCACCCCCTTGTACTGGGAGGGTCTTGGTGGCACCAGCCAACCTTCTGCAGGGCTGGCCACAGGCTGCCTTGGACTTTGGGAGCCAAGGGAAGACGAATGGGGTTCAGGAGCAGCTTTGGGACTATGACCATTGCAGTGACTGTGCTGCTCCCGCAGGCCCAGTTGAGCAGTGCAGGGAGAAGGAGGGGGGACAGGGGAAGGGAAAAAGGGGAATGGGGGTTTTTCCCTGAATGAAGCCATCTTGGCTTCTACACTTCAGAAGGCAAAGGTCCAATCAGCAAAAAATGAAAACTTGAAAGAGGTGACCTCAGAGTGGCTCACACATGGTTCACAGTCCCACATGGTTTGCGGGACACCCCATCCCCATGCACAAATTTTATGTACCGGGCCTCTAGTCTATGTGTGTGTGTGTGTGTGTGTGTGTGTGTGTGTGTGTGTGTATCTTGAAAACACTAGAAATAAATAATTCCTTATCTAAGGAGGAACAATGTTTTGAACCACAGCAATTTTTTTCACTAGAAACTCTGGGAGCCAGAAAAAAACACACAGTACATTTTCATTGCTTAAGGAAAACAGCTGTCAACCCAGAAGTCTATAACCAGCAAATATTTTCTTCAGAAGTGAAGGTAAGATCAAGACATTTTCAAATGAACAAAATCTAAGAGAATTTAACATCAGCAGGCCTATTCTAAAATAATGTTTAAAGGAAATTCTTCAAACAGAAATAAGATAGTAAAAAAAGGAAACCACTCTTTTTTACAGGTGAAGATTCAAAGATTCTTCTCTGGACAAACATTAATTCTAGAGAGAAAGTCATCTAAGTTATCCCTAAAACCCCCCACCTCCCCGGCTACACACACACACACACACACATACACACACACACACACACACACACACAAACACTTAGTTCTAACACAAGAAAATAATGTCTTTCTTTTCCTCTGGATGATGGTAATGCTAATGCTATTAGAGTCAATTGTGACCATGATGGTTGATATAAAAATTGGAAGTGGAAAGACAGGACCAAAAATATGGGTCCATGATGATATTGTTGAGTCACTGGTTTAATCAGATATGGAGTCTAATCAGATATTGCATGAGATTTTATGTAGTCTTTTAAATTTTATATCTCCTTTGGTACCTTAGGTTGCAATAACAAACAAATTTAACTCAAAAGTAAAAAAAATATATATATACAGTAAAGGGCAATTGCACAAACAAATACAATCAGCCACAAATGAAGAAGAAGAGAAAATTGATTTGGATAGAACAATAAGAAACATGACATATTAATAAGGAAGAGATGAGATTTATTTAACAAGAGATTCAAGGAAGGCAATTATCAAAGAAATCCCAGAACAGCACAAATAGGTGTCTGCTGAATGAGAGCAGGCCTAAGGAGCAAATTTTTCACTGAATAAAAAGGACAGGAAAGACTAGGGAAGTAAATTATAAACAATGCATATGGGCATCAAATAGGGATCTTGAAGTGTTTAGGAAAATATTAATCACAGTTGCATTGTAAATCAGGCACAAGAAAAGTAAGGAACTCATTATTTTAGAAAAATTAAGTCACACAAAAAAGCCATAATTATTATAAATTAGAGACCTAATGCAAAAAATTTTTTGCAAGGAGCTTGCTTGCCCCCCTCCGCCCATGCAGCCTCGGCCACCTCTGCCTCAGCCCCTGTTGCAGCTGCTTTGTCCAGAAGTTCATCAGGTCTAATTAGCATATTATGCTTTTATTATTATAGATATTACTTGCTCTATCAAAATAACATAAAATCTGGCAATCAACTTAACAAATATTGTAATATTACTAGACTAGAGAACAGGAGAGGACAGATGGGATGAGGCAGCACTGTAGCAAAGAGATAGTAACTCATATATTGGAAGGATTCAATAGAACATATCTAATATTTATAAATACTATTTATTAGCTATGTAAATAAATAGTAAGATGATCATAAATAATTGATGATTTTTGGAATCACCAGACACACATGTTCCTCAGGATCTTTTCATTTGTTGCCCTCTAAACTCTACTTTTAGATATTTGACTAATTCACTGATTTTATTAAGGTCACCCTTCATTGAAGCCTTCCTGGATAATCTAATATTTCACCCCTTTCAAATATTTTACATTTTATTCCCTGATCCATTACTTTTCTCTGAGCATTTATCACTATTCAATGGATAATATGTTAAACATTTATTATTCATGTATTTGTGTGTTTGTTGTCTTCTCCTCCACAAGAATCTATACTCCATATGCTTGTTCACTGCTATCTCATAGCACTAGAACAGTGGTTGGCACATAGTAGGTCTTCATTAGCCATTTAGTCATTAAATAAAAACATTTATGTTGAATGTTGTTACTTCTGAGGAGCAAGATGATAGCTATGAAGAAGTGGTATAAAATTCTGCTATTTTTTTCCATTATAAGCCTGATACTGTGAATTTATTTAAAAACACTATATACTAACTCTCAGTGAAAGTATATTTTTTATAAAAATATGAACTAGGTCAAATTAAGCAAAATTTCTAAAATTTGTAAGTCTAAAAAATACTTCAATAATCCCTTAGAGATTTTTGGAGATAATGACAATTTATCCTATTTTAATACCTAATGTGGATACATAATTACTAACTTATGATGAAGTTAGAAATATAAGATTTGGACCAGCTCTTAAAGATAAGATTAAATACTTCAGAGAGGAGTTGCTAAAAAATAATCAGGTAGAAAAAATTATGGGGTTATCTTTAATTTTATAAAACTCTGAGAAAGAAAATTGCTTTAATCATTTTATTCCTCATAACAAACATAAATACATTTTATTTTGTAATATGTAGAAAATAGAAATTCAGGGGGGATTTTAAATCATCCACAACCCTACTGATCAAAAACATTTTAAATTTATCTATGAGCATTCTTTCAGTTCTATTCCTATTTCTGAGTGAATGTGTATCTGTTTGTGTGTTTATGTATACTTTTAAATATGTGTAAGTCCTCTCTTTTTTTCAAACTGGAACTTGTTATAGAAACATATTCTAACAACAAGGTTGGAACTATTTCATTTCCCCCCTATAAAAATGGTGACTGCAATCCACTATTGACTAAGGGTGGATTGACGCTCTTGACCTTGAGGTTAAAGTTTTCACCTTGCCTGTTACTAATCTCCTGAGACAGCTTGTCCCTAGGCAGTATTTCTTTTGGACATGTTTTTTCCATAAGTCCCTTCTTACAACAATCCACTAAGAATCTATAGGTCTGGGAATGGTGAAAGTTGATCCTTAAAGAAACCATACCATGCTTCTCCAAGTACACTTTTGAATTTTAATCTTCTTGTAGAAATTTCACGGTTGGTATGATCTGTTCTATCCAAAAATGTTCTTCTGTGGTTGATAAAGAAAAAGAGTGCTACCGAGACCGGTTTGGCTCAGTGGATAGAGCGTTGGCTTGCGGACTGAAAGGTCCCGGGTTCGATTCCGATTGGGGCATGTACCTTGCTTGCGGGCACATCTCCACAGTGGGGCGTGCAGGAGGCGGCTGATCAATGTCTCTGTCTCATGGATGTTTCTGACTTCCTATCTCCCTTCCTCTCTGTAAAAAAATCAATAAAATATATTTTAAAAAAAAGAAAAGAAAAAAGAAAGAGTGCAGATAAGAACAGTTTTTTGAGATAACAGTGTGGGTTCCAAACACTTAAGTCCTTCACAAAGCAAAAACTCTCCAAAACAAAAACCCATTTTTTCCCAAGTGGCATTCTCTGTTTTCATAAGTGATCAAGTGACTATTTTCTTCCTATTTTGTATTGTTTGCTTCACTCTCACACAGAAGACCTGGTCCCATCATGACAGAGTCAAAGAGTCATTAACTTTCAAGTTCATTTTTAAATATAGAAAATAAAAAAACACGTAGTATTTGCATTAAATTTATAATTTTCCTTCATTTGTTCATCACAGGTAGATGAAATAGTTACCAAAATGAGGTCAGAAAAAAAGGAGAATTCCTTGCAACATTGCTGAGATTGAAATTCCAGAGTGAATTTCTACTGGTCTCAGAATAGCATTAAACTATTGATCTTTACATTATAAAAGCCTATATTGGTCTAACAAAAAATAAATTGTTTTACCAATGCAGGAAATTATGCACCTTCTTTGCTGCCATTTCAGCACAACCCTTCATATATAGTAATCAATAAACCTTTGGATACCAATTGACTTCTTTATTTGCAATTGAATCTGTTCAAATAGCCATTTTAAAAAATAATGCTCCTCTAATTTCTTAAAGTATCTATAGCCTAAAATCCAGTTAAATGTTAAAATTTTATATACTCAAAAATGCTCAAAGCCAGCATTTTTGTTGTCCAAATTATTGGCATTTATTTGTTTCAATGAAAATTTTTTCTTTGTACATTTCTAATTGAATAAAAAATACATCACATTTGAATTGGACTAGAAATTTAATATTAATAATGGAGGGGGTTTAAAATCACCCTTCTGTCCTTCTGAGGTAATATTCCTTAGCATAGATTAGATCTAAATATACATGTTTACTTGCAATTGTTAAATGGAGCGGGGAGAGAGAAACTATGTTCCCCTTTTCTCTTAAAAAGCATCTCAAAAAGAAAGAGAACAAGAAACAGAAATAAAAGTCTTTTATTAAGATAATGGAAGATATTTATAACCCAAACTACCATGTGTGAGAAACTATGCAGTGAAAGTTAAAGAGGTATGAAGAAGAAGACTAGAGTGGATGATTTCAAGATCTCAAGCCATCAGTGCATAGCTATCCCTAGGGGACAGTACATCTTGAGGGGAAAACCTGGAACCCATACCAGGAACAATAAAAATATTCTGTGAGTCAGTCAGAGAAATACAAATACCAAATGATTTCAATCAAGTGGAACCTCAAGAACAAACAAAATTGAAACAGACTCATAGATACAGAACAAACTGAGGGGATGAAGTTTGGGGGTCTGGGTGAAATCGTGAAGATATTAAGAAGTACAAATTGATAGTTATAAAATAGTAATAAAAATAAAGTATAGCATAAGAAATATGGTCAATAATATTGTAATACCTTTGTATTATGTCAAGAAGGTAATAAAACTATCAGAGGGAACACAATGAAGTATCCTATAAAATAAAAGGCTAATATGTGAATTATCTCCTTGACTAGGAGTTCCACTGAGAGTTTGACCAGGGTGGTCACTCCCCACAGCTGGCACAGCCCAATTGGCCAAGCTGGCCAAACCCCACCTGTGCACAAATTCACACACTGAGCCTCCAGTTGATTATACAGTATAATCACTATGCTATACACCTGAAACTAATACAAAATAATATTGAAAGTAAACTGTCACCTAAAATAAAATAAAAAGCTCAGAGTCAAAAACACACAATGCAGTAAATATGTCCTCTTCAATAAATGATGCTGGGAAAATTGAAAAGCCACATGCAAAGTAATTAAACTAGATTAGTTTGTCCTCATGTACAAAAATTACCTCAAAATGGATCAAATATTTTAATATAAGATCTGAAACAATAAATTACATAGGGGAAAATATAGACACTAAATTTATGGACCTTAGTCATAGAGAAAATTTTATGAATTTGACCCCAAAGGCAAGGGAAATAAAGGTAAAAAGAAATGAATAGGTGTATATCAAACTAAAAAGTTTCTGCACAGCAAAAGAAACTGATAACAAAACAGAAAGGAAATCTAGAAAATGGGAGATGATATTTGCAAACAACAGCTCTGACAAGGGGTTAATATCCATAATATATGAAGAGCTCATGCAACTCAACACCAAACATACAATCCAATTAAAAAAAGGGGGGAGGGGGCAGAGGAGCCGAATAGAAACCTCTCCTAAGAAGACATACAAATTACCAGCAGATATATGAAAAGACATTCAACTTGACTAGCTAATAGAGAAATGCAAATAAAAACTATAATGAGATACCACCTTGCACTTGTTAGAATTACTATTATCAACAAGACAAGTAATCAATGTTGGAGACGTTGTGTAAAAAAGGAATCCCTTATTCATTGCTGGTGGGAATGTAGCCTGATACAGCCACTATTTTGAGTATGGTTGATCATCAAAAAATTAGGATTAGTTACCATAAGACCTAGCAATCCCTCTCCTAGGCATCCACCTGAAGAACTCAAAAACATTTATTTGCAAATATATGCACCTGATGGATATCCATTGCAGCATTATTCACAGTGGCCGAGACATGGAGCCAATCAAAGTGTCCTTAATAGAGGATTGGATAAAGAAGATGTGGTATCCTAATGACCAGAGCCTCAACCAACCAGAAGTCAGTCCTACAGTCAGCGCTGGATTGCCATGGTGAGACAGAGAGGCCTGAAGAGAGAAGTAGGAACTGATCCATAGCCTCTGTGGCAGCTATTGATCAGGACTTGCCTCTCTCTTTCTTTCTGAGTCTGGCCAGCAATCACATCTCCATTTCTCTCCAGGCTTTCACCAGGGCTGCTGATAAGCCCTGCCTTTCTGATCAGGCCCCCTTGATAGGCCCAGAGGTGCTGACTGGCATAGAAACTAACTAATCAGAACGAAATCTGGGTGAAGTGTGAGGAGCCAATGGCTGCCTGGGAGGCAGAGCTTTTTCTGCTGACTGGCATAGAAACCAACCAATCAGAACCAAATTGGCAGGCAGAGGAGGGAAGTTGGGAGTGAGATCAGGCCTGCAGGGGAGGAAAGTTGGGGGCCATCAGGCTGCCAGGGAGGGGCAATTGGGGGTGACCAGGCCAGCATGGGAGGACAAGTTGGGGAAGATATTAGGCTGGTAGGGGAGGGCAGTTGGGGGCAACCGGGCCAGCAGGAAAGCAGTTTGGTATTAATCAGGCCAGCAGGGGAGTGGTTAAGGGGTGATCAGGCAGGCAGAAAGAAGCAGTTAGAGGCAATCAGTCAGTCAGTCAGGCAGGCAGGCAGGCAAGTGGTTAGGAGTCAGCAGTCCCAGATTGTGAGGTATGTCCAACTGCCAATTTAGGCCCAATCACTGAGGGTGAGGAGGGGTGGTGTCCCACAGCCCAGCCTGCATCCTCTCCAATCTGGGACCCCTCAGGAGATGTTGGACTGCCAGTATATATATCCTATTTCATAAAAGAGTAATATGCAAATTGGCCATACCTCCACTACACCCACTTGCCACACCCACCAGCCAATCAGAGCAAGCATGCAAATTAACCCAACCAAGATGGCTATGGCCACAGAGAGAGCAGGAGGGTTGGGTTGCCCCTGGCAATGGAGGAAGCCAAGCTTTCTACAAACCCTGGATGGCCCAGGCCTCTGCTTAAGGCAACAAAGTTTCAATGGCTGTAGGAGCAGAAGGCTTGGCTTCACTCCAGGCTGCAAAGTTTCAATTGTAAAAGATAAATAAATCCCAAATACCAGGGCCTCCACTTGGGTCACCAGGGGTTATACTGGCCTGCAAACCACCACAGGCCCCTCACCCAGGGTACCCCATGCCCCAAGGGAACACTCACCCTGATCCAGGACACCCTTCTGGGCAAACCATGCACCAGACCTCTATCCTATCTAATAAAAGAGTAATATGCAATGGACCATCACCCCAACACATAAGATGACTGCCCCTGGCCTATGTGGTCAAAAGATACTACTCCCATGTGGACACAAGATGGCCACCACAATATGACCAGCAGTGGAAGGCAGTTGGGAGGGACCAGGCCTACAAAGGAGGGCGGTTGGGGGTAATTACACCTGCAGAGGAGGGCTATTAGGGGTGACCAGGCTGGCAGAGAAGGGGAGTTGGGGGCAAACAGGCTGGCAGGGGAGCAGTTAGGCCTTAATCAGGCTGGTGAGTGGGTGATTAGGCTGGGAGGTAAAAGTGGTTAGGGGCAATCAGGAAGGCAAGCAGGTGAACAATTGGGAGCTAGCAGTCCTGGATTGTGAGAGGGATATCCCTCAACGGGTCCCAGATTGGAGAGGCAGCAGGCAGGGTTGAAGGACACCCTCCACCCCGTGTACACACACACACACACACACACACACACAGACACACACACACACACACACACACCATGGAATACACCTCAGCTATAAGAAAAAATGAAATACTGCTGTTTGTGACAACATGAATTTGAAAGAAGAAGTTAAAGCAGAAAGAAGTAGATAGGGTAAGGATGGAAGAAGGAGGAATCATGGAGCTAGCTCAGTAGTTCTCAACCTTCCTAATGCCACCACCCTTTAATAGAATTCCTCATGTGGTAGTGACCCCCAAACATAAAATTATTTCCGTTGCTACTTCATAACTGTAATTTTGCTACTGTTATGAACTGTAATGTAAATATCTGATAGGCAGGATATATTTTCATTGTTACAAATTGAACATAATTAAAGCATAGTGATTAATCACAAAAATAATATGTAATTATATATTATGAAATATTTATTTCTAATTACAAATAAATGAAATTTTGTCTTGAATCATGGTGTAGCATGGGTAACAGTCTTAATATGACAACAGTAAACTACATTGCTACATTTTGCTACACCGAGGAGCGGTGTGTTGGTTCCTAAAACCATGGGGAATAGGTGTTTTCCAATAGTCTTAGGCGACCCCTGTGAAAGGGTCATTAGACCCCCAAAGGGGTCGCGACCCACAGGTTGAGAACTGCTGAGCTGGCTGAAACAAACAAAAATATGTGGCAGAAAAACAGGGTGTTTTGAAAAAAGGATGATTTTCTTGTAAGTGCCAAATAAAATGTTGCATAAAAAGGCCAGGAACCAAATCAGAGAGCAGCACATATAGACAAAGAGCAGGCCTTTAGCAGATAGAAGGGGAAGAGCAGAATGCCTGGGGGGCAACACATTTGACTCTCCCTCCCCAGTGGGGAGCCTGTGTTTGTTTGCAATAAATTTCTGCCTTGTTTGAACTCCTCTGGTCCTGCTTCATGGTTTCATTCTTCCATTTTGTGAGACAAGACTCTGGGAAATATTCCTGCTCACAGGTCCTGATATCAGATGGACCTTGAGAATATCACACTAAGTGAAATAAGTGAGTCAGAAAAAGCTAAGAATCATATAATTTCAGTCATATGTGGAATATAAAACTGAAACTCATAGACACAGACAACAGTAAGTTGATTACCAAAGGGAATTGGGTGGGAGGTGGTGGTGGTGGAGCTGGGGGTTGTGGGGGAGTAAAGGGAGCTAAATATTTGGCAACAAAAATGATTTGACTTTAGGTGGTGAACATACAATGCAATATGCAGATCATGTATCATAGAAATGTGCACTTCAAATCTATATGATCTTATTAACCAATGTTGCCTCAATAAATTTAATTTAAGAGAGAGAGAGAGAGAGAGAGAGAGAGAGAGAGAGAGAGAGAGAGAGCTGAACCGGTTTTGCTCAGTGGATAGAGCATCTGTCTTCAGACTGAAAGGCCCGGTCAAGGGTCAAGGGCATGTACCTTGGTTGTGGGCACATCCCCAGTAGGGGATATTCAGGAGGCAGCTGATCAATGTCTCTCTCTCATCAATGTTTTTAACTATCTATCCCTCTCACTTCCTCTCTGTAAGAAATCAATAAAATATATATAAAGAGAGAGAGAGAGAGAGAATGAATATGTGGGAACTGGTATTAGGTTCTTCTATGGGGTCTGAAGTAGCACCCAGAGCAACAGAGAAGGTGAGGCTGAAAGCTTGCTGCTCACACAGAAGAGATTTGCAGGTGCTCTTTGGGAAGGGATAATTAGTCATGATGATCCCTGTATCTGCACATTCTACCAGTTGAATGCAGCTCTGCTTCATAAGGAATATTCATGCAAATTTGAGAGAATCCCCACTATCTGGGAACCCTGTGCTGCTCACTTTTCCAACAATTTTTCTGTAATTAAATCACATGTAATTAAATGTTAAAGCTCATTACATTCAGAGATGAGGAATAACAAAAAACGAATGTGTTTTTGTTTCAGTTAGAAAATAAGATGACCAATCAGAAGAATGCAATGGAGGGAGAGAATGTTGCAAGGCAATCACATTGACTATCATCACAGACTTCAGAGAGGTCGAAAGGTACAATAGGTGTACTTTTGTGACTTTTGAGAAAACAATGTCATCGAGTGTTCAAAATGGAAGCCAGACTAGGGTGAACAGAATAAGCATAGCTGAGAAAAATGCGGCAGTGAATGTGGATAAATATTTAGGCACGTTTAATAGGAAAGAGAAGGTATGAGCATCTTCTAAAACAGTGGTTCTCAACCTTTCTAATGCCATGACCCTTTAATACAGTTCCTCATGTTGTGGTGACCCCCAACCATAAAATTACTTTTGTTGCTACTTCATAACTGTAATTTTGCTACTGTTATGAATCCTAATGTAAATATCTATGTTTTCCAGTGATCTTAGGCTCTACAGCAGCAGTTCTCAACTTGTGGTGTCACAACCCACAGGTTGAGAACTGCTAGCAGGGTCGCCTAAGAGCACTGGAAAACACAGATTTACATTACAATTCATAACAGTAGCAAAATTATAGTTAGGAAGTAGCAATGAAAATAATTTTATGGTTGGGGGTCACCACAACATGAGGAACTGTAATAAAGGGTCATGGCATTAGAAAGGTTAAGAACCACAACATTCTGGACTTTTTGTCTTTTCTCTGTTAAAGAAGTCTAACCTGGAGACAATTATTTCTACCTAATTTGAGAATTATAACTCAGTAATATATAGATCGCAGGCATTTAAATGTCATCTCCTTGTCATGTATATTCCTATGTCGACTTATAGACTGTTAGAGAATTTACTAGGCGACCAGAAAATACACACAGGAGATTCAGGGAAAACACCTTTATTTTCAGATGTACTAGTACGGTGACTCACAGGCCCTTCTCCAAATCCTGAGTCCATCAATATGGAGGAAGCCTTCCTTTTATATCAGGCTTCTGGACCTTTTGCAGACTTGCAGGCCCTCCCCCACCCCATAGGTTGGGATGGGGAAAGTGAGATTATACTCAGAGGCTTGGCCTGATTGGCACTAGCCCCTCCTGGATTGTAAAAGGATTTTGCAAGATAGGATAGGTATCAGGTTACAGATTCAGATAGCTAGCCCCCACATGTCTTATTTCCCCTTCAAGACCATACAATATACAGAAGAGAGCTGCAAAAATGGCTGATTGCAGCATATGCCACAAAGAGTTGTAGGAAGTATCAATAACTTTCTGCTTTTACTTACCACGTGTACCCGTTAATAATGGCGGATTTCGTAATCAAAGAAAACATGATAATTTCAAGAGAAACATCAAAAGTGCTTTATTCAAAGTAATGTCCATCACTAGCTACACATTTTCCCCATCTTTAGGTAATTTGTGGATACTGTCCCAATAGAATGTTTCTTGTTTTGAGGCAAACCATTCAGAGACCCAATTTTCCACTTCATATGTTTTGAAGTGCTGCTCAGAAAGTGCGTGTGCCACAGATCAGAACAAGTTGTAATCTGAAGGGGCAAGGTCTGGTGAATGCAGTGGGTGGATTAATACTTTTCAGGCAAAATCTTTTAACATGTCTTTAACTGTTTTTGAAGTGTGTGATGGTGTGTTATCATGAAGCAAAATTACTTTGCAGTGTTTCCTGGCCTATTCTGGTCATTTCACAATCAAAGCATAGTTAAAATAGATTATTTGTTGTTGGTAGTGATCAGTATTAATGCTTTTATCTGGTTTTAGAAGCTCATACTACACCACACCTTCCTGAATTCACCAAATGCAGATCATAGTCTTCTTTCCTAAGTGATTTGGCCTTTTAGTCAATGTTTATGGTTGACCTGGATCAACCCATGTTTTTGTGCATTTGGAATTCTCAAAATAAATCCACTTTTTATCGCAAGTCACAATCCGATGCAAAAAAAAAAAAAAGACTTTCTTTCCTGCCATTGAAGCAACATTTTACTGATGACATTTTAGTTTTTTGTCTTTTGTCCAGTTGATGTGGCACCCATTTTCCTTTCTTTAAATCTTTTCCATTGCTTGTAAACCATCAGAAATTGTTTGCTGAACAATGTTTAATCTTTCTGCAATTTGTTTTTGAGTTTGACATGCATCTTAATCTAATAATGCTTGTAATTGTTGGTCTTTAAACTTTTTTGGTTGACCTGGATGTTCTGTGTCTTTCACATCAAAATCATCACTTTTAAAGCATTTAAACCAACGTTCACAAGTATCTTGAGATGGAGCATGTTCACCATAAGCTTTCTGAAGTATATGATAATTTTTAGCAGCACTTTTCTTCAAAATAATGAATTAAAACTTCCCACAAATACTCTTTTTGGGAACAAAATTTGACATTTTTAAGCTTAAAACTATCTATGATGTTAACACCTTCAGCAAATTTGACATATGAAGTTTTGAAGCTTGTTGTCAATACAATAGAATAGCATACATAACAAATCACATATATATCAACATTCTAGTATGTATAACTATATCAATTGAAAAAAATCAACCTTATTAACTGGTACACCTAGTAAATTTGTCTTGCTATTAGAGAAATCCATTTACAAGATTATTTTGCTTCCTTGTTTAAAGCTTTGGTCATCTTGTTCTTGTTGATGTTATAGTTCATGATGTTGTTGAAGTAGAATAGTGATTTCAGTAACTAAGTAGTTAAAAAAATAACTACTTTTGACAGGTAGAATACAATGCAAGTTGCAATCTATAGAACAATTAACAGTATGCTACTACCTAAATAAGAAAAGGAGTTTTGAATTCTGTCACCTCTCTTTGGTACCTAGTGATATTGCCCAGTAATAGTTGTTTCCCCAAGTTGAGGCAAATAAAGCAGGTCTGAATATACTGCAGATTTTTAAAAAATATATTTTATTGATTTTTTTTCAGAGAGGAAGGGATAGGGATAGAAAGTCAGAAACATTGATGAGAGAGAGACATCAATCAGCTACCTCCTGCACACCCCCTACTGGAGTTGTGCCCCCAAGCAAGGTACATGCCCCTGACCAGAATCGAACCTGGGACCTTTCAGTCCGCAGGCTGACGCTCTATCCACTAAGCCAAACCTGTCTCGGCTATGCTGCAGATTTGAAAATTGCCAATTTATACTGCAGCACAGACCCCTTGAGGCTCAATGCCATATATAGCCTACAGGCTGCCAAAGCAAGCACCCAAGGTCACATAAATAATGATGACACACTCAGTGTGTTTGGGTACATCTCTCCAATAGAACAAAGAGATCTTCTTTTTTTAAATCACAAAAATATTCAGCAAGCCATTGCAGTGTTTTCCTGACTAGTTTCATGGTAATTTTTCTCTTTATTTTAATGGAGACAGCCAGCTGCCATTCCCCAATTTTCTCTTCTAAGATTCTTACAGCATCTGGGAGTTGATGAAGGAGAGATTTTGTGTTTCTGTTGTCACAAAACAGTCTGTCACTACTCAGAAGCAGCAGAAAATATGTATATGAAGCATAATATAAAATGAGGTTGTCCTGCAGTTGGCAGAAGAGAGAAGTGTGAGCAGATACAAACAAGATTGTGTTACTCATGATAGCAATATAAGACATGTGGATTCTTGAAGAATTGAGCTATAAGCAAAAATTTCATGCCATACAAACTGGTAGCAAAGGTTCTAAATTGAAACAATGCCAATATTGACTTTAGTTTTTACCAATGTAATCCACTGTAAATAAATACATATTCTCTGCTATATTTTTTATAAGATCTAAAATAGCTAACTAGACTTTCTGGAAAGTGACAATCTAATCTAAAGCCCCTTTCTCTTTCATCCTCAGCACACAGTCTGGCATGTAATATGTGCTCAATAACCAAATGAAAGCTACACATTTCTCAACTCCTTCTGCTATAATATATGCACTTAGTTTTAATTTCCTATTTGCAACAAAATCAATGTCTTTTTGTGGACAGATTGACCTAGTCTTTGGAGAAGTCCAAAATATGTTAAAAGATACACCTTTACAAATTCTCATTAGGGCTTCATGCTTTATAAATATAGAATCCACCTCCTTTTTCCAGCTACATATCACCCACCATCACCATATAGTTATTCTGTCCACTCTTTTCTGTATTTTCTCCTCCAAATGTATGGCAACTTCAGCATCTGTTTGAATCTCTCATCCTCAAGGTCTTAGTTTCTGAACTATCCTCTCTGTCTCGGGCTGCAAGAGGGAGTTGTTTCCAGGGCTAGGACAGCTGAGAAAGGCACAGTCCTGGAGACCAACGCACATTAACATTTGCTTACTTGAGATCATTGTCATTCTCTTACCTTTACAAGGATTCATTAGGGCTGCTGGTTGTACTACTTGAATACAGTGGTACCTCGAGATACGAGTTTAATTCATTCCATAACCTTGCTTGTATATCAACTTGCTCCTATCTCAAAGCAAATTTCTCCATTGAAATCAATTGAAATGCAGTTAATCCGTTCTAGCCACCAAAATGCCACTCCAGTTGTTCTTGTTACATGTTTTTGAATACGAAAAATGTATTTATAAATGACAAATATTGTATAAAAACATAATAAAAGAGAATGTATAGGATAAACTGGTTTTATAAAGTGTATTTACCTACTTTTTACACTTTTTTAATAAATATTTTTTTAAATAAATATTTTATTGATTTTTCACAGAGAGGAAGGGAGAGGGATAGAAAGTCAGAAACATCGACGAGAGAGAGACATCGAACAGCCGCCTCCTGCACACCCCACACTGGAGATGTGCCCGCAAGCAAGGTACATGCCCCCGACCACAATCGAACCTGGGACCTTTCAGTCCACAGGCCGACGCTCTATCCACTGAGCCAAACCGGTCTCGGCTCTTTACACTCTTAATGCTATACTTTATCCCTAAACTGAATGTAACTTAACTAATCTTCACTGCACTTAATTGCTACTGGTCTTTGCATTTTTGGCCGATTAAAAAAAAAAACAAAAAACGTGCCCAACGAGGTTTGCCTCTTCCTCCCTTTCAGAATGTTTCTGAAATGGGTGAGGCAAGTTTCATTGAACAGCTCCGATGCACGACCAGTAGCAACTTTTTCGGGGTGTTTCTTTTCCACGAAGTGTGACACCCTCTCCCACATTCCTAAGATCTCCTTTATCTCACTTGTAGAGATCTCCTCCACCTTTGGCTCCTCCTCGAAACCAATTTCTTGGAGAACCTCCGCATGTTGCTGAGACTGCAACTCTTGTAACACCTCCATGGTGAGTTCCAGAGAGTGCTCCTCGACGAGCTCATTCAGGTCTCTCTCATCCACCTCCAGGCCCATGGATTTTCCCAGAGACACTATCTCCTCCTCCACTGGCACCTCGGGTTCAAATCCTTTGAAAGTCCTTTCGGCTAGGACCCTCAGGCCACAGCTTCTTCCATTCAGAGGTCAAAGTCCTCCTTGTAACACCCAGCCAGGCCTGAGCAATAATTCTGAGGCATATCACGATGTTAAAGTGGTTCTTCCAGAACTCTGGAAGGGTGAGGTTTGTGTTCTCCATCACCTCAAAGCAGCGCCAGAACAGGTGCTTGATGTACAGCTTTTTAAAATTAGAAATCACCTCCTGATCCATGGGCTGCAGGATAGGAGTGGTGTTGAGAAGTAGGTAGACGACCTTTATAAACTTGAACTCTTTGAGGAGTTCATCTTCGAGGTTTGGTGGGTGAGCAGGAGCATTGTCGAGGACGAGGAGGGCGTATATGGTTAGGTTGTTTTCCTGTAGATATTTCTTAACAGAAGGGCCGAAAACCAGGTTTACCCACTCCACAAAGAACTGCCTGGTGACACATGCCTTTGGGTTTGCCCTCCACATAACTTGCAGTTTATCCTTTAAAATCTTATATGACTTAAAGACTCTGGGTTTTCCAAATGGTATACGAGCAGAGGCTTGATCTTGCAGTCGCCACTCGCATTGGCGCACAGTGCGAGAGTTAGCCTATCCTTCCTGGGTTTGTGGCCTGGCATCGCCTTCTCCTCTGCCATTATATAAGTCCTATTTGGCATCTTCTTCCAGAAAAGCCCTGTCTCGTCACAGTTGAAGACTTGCTGGGGGATATATATCCTTTGGCTTCTATCAGTTCGGAAAAAGTTTTGAGGTAATCCTCAGCTGCCTTCACATCCGAACTTGCTGCCTCACCATGCCTGACGATGGAGTGAATGCCGGACCTTCTCCTAAAGTTATCAAATCAGCCTCTACTGGCTTTAAATGAGTCTTTTGATGCTTCGTCAGTGGAAGTGCACGGGGTCTGCTCCAGCAAATCACAGTAAATCGCTCGCGCCTTCTCGCATATGATGCCCTGTGTTAATGCATCTCCTTTAAGCTGCTTCTCCATCACCCACACCATCAGTAGATTCTCCATCTTTTCATGGAGAGAGCTACAGAGCTTAGAAATTATTGTAATGCCCTTAGCTGGTGTTATACCCTTTATCGACTCCTTCTGTTTAAGCACAGTGCATATCCTTGAAGTACTATGCCCGTACTGCCTCGCCAAGTCAGCCACTCGCACACCTTGCTCATATTTTTCTGACTTCACACTTTAATTCAATAGACATCATCCTCTTCTGAGCACTGACCTTTCCACTCGCTTTCTTCGGACCCATGGTTATAAAAAGAAATGTGATAAAGCATGTAAATACACAAAAGATGCTTCAACAATGAGGTAAACAAGCACACAGACTGAGGAGTGGGAAACTATGAGATGCTCGAGTCGCGGTAAACTGGTGGGTTGTGTGCAGCTGGCCGATCAGTGCGATTACTCGTATCTCAAATGTTGCTTGTATTTCAAAGCAAAAAATCGCTTGCTCGAAGGCTCGTATATCAAAAATCTCGTATGTTAGGGCACTGGTATCTCGAGGTACCACTGTAGTTGGATTTAACCATAAAGAAATAGAGTTAATGTGAGCCTAGTACCACCATCTGCCTGTCAACTATACATCATAAAATCACCAGGTTGAGAGTGATATTGGCCTAGCAGAAAATCAAGGATTCTCTAATTTTTTTGTAGTGATTGATTTATTGATAAGTTTCTTGTATTGTTCCTTTTGTAGCTGGCCTAAACTCAGGATTAAAACTGCATCATAAGATGGTAACGTTATTATACATTTATACATCAATTTATAATTTTTTATTAGACATTACCTTATTTGAACTTTTTCTCAGATAGAATGATATTATTGAATTTTTTGTTACATAATATATATATTAATTGATTGATTGATTTCTAAGAGGAAGAAAGAGGGAGAGAGAGAGAGAGAAATATCAATGATGAGAGAGAATAATTGAGTGGCTGCTCTTGCACATCCTCTAAAGGGAAAGAAGCCAGGAATGTGCCCTGACCAGGAATCCAAACATGACTTCCTGGTTTATAGGTCAACACTCAATCACTGAGCCACATCAGCTGGATAAATTATTTCCTTTTATAGAAAAATCAGAACTGGTACATATAAAAATATTTCTTTAGAACTATGGAATTTGATGACTGCTATTGAAGCAACTGATGATTTAAAAAAAGAAAATTAGTGGCAATGATGATTAATCAACAAGTATGGTAAAATATGTGAGATATATGCCCTAATGGCAGTATTTAAAGAGACTTATCTCTTCCAGCTAGAGAGCTTTCTGTGTCTTCAGCATACTTGCTACTTCTAGCTCATCCTTGTCAATAAATATGGTATCACTGATTGTGGTGTTCTATGGGTGTTCTCATAGTTCTGTTAGGCCTGAGGCTAAGAGTTCAACAGGCAAGAAAGAGGAATCAATATTTTCACAGATTTAACTGATCTTAATCATAAAGAATTTGGGGATGCTGTTATACACGTGGGATCATGAATAATACATTAAGTATCAAGTGATCTTGCCTAAGTTACTTAACTTCTATGACTTGATTTTGTGATCTGTAAAATGGAGATAGTTGTAGTGGTAATAGTAAAGGTTATGAGAATTAAATAAATTAATACATGTAAAGAATTTAGAGCAACTTCTTATATACACATATATGCCATATAAAAATTATATATATACCTGTCAACATATATTATATAATTTTGGATATTATTATAGTTTTTATGAATTATACCTGAATTTTACAGCTCAAAATTTTAAAAAGAATATTGTACTTTTATTTCATTAGCAAATTGTCACATTTTTTAAATCTATTATTATTATTTGTATTTGGTGGCTGTAGCATTTATTTCGCCTTATGCATCTGTGAATCTGAAATGCTATTTTCATAGACAATTAATTTGCTTCAGGGCACTGCTTCACAATTCAGTTAAGTACTACCACATTAATAGTGGGTACTAGCCATGATTGTCATCAATACAAGGCCCAGAAAGATTATTTCTAATATTTTCTCATTAAGGACCGCTTCCCCCCCCTCCCCCCAATACACAGTATGCCTTGACTTTGCTGATTATGGTGAAGATTTTCTACCTTATGCTGATGCAATACTTCATATACCATATTTAACTGAAAACTGCATCTGATTATCATATTGATAGCCTAAATATTAAGCAGATATTTTCAAGAGCAGTAGGTCTCAAGTGGGAGACCAGGTATGTATAAGAATCCTGAGGGAATTTTATTAAGTTATAACATCTCTTCCCAACCTCATTTTATATGATAACCATTCTCAAATTGGTGGAGGAAAGAATACTGGATATGGGTGATTAAAAAAATCCTACAAATAATTCGAACAGTCCCTCATTACCAGCACCCACTCTTCCCTCCTCTGCTAAAATACTCTGGCCCAGACCCTTTTTAACATTTGGTCCCTAATTCTGTTCCCAGAAAAGTTATTCAAACTCTTTAAAACTATGCTACCTCTATATAGTTATATATATTTAGATTTTTCTTTCTACATTAGAGGAAATAGGATCTTCTTATTATCTATTATGTTTCAAATCTGGCTATTTTTCAAGACTTTGACTCTGATTTTTTGGATTTTATTATCTCTAGCAAGTCCTTTCCTGACAAATAAAACAATTATTTTCTCTTCTTTCTATCTTTCAATATAATTAGCAACTTGTTACAGTCTGAAGATCCAAGCAGTGCTTTTTAAAAGAGGTCTGTCATTTTTGTGCATTGCCAGAAGACAGATATCTGCCTTTTTCAATCATCTGTCCCCTGAATCAACTCTTATGCTAAAATATAACAAAATTTATTATCTCTCTCTCTCTCTTTCTCTCTCTCCCTTTGTCTCTCTCTCTGTTTATTTTTCTCTGTGGAGTCAATATAATAGGGTGTGGTAATTCTTGCCCTTTTCTGTATAGAAATATCCCTAGGGGAATTTGTTAAAAAGTAAATTCCTGGCCTCCTCCAGAAGAGAATTGAATTTAATTGAACAGGAGATGGGTTAAGTAATCTGCCTATTCAATAACAATGACAGGTGATTCTAATATGATAGCCATTAGTCTATTAGAAGAAAAACAACTCTAGAGTCTAGTCATAGCTTTGCAGGTCTAGAAACTTGATTTTGCCAGTAAACCTAAAGGAGATCAGGACTAGAGCATCTACTTCACAATAAAGTTGACCATAATGATGATATATTAACTTATTAAAGATAGAATTGTAAAAAGACTAATCATCTAGTCAAATTAATTTTCTCCTACAGGGAAATTAACATGAGATGTTATAAAATTGTAACCAGAAAATTGTTTTGTGAGCCAGGCTAATTATGTGGGTGATGTTCTAATAAATGGCCTATTTGAAGTTGTTTTCTAAATAAGAAAGTGATATTATACAGAATAGCTTTAATTGTTTTTATAAAATTCCTATAAACAGAGAAATATAAAATATAATGTTCTTTTAAGCATGAAGTTCAAATTTTGCTGCATAATTTGGTAGTTTCTTTCTGTCTAGGAAGGGTCCTTTGCATTTTCACTTGGCAGATGAAGACAAGTTATGGGCTTATGCACATACATATTGAAAACCCATACCAAAGTTTAGAAGGATGAAACAGAATATCTTTATACATTGCAGGGGCTAATTCAGAAATATAGAGAAAATATTATCTGTCCTAGCACCTTCATTATCAAGGGCTAATTAGGCAATTTTAATCTAGTTAGTCAAAAAAGCATCAAATTGTTGTCTATGAACAAAATAAGAAACTTCCAGGAGAACTGCCCGCTAAAGTGGCCAAATATATCAAGAAACAAAAAATTTAAAAGACTTGAGTAGGAAGGAAAATTGAGTAAAAAACTAAAAGAAAATTTAAAGAAGGAAGCTTTATTCCCCTGAAAAATCACATAAATGAGCTTCTAGAAAATGGTTTTCTTTTTCTTCCAAAAAAGCAGTTTAAAATAAATGCATAAAGCCAAAAGTGCTAACATTTCAACTTCTACATAGTGAGATTTAAGTGGGTTTTCATGAGTAAAATATGTTAAATAGGCAAACCTATGTGATATCTACTTGACATTACAGTTCAATTTTCAGAAGATAATGGCAAATACCTATTTTATGCTATAGAATTATGAGGGTAAAATAACTACTGAGAAATATTATATGTATCATAGTTTTTTGTATTATGTCTCTGTAATATCTGAGACAGAAATATTTAGAGATTCAGAGAAGGAAAAAAGAAAACATTAAGTTGAAAAAAGATTTCATTTGCACCAAAGCTCCTAATGCATATAAACAAGAATCTTTAAAATGTCATCCGGGTAGATTTTAACATTCAGGATACATTTTTCATTTTTAAAAATACTCAGCAAGTGAAGATCCGCTGCTTAAAGAATTGAATGATTTATATATATAATTCTTTTCACTTCTCTATCATTAATTTACTGAAGGACCTTGGTATCAAGTTATTTAACTGCTCCAAACCTATGTTTTCTTCTCAAGTCAAAACATAAATAAATTCTATACATCTGTGACCTGAGTTAAAAAAAATAGTATATTGTAGGATAAAAATGAATACAGAATTGATTATTTCTCCCAATGATACTTAGAGCCAACTCCTTTCCAGTTGAATGTTCGATGGCCTTAGCGTCTTGCTTAGTGAGGAAGCATAAGCTAGCCATGAGGTCACATGGAAAGAGAAATTTTGCCAGCCAACATCCACATATTTTAGCCATTGCAGGCCATATGCCAGATATGTTAATGAAGAAAACTTAAGAGGACTCCAGCCCAGCTACATGTTGACTGCAATCACATAATGGATTCCAAGAAAGAATTGCACAGCTGATGTAGTCATTTGAGAAATGTGAGAAATAATAATAAATTGCTATTTTAAAACACTAAGTTTTGGAGTAGAAACAGATGATCTTGAAAGTAAAAAGGCTTTGTAGAACACTCGTTTCTTACAGCAAATTTCTCAAATAGGTTCTGTAGAATTCTAGGGTTCTATGAGCTGTTGGTAGAGGTATACAACAGATAATGTTTTATTTTTAAAGGCCTAAGTTTTGAGCTTTCAAAACTGCTATGCTAGTGCTCACAGTGGTGGACAGTGACCAAGAAGTTCTGTTATGCATTTCATTATTGATCCCATATGGTAGCAAACAGTAGACCTGTGCTTATTTGATTGATTCCATTCTCTATTTTTAGCATAAAAGGCTGTTAATAATTAGTGTTTTTTTGTATTATATGATGTTATGTTGCTGACTGTAACCTCTCCATTCCAAGAGATCTTCTCAAATTTCCTGTTACACATTACCAACTGACTTATGGGCATGAACAAATTATATTAGCATCATAAAATTTGAAAATACAATTATTGTAAAAAAGGACATATGATACACTCAGCTGTTCTTGACTGTCTTCTGTTGTTGAACACATGATATGAATTGTATAGATTAGAAATCATTTGTAATGGGATGACTTATTTTTTTTGTAGTTTTCTCAGTTATTTTTATGCCTTTCTACTTCATACTTTATTAATATTTTGTGATTAGTCTTAAGATCCAAGTGGTGATTTTTGATGATAAGGTATAAAGAAAAAAAGGAGAATTTTAGACCTTCCATATTATAATTCTGATAAAGCTCACAATGAAGCAATTGAAAAGATTCTAATCAAAATTTGTATAATAAGTCAATTGATGATATACCACATGATGTTGGAAAGGTTTTGAGTAATAAGCTGAAAGCCAGTAGCTTCTCTAAATAGGTTGTCAACAGATTTTGTCAATTGATGTGTTAGAATTTGTAAAATTTGAAAATAATAGCAAAATAATTGTTTTCTGTTATAAAATATTATCACCCAGAAACAAAAGCCAAAATATTTGTCTTCATTTCTTGAAACATAATATGTGTCTTAGAAGAACTGTCTTGGTGTTTGTACTGATAGTACTGCATAACAGGTTTTTGTCTCTTTTAGGGAAAAAAAAAACAATTCTGAATGTGATCACATCATACCACTATTTTTCATACCAGAAAAGTGCTAGTATCAAATATTCTGGGACATGTAATGACAAAAGTCTGGTGAATGCTTCAAAAACGGTTAGTTTTCATAAACAAAAGCTACTTCACTTAAGAATATTTTAGAAAACTATATGAAGAATATTTTAGAAAGCTATGTGAAGATTGTTATAACTGAAAGGGTAATTTCAGGAGTGCTGTCAAGAAATTAGTCAGCCTGCCCTAACCAGTTTGGCTCAGTGGATAGAGCATTGGCCTGTGGACTGAAAGGTCCCAGGTTTGATTCCGGTCTAGAGCATGTACCTTGGTTGCGGGCACATCCCCAATAGAAGGTGTGCAGGAGGCAGCTGATCGATGTTTCTCTCTCATCCATGTTTCTAACTCTCTATCCCTCTCACTTCCTATATTTATAAAAATTAAAATCTACAACTTCTTCAAAAAAAAAAAAGAAATTAGTCAGCCAGATTTTGCTGAAATGATTGGAAGATGAAGTTGGCTGCTCAACATTGTTCTGTAGAACTTAGCAGACATTCTTTATCACCTGAACCATTTGTATATATCTCTGCAAGGTTCTGGAGAAAATATTTTGACTTCAACTGGCATGATTAGTGGATATATCATGTAACAAAAGAAATTGTAAACTGTTTTCTTTGCTGTTTGGGCCTGAGAGTAAGGAAATACATTAGCAAGTCCCAAGCCCTACTAAATTTTACTGAACACTTTTATGTACGACTGGATGAAGGAACTTTTCTCTGCATATTCTTCTCAACCTAACGACATGAATTTGAGAGACAAAAAACTTTGTGAGCTACATCTGATCATACAATGAAGAGAAAATTGACTTATCTCTTTTAGACAATTTCTGGATTTCAGAGTAAACAAACAAACATCCAGCCACTATAAGAAAGCAATAAATATTTTACTATACTTTTCATTTTCTTGCATGTTTTTGTAAGATTTTTCTTATTGATCAAGCATCAAAAGCATGGGTAAAAATTGTCTCATTTTAATTTAAAATGTAATGTGTGTGTTTACTAGTTGTACCGGTTAATAATGCGGATTTGTTTTTCATAGATGGAGTTACACCTATGTTGACATATATGTGATTTGATATATCAAAAATTTCATATGTCAAATTTGCTGAAGGTGTTAACATCAGATATTTTTATCCTTAAAAATGTCAACTTTTGTGCCCAAAAACGAGCATTTGTGGGAAGTTTTAATTCACTACTTTATTTTGAAGAAAAAGTTATATACTTGGGTAACTTATGGTGAACATGCTCCATCTCAAGATATTTGTGAACACTGGTTTAAACACTTTAAAAGTGGTGATTTCAATGTGGAACACAAAGAAAATCTAGGTCAACCGAAAAAGTTTAATGCCCAACAATTACAAGCATTATTGTCAGTAGTGATCAGTATTAATGGTTTCTCCTGGGTTTAGAAGCTCCTAATACACCACACCTTCCTGATCCTACCAAACACAGAGCATTGTCTTCTTTCCAAAGCAATTTGGCCTTGCAGTTGATGTTCATGGTTGACCTAGATCAACCCCATGATTTTATGATTTGGGATTCTTGTTAGTTATAATTCAATGCTTTCATGATATGAATATGTGTAAATAATATCAAGTAATCAACTCATATGTATAATTTGTTTTTTCTAAGCCTATACGTTCATCTTATCATGTCACTTATCAGAAAATGTATTTTCAGAGCCAATTTCATTCTAATATGTTGATATCATAGCCATCAGTGACACAGACAAGATTCAAGATTATTTTTAATAGTTCACAGGAGCCAGAGGGTACCTTGAGTCTTTATCAGTAAAGAGTATATAAGTGGATGCACAAATCTAACAAATATGCTAAAGTAAATTGGAGCTCTACAGAAATTACAGACACTAGCTCATATCTCTTTTGAAAACTGGATGGCATTGCGAATGATGGCAGCATTTCTTGGGGGATGGATTGAGGGTTACTTTTAGGCAGCTAAAACTGGTGTTTACTAAAAATTCTGAAATATCTAAACCAAAAAATGGGGGATGGGGTTCTTGGCAAAAACAGGCTTTACTTCTTTTGGTTCACTATTAAAAGAGGAACTACTTGCCACAAATCATAGGTCTAAAAGGTTGGGCACCTTGGGTTCCAAAAGACTGTGATAAAAGTTATAGCTTCATATTCCCTCAATGAGCCCCACCCCACCCCCATAGGATTCTTCTACTTCTAAGCCAGTGTTTCTCAAGGCACCCTAGCATGATTCTATATTTATGTTTATACTACTGAGAGAAAATTATTTTGTTGAGTTTGACTTTATAGAGTTTGTATTATAAAATCAGTAGGTATTCTGAATGTGCTTTTTCAAAATAAATGTGTCTCGCCAGTCACACATCCCCATCCTATCTTGCAAATCACTGCTTTGACCAGTGTTCTTAACTTTGACAACTCATAGAGCTTATAGGAAATGTTCAATAATTCTGTGAAAAGTCTGAGGGCCCAATTTGAGAAACATAAAAATTTACATACAGTGGGCCTTTACTTGGTGTTATAGGGATTGGAAATACATATGAAGATTCTGTGATCATCTGACAATACTGTCATGTGAAAAGACTATTCAGTTATTCATGAAAGAGTATGTGTGTGTAATAAATGGTTTATATTATGAACAAAACTCAAACATAAATTCAAAATATTATCATAAAAAACTTGCAACCCCCTCTACAAGAATATGTTTGTGAAAGTACCTGAATTAGAGAAACATGGTCCCTAAATTATTTCCTCTACTTTTGTCCCTCAATCTATGAAAATTTAAGAATTCCTAGAATTTCAAAATTAAGTTAACTTTTTTTTTGTAGTCTCTAGTGTAACTTCTAGTAAAGAGAAGAAAATTTGAAGTTTCTTTCACCTGCTATATTGACTTTCATTAGCATTTCTCATCTTTGTGGAGAGGTAAAACCATACAAAAAGAAAAGGCTAACAAGTTGGTTATAATAAGTATAACCAAATTACAAATGCCATTTTGATTCAATAGAATACTTTTGATATTTATGTCTTACTGATCATGTAAATATACTGTAAGATATAGGACTTCCTAGAGACCTGAATCTCATTTTGAATGTCCTTTTAGGGTATAATGTTAATAAAGGCTGCCTTAGAGTCATGGAATGAAAAAAAAAAAAGCTGGGGTAGCAATACTTATATTTAACAAAATAGACCTCAAAGTGAAGGCCATAACAAGAGACAATGAAAGTCACTTCATAATTCTAAAGAGATCAATACAACAAGAGAATATAACTCTGGTAAACATATGTGCACCCAATGCAGGAGCATCCAAATACATAAAACAAATTCTAGACAATATCAAGGGAGAGATAAACAGCAACACAATCATAGTAGGGGACTTTAATACCCTCATTGACATCACTGGATAAATCTTCAAGTCAAAAAATCAATAAAGAAACAGCAATCCTAAATGACTCACTAAATCAGATAGAACTAATTCACATCTTTAGAACATTTCATCCCAAAGTTACAGAATATTCATTCTTCTCAAGTGTACATGGGGCATTTTCAATGACCACATGTTAGGATATAGGCTAAGTCTCTACAAATTCAAGAAAATTGAAATTAGAACAAGCAACTCCTCAGATCATATTGGCATGAAATTAGAAATCAACTACAATAAAAACAATAATAAACAATCATACATATGGAGGTTAACTAGCGTGCTATTAAACAATGAATGGGTTACCAAAGTGATCAAAGAAGAAAAAAAGCATCCTGGAAACAAATAACAATGAAAGCACAACAATCCAAAATCTATGGGGCACAGTGAAAGCGATCCTGAAAGGAAAGTTCATTGCACTACAAGCCTACCTCAAAAAACAAGAAAAAATGGTAATAAATATTCTAATCCGACAACTTAAAGAACTAGTAAGAGAGCAACAAGAAAAGCCCAGAGTAAATAAAAGAAAGGAAATAATAAATCTCAGAGCAGAAATAAATGGCAAAAAGACAAAAAGTAAAGAAAAAACAATACAAAAGATCATAAAACCAAGAGGTTCATTAATCTTGTATATCCTCTATGAAAGGATAAACAAGATTGATGAACCTCTTGCCAGACTCACCAAAATAACAGAGGACCCAAATAAACAAAATCAGAAACAAAACAGGTGAAATAACAACTGACCCCACAGAGATACAAAGGATCATAAAAAAATACTATAAACAACTCTACCCCAATAAACTGGACAACCTTGATCAAATGGACATATTCCTAGAAAAATACAACCTTTGAAGACTAAATCAGCAAGAATCAGAAAATCTGAATAGACCCTTAACCACTGATGAAATAAAAATAGTAATAAAAATAAAACTCTCAGAAAACCAAGGCCTTGGTCCAGATAGCTTTACAGGGAGTTTTATTAAACATAAAGAACTAAAACTTATCTTTCTCAAAGTATTTAAAAAAAATGCAGAAAGAAAAAATACTGCCAAGCTCTTTCTATGAGGCCAGCATTACCCTAATACCAAACCTGATAAAGACACTACAAAGAAAGAGAATTACAGGCGAATATCCTTGTTGAACATAGATGCTAAAATCCTCAACAAAATTCTAGCAAATTGGATCCAACAATACATTAGAAATATCATATACCATGACCAAGTGGAATTTATTCCAGGGATGCCAGGATGGTACAATATTCATAAATCAATAAATGTGATACATCATATAAACAAACTGAAAGATAAAAATCACATGATAATATCAATAGATGCAGAAAAAGCATTCAACAAAATCCAACACTGTTTTTTGATAAAAACTCTCAAGAAAGTGGGAATAAAGGGATAATACCTCAACATAATAAAAGCCTTAAATGAGAAACCTACAGCAAACATAATACTCAATGGAGAAAAGCTAAAATAATTTCTTGTAAGAATAAGACAGGGACGCCCACATCCACCACTCCTGTACAATATAGTACTAAAAGTGCCAGCTGTAGCAATCATACAAGAAGAAGAACTAAAAGGCATCCAAACTGAAACAGGGGAAGTAAAACTCACTCTTCACATTTGACATAATATTGTACACAGAAAACCCCAAAGACTATATAAAAATCTACTAGATTTAATAAATGAATTCAGCAATTTAGCAGGATATAAAATTAAAACCTAGAAAACTATGGCATTTTTGTACACCAATAATGAACGCTCAGAAAGGAAAACAAAACAATCCCTTTTACCAATGCAAAAAAAAAAAAGAAAAGAAAAAAAGATACTTAGGAATAAACTTAACCAAGGAGGTAAAAGATCAGTACTCATAAAACTACAGGACATTAGAAAAAGAGACAGAGGAAGATATATGCAAGTAGAAGAATATACTGTGTTCCTGGATTGGTAGAATTGACAGAATTAAAATGGCTATACTACCCAAAACAATCTATAGATTCAATGTAATCCCTATTAAAATGCCAATGGCTTATTTCACAGACCTAGAACAAATATTCTAAAAATATATATGATATTTTAAAAAACCTCAAATAGACACAGCAATCTTGAGAAAGAAGAACAAAGTTGGAGGGATCACAATACCAGATATCAAGTTATACTACAGCCACTGTACTCAAAACAGCATGATTCTGACACAAGAACAGCCTATCGACCAATGGGACAAAAGAGAGAACCCAGAAATCAACTCAAGCCATTATGTCCAATTAATAATTGACAAAGGAGACAAGAGCATACAATAGAGTCAAGACAGTCTCTTTAATAAATGGTGTTGGGAAAATTAGACAGATACATGCAAAAAAATGAAATTAGACCACCATTTTACACCATACACAAAAATAAACTCAAAATGGGTGAAATATTTAAATGTAAGACATGAAACCATAAAAATCCCAGAAGAAACCATTGGCAGCAAAATCTCAAACATCTCTTGTAGCAATATCTTTACAGATACATCTCCTAGGACAGTGGTCAACAAACTGTGGCTCATGAGTCACAGGTGGCTCTTTCGCCCCTTAAATGTGGCTCGGCGTTAGAACCATAGACTTGCCCAGGCCAAAAACCGACTTCTGTACATGGGCCATGAAGTTTCAATTGCACTGTATGTGCACTCCTGCACTTGGTATTTTGTGGAAGAGCCACACTCAAGGGGCCAAAGAGCCGCATGTGGCTTACGGTTTGCCAACCACTATCCTAGGACAATGGAAACAAAGGAGAAAATAAACAAATGGGACTACATCAAAATAAAAAGCACAGCAAAAGAAACTTCCAACAAAATAACAAGAGAGCTACCTCATGGGAGAACATATTTTCTAGTGATACATCCGATAAGAAGTTAATCACCAAAATTTACAGAGAACTCATCCCATTTAACAAAAGGAACATAAACAGTCCAATTAATAAATGGGAAAAGTACCTAAATAGACACCTCCAAAATGGACATACAGAAGGCCAAAATCATATTTAAAAAAATGTTCAAAGTCATTAATCATATGAGATATGCAAATCAAAATGATAATAATCTCACACTTGTCAGATTGGCCATCATTAGCAAATCAACAAACGATATGTTTGGCAAAGATGTGGAGAAACCGGAACCCTCATACACTGCTGGTGGGAATGCAGACTGGTACAGTTTCTGTGCAAAACAGTTTGGAGTTTCCTCAAAAGAATTAAAAATGGAACTATCATTTGACCTAGTGATTCCACTTCTAGAAACATATCCCAAGATACACCCATCAGAAAGAATATATGAATCCCTATGTTCATAGCAGCACAATTTACAATAGCTAAAATTTAGAAATAACTGAAGTACCCAATAGCAGATGAATGGATAAAAAAGCTGTGGTGCATCTATGCAATGGAATACTATGCAGCTGTAAAAAAGAAAGAACTGTTACCATTTGCCACAGCATGGATGGAACTGGAGAGCATTATGCTAAGCAAAATAAGCCACTCAGAGAAAAATAGGTATCACATGATCTCACTAATATGTGGAATCTAATGAACAACATAAACTGATGAATAAAAATAGACCCAGAGATATAGAAACATTGAACAGATTGTCAAACCACAGAAGGAATGCAGGAAAGGGTGCAGGGTGGGGAGAAAAGAGCAACCAATGAACTTATTTGGGCATATGCATAACCCATGGACACAGAAAATAGGGTGGTGAAGGATTTCAGGGGAGGAACAATGGGGGGAAAAGGGGCATATGTAATACTTTCAACAGTAAAGATTTATTGGAGGTGCAGGGGAGGCAGAAGGTCCCATGGTAGCCAGACCAGAATGGCTCCTTCGGTCAAGCATTTTTCTGTGCACTTGAAAGGTTGCAGGTTTGATTCCTGGTCAGGGTACATATCTGGATTGCAGGGTCAATCCCCAGTTGGGGTGAGTGTAGAAGCCAATTTATGTTTCTCATAGCAATGTTTCTCTCTTCCTTCTTTTAAAACATGTCCTCATGCTTAAAGAGGATTAAGAAAAATAATCTAAGAGGATTAAAAAATAGTACTGTGGTATGTTCTTCCCTAATACCAAACAAATTTAATACTGTAAATTGATGAACTACTTCAAAATGGTTGCTATTACTCAGATCAACTAAAGTGAGTGTCAATGTAAGAATATCCAGACCTGTAGAGAATTTTATAAAAACTTACTTGAGCCAAACAGAGAGTGTGACTAGAAGCAAGGTCTCAACTGGCTCAGAAAAATGCTTTCCAGAGTGACAGTTTGCAGTTTTTTCCATGCATTCAGATTTAAGGAGGGAACATAAGGAAGATTACATAAACATTAAATAAAGTAAGGCCAGAGATTGGTTTACAGGATAATTAACAAGATTATAAGCTTTCTTAAGGTTGCTTATGTTTTTGAAAAGAGGCATTTACAGGTGTGTTAACTTAGATGCAAGAAAACAATAAACAAGGCTTGTTTAAGGCAAAGATAAATCTTTTACTAAAGAAGTTCTCTGCCTGAGTCATGGCTACACACCATGACCTGCCTAGCTAGAAATTTATGATCACCCTGTGAAGTTACCTTCTATAGGAACCCTTTTTCCTCTGTAAGAAAAATACAAAAGACATATTATAGTGAGTTTATGGCATTTATAATAACAATAAAAAAAACCTATGCTGCTGAGCTGAACAGGCAATAGAATATGCTGTAATTTGTGTTTTCAGAAAAAGACTTGTAAACATCCACATTTATATTTCCATGAAATATTCTCCAAAAGATACCCAGTTCGATATTTACCTAATGGGGAGGAGTCCAGGGTCCTGGAGCCCAAGAATACCAAATTTTTATTTTGTATCTTCACTGTTTGGAGTGTTTTTCATGTGTGTATTTTCCCCACCAAATCTAGTGAGTAATAGGAAGCCCCTTTGGTTAATGGCTAAATCACTGGACCCCCATTCCTAGTTTAAGATGAAGAAGACATCACTCTGAGAAGCTGGGATCAGGGCTGAACAAGAGATCTCTGGATGGAAGGTTAAGAACAGAAATTTAACGAGAGTGGGGAACATTTAGGAAATGAAGAATACTGGGTTGTATAATATGCCTCTTCCCTCATAAACCCCTCTTATCCTCAGGAAAGTTTATTCTGAATGTGACTGAATTTGGTGTAAAACCTGTAAAAAGATTTTACATGGGATCATGAGATGGAGGAAGTTGGGAATGAGTAGAAAAAAACATACCTGATATCTTGGTTGTCAGAATCAAATGAACAAGACTTTATTTCATCTATAGAGACACAAATGCCAGAAGGAAGCAAAGAAAAAGAGGGTATGAAGGAGGAAGGAATAGAAAAAGAAAAATAATTTGAGAGAAACCCAGAGTCAGCTCAAAACTAATAAACATTTAAATATGCTCATGTTTTATAGAGAGAGAAATTAGAGGATTTAGAGGTCAGGGAATAGATGCTTGGCATTTTAAAAATTGAAGAGAAGGAAAAAAGTGAGTCAGCCCAGAGATTAGAAGATCCAAACAGGAAGGACAGGGAATATAAAAGAATAAATATGCTGCTGATTGCTTCCTTAGAGAAACAAGTTTAGAAGAAACATGAAAATAGGTGCTGAAGAGTGGGAGATTCAGTGACAAAGAAGAAAGGAGAAGTTTTGTAGAGTTAGCTGAGGTTGAAGTGAGCCAGGTTTCATGGAATAGGCATGATGGAATGGGAAGGGGATACAGAATCTACTGGTAAACTGAATCATCCACAAATGTGGGGTAGACTAGCTATAAAGGAGATTCCTTGGAGGAGTAGTAAGGGATTAATATGAAATAGGGCCCTGGCTGGTAGCTCAGTTGGTTAGAACATCTTCCCAAAATCCCACTGTTTAAGGTTCAATCCTAGTCAGGGCACATATAATGATCAACCAACCTGACAATATAATCCACAGTGGACCAAAGGGTATTTTCTCTAGGTTGGAGTCCTGTCATTTCCTTCTTTGTCACTCAGTTTCTATGCCTGTCATCACTCAAATTTGCCTAATATATGCTTGCTATTTTTCCCTGGCAATCACATTCTTTGAAAGGCTATGCCAGCTCCTTTAACCTTCTGAGAAGCTTGCCTTTCCTCAGTCATAATTAAATGATAATTTAAAAGCCCTACATGATCCCAGCTAAGAAGATTTGGGTAGTAAAATGATTGTTTTTGGCTTCTGTTATCTGAACTTCCTACTAGACTTCTTATAAATTAATCTAACTTAAAAAGGAAAAAGTATCTTTTGTAGATAAAATTTTACACTATAGTAATATAGAACAAAAGAACTATTTTTATAATAATCACATCTTTCCTACTTGGTTCTGAAGTTAAAATTTCATGAAGAAAATGTTATTATTTTAATAAAAGACTGTAATCCCCATGCAAATGGGTGACCTAGATCCCACTTTATGTATTTTTTACCTAGTGGTTCTGGGTATTTCAGAAAAATATTGGAGCAATGCTAAATGCACATGGGGACCTCACACATGCAAATTGTATAAATCTTCATTGCTCAGTTGAGCACTATAGGACCAGAGGTCACACAACACTCTAAGGAGAGTGTCATCATTGCCCTTTGATGATGGTGTAAGCTTTGTAAATATTGGTAAATCCCTTGGATTCTGAGAATTCTGACATGTGACACTAATAAAAGAATGTTAGACAAGCAGAAGTTATATATGTCAGTAGAATCTGAGCTGTGTGGATTTTTATGAGACTATGGACTGTGTGGTACATGACTGAGCCCTCCAACACCTCCCAGGCATTCCTTGGAGATGACTCATCCAGTTTTAAGCATAACTGACTGTACGCCTCATTGCTCCTTTTTACTTCTAAATAGAAAGCCTATGGATCTGTGGGCAAAAATGAGAAATAAGTTTCAAAAGAGACTTTAACAAGTGAATGGCATAGAGTTTGCACCTTGAAGAAAGAAAGGGATGAGGAAAGTAATTAAAGTGTTCAGAGATTCATTGAATTTAGCAAGCTAAATAAAGGAACTATGGTTTGAGCTTCAGCATGGTTAACATTATGCAGGAACACCACTATTTTCTTTCATTCTTCTCTGGAAATGAACTTGAATTATATTCTTCCTGTTGCTTTATAAAAGGCAGTGCTTGTGAGAAATTGCATGTCATTGAGATGTGGTACATTGTCATTGAGATGTGTGATTTGATTTAAAGTAAAGGAACTCAGAGAGCTTTCCACCTGGAGTATGACCTAGTCATTCTGACAGCAGAGTCTTAGAGGTTGTGTAATTGGAAATGAGACATATTCCTCTTCTTTTTTCTTTCCAATTTTATTTTGTACTGGTTTCAGGTGTACAGCTTAGTGGCTACACAATTATATACTTTACATGGTGTTCCCCTCAATATTTCCAGTACCCAACTGGCACCATTCATGTCACAGAGATGTAAAGTAAAGCATAAAGAATATAGTGAATAATGTTACCTGTTCCTCTTTTTGTTGGTTTGTTTATCGGCAAGGAACAGAGTGTTTAATGCACTGTGCATATATGGCCACATATTTCAGTGTTTCTACTTCAATTCTGGATAGAATCCAAAGTCTTTAATATAGCCCAACATGCCCTCCACAATATGGCTCCTCCATATAGTCTCATTCTTCCCCAGCCCTCTCAGTATGGAACCAAGGCTCTGCCATTCAGAATGCCTATAGTTCCTGAAAGGTCCTCATAAGTACATGCTGGAAGGCACTTTCTCTTTCCTCTATCAGGCAGGTATCTATCCCTCACTACACAGCACAGGCTTTACCACCTTGGTGACAGTGATGTTGCTCAATTCTTACAAAATCCTTCCGGTTCCTACAACTCCTACAGCTTTACAGCGCTAATTACATCCATTCAGTCCTCCCTCTGAAACTAGACCATCAGTCCCTGGAACACAAGAATTGTGTCATATCTATCATTCCATTCCTTAGAGTGTAGCAGTGACTGAAATAACATAGGAGATCCATTTATTTTTTATTTATTTTTATTGTTTAAAATATCACATATATTAGTACATATATCTCCTTTTTTCCCATTGACCTTCCCCCAGGCTCTCGTACCCCCCGTTGCATGCCCTCATCTCACCCCCCGCCCCCAGTATCTTGTGTCGATTGGCTGTGCTTATATGCATGCATACAAGTCCTTTGGTTGATCTATTTCCTTCCCTCCCCAACACTCCCCAGCCTTCCCGCTATAAATTGACAGTCTGGTGCTCTACTGCCTCTGAATCTATCTTTATATTCATCAGGTTATAATGTTCTTTATTTTCCACAAATGAGTGAGATCATGTGGTATTTTCTTTCATTTCCTGGGTTATTTCACTTAACATAATACTCTCCATGTCCATCCATGCTGTTGCAAATGGTAAGAATTCCCTCTTTTTGTAGCTGCATAGTATTACATTGTGTACATGTACCAGAGTCTTGTAATACACTCATTTGCTGATGGGCATGTAGGCTGTTTCCAAATCTTAGCTCTTGTAATTTGTGCTGCTAAGAATATAGGGGTGCATATATCCTTTCTGATTGGTGTTTCTAGTTTCCTGGGATATATTCCTAGAAGTGGCATTTACTGGGTCAAATGGGAATTCCATTTTTAGTTTTTTGAGGAAACTCATACTGTTCTCCACAGTGGCTGCACCAGTGTGCATTCCCATCAGCAGTGCACAAGGGTTCCTTTTTCTCTGCATCCTTGCCAACACTTGTCATTTGTTGATTTGTTGATGATTGCCATTCTGACAGGTGTGAGATAGTACTGCATTGTCGTTTTGATTTGCATTTCTTGGATAATCAGTGACTTTGAGCATGTTTTCATATGTCTCTTGGCCTTTCTTCTGTCTCCTTTCAGAAAGATTCTATTTAGGTCCATTGCCCATTTTTTTAAATTGTATCATTAATCTTCCTTTTATTAAGTTGTATAAGTTGCCTGTAGATGTTGAAGATTAAACCTTTATCAGTGATAACATTTGCAAATATGTTCTCCCTTAGAGTGGGCTTTCTGGTTGTTTGGTTGATGGTTTCTTTTGCAGTGCATAAGCTTTTTATTTTGATGTAGTCCTATTTGTTTATTTTCACTTTAGTTTCCATTGCCTTAGGAGCGGTATCGGTGAAGAAATTGCTTTGGCATATGTCTGAGATTTTGCTGCCTGTGGATTCCGCTAGTATTTTTATGGTTTCCAGACTTATTTTTATGTTCTGTATCCATTTTGAGTTAATTTTTGTGTACGGTGTAAATTGGTGATGGAGTTCCATTTTTTTGCATGTATCTGTCCAATTTTCCCAACACCATTTATTGAAGAGATTGTCTTGACTCCATTGTATATTCATACCTTCTTTGTCAAATATTAATTGAGCATAGTGGTTTGGGTCCATATCTGGATTCTCTATTCTATTCCATTGGTCTATATGTCTGTTCTTGTGCCAGTACCAGGCTGTTTGAGAACAGTGGCTTTAAATTTTAAAATTTTAGTGAGTATTTTGCCTGAAGGGGGAGTATTATAATATCTTCTCAGATGACTTCAACAAATTTTACCTCCTGTATTTCTGCTTTTGTATAATCCTGCTGCTTCCTTTTACTTTCTTAAATTTATTGTCAATTCTAGTGGAGATAATGTAGCATATACAATAGGGATGTCACTTGTAAGGTTAACTTACAAAACACTGTGATCTCCACCCACCTTAGTCATCTCTCTTGCTCTCTCTTATCATCCTCTCCCAAGAAGGGCATATATAGAAACGACTTCTTGGTAAGGAACCGGTCAACAGTCAGAGAAGAAATGAGGTCCTTAGTCCAGTATTCTGACAGGAACAGAAATTCAGCCAATAATCTTGATATGACTGAGCTTGGAAGCGCATTCTCTCCAATTGAGGCTCCAGATAAACTGCAATCCCAGCTGACACACTAATGGCAACCTCCTGAGAGACCGTGAGCCAAAGGCTCTCAGCTAAGCCTGCATGCATTCATGAAACTGAGAAAGTACATGTTTGCTGTTTTGAGCTTCTAAGTTTGGGGTAATCTGCTGCATAGCAAGAGTTAATGAATACACTAAATTATAAACTCTAAGTTACTTGATGTTGTGCCATCTGTTGATTTTGTCTTGTCTAATAGTTTAATTTAGGCTTTGTCTGTGTACTTGATGGAGGGGGGGAAAAGTACTCTCAAGCTGCCATACCATAAACTGAATCGCTTAAACAATAAAAATTTATTTTTCACAGTTTTGAGATAAAAATTCCAAATCAAGGTGCTGGGCAATTCAGTTCCTAGTGAGAGCTCTCTTCCTGACTTGTAGATGCCTGCCTTTTATTGTGCCCTTCATGGTATTTGAAAGTGGATGGAGAGCTCTTTAATGTCTCTTTTTTTGAAAAAAAAATCCTATTGAATCAAGACCTCAACTTTCTGACCTCATTTAACTTTAGTTGCTGCCTTGTAGGCCCTGTCTCCAAATGCACTCATATTGTGGATTAGGGCTTTAAAATACAATTTTTGGAAGGAAAAATTTAGTCCATAGCACTCTGCTTTTCAAAACATTATACTTTTTAATTTTTTTTTGTCAATTTTCACTTAGTTCTGAAACTACTTAAAAAAAGAAGGCATTGAAGCATCTGGGAATAAGACAGTAAAAAAAGCAGGAATATATCCCACTACCAGTTAATTAAGGATGGGTATTCATTGAGCAAAGCTTCCTATTGATAATTATTACCAAGTCTGGGTAAAATAATAATAATAATAATAATAATAATAATAATAATAATAACAGCAATAACTTATTTAAAAGCATAGAAGAGTGACCAAAAATGGACAGAAAGTAGAGAAGATTTGAACCTTAAAAGAAAGTAAGAGATCCCTGTTTATATGCTCTTTACCTCAAGGAAATTCCTTCATTAGCAGAGAATATTAGAATATCTAAAATTTTAAAAGAAAGCCAAAGATTCAGTGGTTGATTATTGAAAGACAGAGTTAGGCTACTAAAGTGGTTTCAACTTGTGGGAGGACAGATGAACTTAGAAGGGGTTATGGTTACGAAGTTTATGTGTCCAGTATATATAAATAATTCCTAAAACTTATTATTAAAAAGGCAAATTGCTCAATTAA
>JAAGEH010000286.1:10347101-10528874 GCA_011751065.1 Lasiurus cinereus | reverse complement strand
AAATAATTCCTAAAACTTATTATTAAAAAGGCAAATTGCTCAATTAAAAAAAGCAATGGGGAGGGGAGAAGAGGTTGAACAGGTGGGTAAGAGGGAGATAAATGGGGATATCTTTAATAGTGTAAACAATAAAAATAAAGTAAAAGATAGTAATGGGGACAGCACTCAAAAGACACTCAAAATATCACACTGTACATAAAAGACCTGAGCATTTCACTTTATGTAATTTTTACAAAAGTTTTAAAAAGAGAAGAAAAATCAAACATACACTATTCCTATTCACATGGAGCTTACGTTTTAGACTGAGGTGATTTTTTTTTCTAATTGGCTAATGTTGTGTAGGAATGAAATTGGAGTATGAGAACCCAGCAGGGTAGTAGAACAGAATAGAGAGCAGTGCAGGGAAGCAGAAACAGCCAACCTCCAAAGAACAACGGAAATATGTAACATGAATGTTGTCACTTTGTGACGCTGCCTGGCTCTAGTGAGTGAGATGCTTTACTGGGCTCTGATCAGAGCCATTCAGCTTCATGGAGATTTCAGTCCATGACGTGGGTTTAGTTTAGCCTTGCAGACAGGCACGTGGATTACATGCCTTTCTGAAATGGATATCTTCAGTGACACACCAAAGCTGGGCATGGTAGAATTAGCCTCAGCAGGAAGGAGGACTTAGTCTTGAACATGGTTTCTATTTACTGGTGCATAATAATTTCAATTAATTGTATTGTTGCTTTAAATTCTCTACCAAAAGAAATATACTACATATTGCTTGCACTACTCTTGAATACTTCTACTTCCCATCCCCCTTTTTTAAATAAAACATTGGGTATCTCCATTTGTTGGACCAAGGTAGCTTAAAAATGGGAGACTTTATGTATCCACTATAGTCTCCCAAATCCCTAATATTTCCAGGTTCTTTTGTTCCACCTTCCTCTACTCAAATAATAGAAAGAACGATAAACTGAGACTCAAGAGATCTGAGATTTATAACTCCACCTTTGTCACATAATCACAAGTGTTAAATAAGATAAGTATATGGAACTGAGCTCACATTCTTCTTTGAAATTTGAATAAAATGACTCAATTTTCCTGATCCACAATTTTGTGATTTTTGTGATTTCCTAGGGATTTTGTTTCTCATCTATCTCTAAGCTGCTGCCTCCTTTTACTTTCTAACTTCAGTCTCTTCTTTACTAAAGTTAATCTCTTTTCTATCTTCTTTCAGACTCAGTTGTGGAACACATCCTTTTCTAGATTTCCCTAATTCTACTCATCCAGTGTAATTACATGTATAGAAGACTGTTAAAAGTTTGGGTCAGGAAGGAAGTCATAGTTCAATAATGTACATAATTAAAATTGATTATTAAACCTCTTTATTTTTAAGTTCTTCAGGGTTCACCACTCATGAATCTCTTCAGTAGCATTTTATTCATCAAATACCAGCTCAAAAGGTGATTCTTTCCCTATTTTTCAAATTTTTTTTGTAGTAAGCCTAGTTTTATCTCCAAGGGTTTATTTATATTCTCTTATAAACATGAATACATTTGCTCTGGATCTTAAACTTAAGTAGACTAGAAAAATAGACGGAAACTAGATATTTCATTTCATTCTGTCTTTTTTTTTTTTTCGGACCCCTGTGACACTCTGAAATAAAAATATTTCCCCACATGTATGGTTTGTGTCATTCCTTAGAAGCAAAAAAAACTGTAACAGTTAGCTTTTTAAAAATATATAAAAACAAATTTCCCTGCAATATATACATATACATTTTAGCACATAAAATATATTTATATTATTTTTCATTCTTTATTTAATACTTACTGGTCAAATTACTTCCTCTTCCTTGGCCTTGCTATCCATCTTAGCAACATTCAATATTCTGAGCCTTAGGTACCAGAAAAAATGATAATAAGGTAGCCTCTTACCTCAAGATGTTTATTATCACTGTAATATACACTGGCTGGCTTTTCAATATGCAGGTAAATATGACTCTTTGTGTACATGTGTGTGTGTATGCACACATACACACATTCATTTATGTCTCTGTGTGTTTTCTGTAATATTCTCCCAGTCTAGTTCTACTTTTTTGCATACTCAAACCTCTCCAAATTCAAGACTCAAGGCTAATGTTATCTCATTCATAAAAATATATATATTTGATTTTCCATTTTGAAGTGTTGTTTCTGAACTTGCATAGAATTTTGTAGTGTACTTCCACATTCAGTCATTTATTCCAAATCTAGAAATGTTTTGTAGCTTCTTTTAGATTATTTATAAGTTAACGGAACTCTCCCCATTTAATTGCATCTTGTGTCCTTCACAGTATCTGATATAATGCTTGCTCCTTATAGGTACTAAACAACTATGTGTAGAAATGATGCATTTTACTAGACATTGATATTTTATCATCAGTTTTACCACCTGGAATCTAAGAATCTTCTTTGACTCTTTATTACTTACCACATCATTTGAAATAAATTTTATAGTGATTTTTCATAGTATATTTAAAATTTGACTCTTTCCTTCTTTCATCAATAAAATCAAATCTGTAATCCCTTCTTGTCCTATCTTGATCATTTTAAAGAATATTTTCTGGAAATTCATACTAGATTCTGGACTATTTTTCTCTTTGCTCTCTTAAAACCCTCTGCCACCAAATTTAAACAATCCTCAGTTTTACTGTAAGAAAAATAAATCCCTCCCAGGCCTGGCAGTTCAGTGGCTGAGCATTGACCACTGAACCAGAAGGTCATGGTTTGCTTCCTGGTCAGGGCACATGCCTAGGTTGTGGGCTCCATCCCAGTAGGGGGCATGCAGGGTGCAGTCAATTAGTGTTTCTTTCTCATCCATGTTTCTATCTCTCTCTCCCTCTCCCTTTTCCCTGAAATCAATAAAAATATTTATTAAAAACAATAAATTTCTTACCTGAGCTTCCTAGCCATCAGTTTCAGCTACAGAATTAAATACTGTTAATTATTCCTATTAAGATAGATATAAACCACACAGTAAGAAATCTGTTTCACGAATTAGTTTTTAGAATTATTTTTATCTCTTTAATATTTCATTCTTCAGAGGAAAGAAGGGGAGAGTAAAATCTGGAGCATTTAAATTATAATAGAGATATGGAATTCTGTAACCATTAGTTAAAAAATAATAACAGAAAGGCCATCAGTAGGCATTGGATTATTATGGCTTTTCTATATTTAGTTTATGTTAAACAGTTGTAGAGTTGTCAGGATCATATTTTAGAATTTACATATTTAAATATGTATATGTTAATAGCTCAAGATATATACTAATTGATGGCAATTCTGAAGAAGTTATCTGAATTGATAAAAATGACACCATATAAATCTGATAAAACACAAGAAGATCTATAATTTTTCAGAAAATATTTCATATGAATAACCCCAAATTCCTTGGGTTTTTATTTTGTTTGCTTGTTTGTTTTTACTTATTGAAACATTATGTCCTTAACTTAACAGCAGTATTGGAGGTGGAAGTTGTGACAAAAACTAGAAAATACACTGAAATAATGATGGGAGTTGTTTATATCAGTTCTATGTTAAACCGGGAGAGGGTGGGGGAAGAGAAAAACATACTGAACTCCCTCATAGCCAATAAGAATCATCAGAAACTTTTTAGGTCATTGCTTTTACCCAGGGAAACAGAAACTTCTATATCTTCTGGTGCTGGAATTATGGTAGATATCATAGATGATACAGAATTTATCATATCCATTTTTACAAGTCTTTCCCATAGCTAGACTGTGTATCAAAATATATGCCCACAACACATAATTCTGGGAAAAATCAATCTTAAGATTTTCAGAGCCACTCATTTATTCTGGTGTTTTAAGTTATTTTTAAATTTTCTTTTTGAGGTAACTCTCTTTTCTCTGATAACTGAACACTGTATTCACTCTACTAAAATTGTGATTAGCTGACTGGTAGAACAAAATAATAGTTCCCTTCTGCCATTGGAAAGACCAGAGTTGGGTCCTGCAGCCTAGGGCTCCACTAGCTGCTCAATGATTAGACTGTGTCTCTCTAGCATGAATAAAGAGTCACAGAGATCCCAATACAACATGCTGGATGTTTGAATGGGGAGTTAAGTTAGGATCATGTTTGACTCCTTTATTTTTGACCACATGTACAAGAATAAGAAACAAAAAATGTTGATATTTTCTCTTGACTTAAGATCAGAACACATAGAAAGCAAAGTTCTAGTCCTGAAAGCCTTTTGGTTCTCAAAAGTCGACTCCCCTGGGCCTGTATGATATTTGCTTCTTTATTTTTCAATATAGCTTTCTATTTATGCTAAGCTAAATGGGGTAATTATTGTAAGGTTCCAAAATTAAAAGACCAATGTTTGAGCTGTATGTTGCTACGCACCAGAGAAAACACATTGTACAATTGAGGCAGATTTTGGGGTCATCCCAATTGAAATACCAATTTAAGGGCAGATACTCCATGGAAGGTATATGCATTTTTTTTCTTGACAATATTAATTTTCTTCCTTATCTACCACAACAAATACTTTCAATAAAACTTTTTTTTTAAAAACATTATTACTTTTAAAAATTGGAAAGACCATTCAAATACTATTTAAACCAATCAAAATTCAAGAGAACAGCCTATTACAAATAAATAAAATTTAAGGAAACAAAAATTCAGGAAAACATTTGTTTATCCTAATTTTCTACAAGCTAGCTATATGGTTATGGCAAAGTCAGTTTTTCATAGCCATAAAGGGAACAGGAAAACAAGTAGGTTAAATTTGATGCTATCAAAAATTTGTTCACACATGAAAATGTTATAGTTTTAAATTCATAGAAAGTGGTGCCAAAGAAAAAATTATAAACAGTTACAATTAGTTTCTATCAAGTTTTCAATTTAACTTGCTCAGCTGTGAGTATTGTGATAAGATTGCAATCTAATTGTGATTAATGTTATAATGGTTATGATGATTTTTATCATAACAAATCAGGAGGAGATATCCTACAGAGGCAAGAATACAGTACATATTGCTGCTAATCCTACTATATAAAAACCCAGGGTCCATACCATCCAAAATGACAGAAGGCTCGACCAACCAGAAGTCAGTACTGGGTTGATGCTGACTGGCATAGAAACAGACCAATCAGAACCAAATCTGGGTGAAGTGCAAGGAGCCAATGGCTGCATAGGAGGTGGAGCTTTTGATACAGATTGGCATAGAAACCAACCAATCAGAATCTAATCTGGGTGAACTGCAAAAGCAGAACCTAAAGTAGGGACTGAGGAGGGGTTTTAAGGGCAACAGCTCTTTTTCCACTTTTTTTAATGACTGGTTTGGCAATATGGTGCATATAGCTGGCTATTAGTCCAGATATAGGGATTAGATATTTTTGTTTGCCAAGAACATTTCCTCCCGATGAAAAAGACCCCCACCTCATTTAAGCAATCCTATCCTCTATAATCTATCTATACTACTAAAAGGGTAATATGTTAATTAGACTGAGTCAATTGGCCATCTTCTGGACATCCAACTTCCTTCTGAACAAAGCCATGGTGGTGGGATGCTGTTAGGGACAATCAGGCCAGCAAGGGGGGCCATTAGGGGCGAGATCAGGTCATCAGGGCAGGACAGTTAGGGGTAATCTGGCAGGCAGAGGAAGTTGGGGGTATGATCAGGCTGGCAGGGGAGAGTAGCTGGGGGCAATCAGATAGGCAAACAGCAGTAGTTAGGGGCAAGCAGGCAGCAGGCAAGTGATTAGTTAAGAGCCAGTGGTCCTAGATTGTGAGAGGGATGTTCAACTGCTGATTTAGGCCCAATCCCACAGGAATCCCTTCAGGTTTGGGCCTAATCCAGTGATGGGACATCCTCCAAGAGGTTCTGGATTGTAAAAAGGCACAGGCAGGGTTGAAGGACCCCCTCCCCCTATCAGTTAAAATATCAGTTAAAATCATATTCTTATTCATTTAAACAAATTTTTTGCACCAGGAGACTAGTAGTAACAATATTTATATAGAGTTTTACAGTTCAATAAAATATTATATATATATTATTTCATTTGATCTCAAATTTATTCTATGAAATATGTCTTGATAAATAAAATATACTCACAAAAATTTGAAGGTAGAATAATGGAAGCTTACAGAGAGGATTTATAACTTAAAGATGGAAATTAGTATTATTTATTGGATAAAACAATGACTCCTAACATTTTAGATGGGTATGTATGTTAAAGGTCATTTCAGAAATAAGAGAGTCATGAAATTTTTGTCCCCAAAATGTACATGACTGCAATAATCGAAAGTTAAAGGCCCATATATGGAACTTCTAGTTGCCCATGGCTCCCTCATTATGTACCCCTAATTATAACACTAGAGTGTGTGGATATTTGTGGAGCTTATCAAAAAGAAGAGAAAAATAAATGTTTCTCTGATGTCTATAAATGTAGATAGAAGGAGGAAAGATATTTAATTGTTACTGAGTAATGTCTACATGGAAAATACTTTATATTGATATCCCATTTTATTCTAATAATAGCCCTGTAAAGTAGAAATTTCCTTCAATTTATAGTTAAGGTTTAGAGAGGGCTAGTAACTTGTCTTAACATTAAAAAGCAACAGGAGGCATTTAAAGTAAAGTGTCTCTTGTTGTGAAAAAGATATATCATTTTTACTACACCATCCTAACATGCACTGTTCAGAAGAGGAAAATGACCACCTTTGTTTTGACTGTCTTTGTGATGGTTGTGCTTAAGAATTTTGATGACTCTCTGCATAATTTCACTTTTCACATTTTATCAAGGGGTGAAGAGAGATGATGAAGTGAGATGTTGTGTTGCACATGGGGTATTGTTTACATTGTGAGGATATTTTTGAAGTAAATAAAGCAAACTAGAAATATAATAAGACTCAGGTAAGCACATCTCAGGTCAATCAGGAAAGATGCTTTATTTGTGACATTAGAAGCTAGAAAGAGTGAAGGGGCTGCCATGGAGAATAGGGTAGAGTCGCAGCGATTACCTGTCTGCAAGCATGTCAGCACTGCTTTGCGGCTGCATCTTTCCCCATTATTTTTAGAAAAGTCACCTCTTGGTTATCCTTTGAAATGTACCTTTACAATGGTCACAACTTAGCAAAAGTGTGATCCTTGGACACACCCTTATCATGCCTTTATTGTGCTAGTCTTGTAATTCCTACCCCCACCCCTTTAGTGGACTCCAAACATCGTCCTTAACACCTCTTAGGGGTCATAGATAATAGCATATTAGTGAAAATGAAACATTTTAGCTTTCTAGACTTTTGTTTCTCTTTGTCTCATCTGACTGCAAAAGATGGAACCAGGACCCTATAGCAACATCCAATAGAAGTTTTCACAACAGTAATTCCCATGGGAGTGTCTCCTTAGAATTCACTGCTGCCACCACAGGGCAACAAACAAAGGACCATTTCCCTGGAGATGAAGCACGTAGAAATCCCAATCCCCTCTATTTTTGTTTAATATTCTTCCCAACAATCCCTACTACAATGCTATATGATTCTTCAACTTGGTAAAGTGTCAGAACTGTCTTAGAATTTTTTACATGCATTTAATTCCAAGGCTGTACTTCCAGGACTTCTAATTTGATAAATCTGGAGAGAGATCTAAAAATCTATCCATCCACCCATCCATCCATCCATCCATCCATCCATCCACATTTATGCATTCACCTATTTTTGTTAAGTCCCTACATAACACAAGTAATCAGTTTGGAGCATCTCTGTACTACAGAATACAAAATAGCAGGTATATAGTTCACGGTTTTCATTTGTAATATCACCTAGAAGCAAATATTCAAAAATAATTCAGAGTTCAGAATAAGTTCTAATATATTCTATGATGCATAATAATATTCATTAGGGCAGCTTAGAATGAAAACTGCATGAAGGATGGGAGAATCCAAGATGGCAGCATAGATAAACACCTACACTGCTGCCTCGCACAACAATTTCAAAACTACAACTAAAAGACAGAACAGACATCATCCAGAACCATAGGAAAGCTGGCTGAGTGAAAATTCTACAACCAGAAGGAAAGAGAGGGGCACACAGAGTCCCAGAAGAGCTGCAGAAAGCTGAGGTACAGAGACGCATGTGGAGAGAGCGGGTGCCGGAGTACCTGGCTGGCTTTCTCTGGTGGGAGGGAAGCAGAGACTCCCAACTGCACTGAACCCCTTATCCTATGGCACTGAACCCCAAGTCCAGGCGAGACTCATATGGTGGGAGTTTGGACTGTGAAAAGGGAGAAGTGCACAGAAATTTAGGGGACCCACAAAAGAGCAGAAGTCTGGTGGCGCGCATAGCACTGTGCACAGAGGACTGGTTGCTGATTGTGCCGCTGGCTTTCACTAGTGGGTGGGAGACAAAGCCTCCCAACTGCGCCACTTCTAACTCCACTAAACCCCAGTTTCAGACGAGACCCTGGGGACCCAGACTCATATGGTCCCAGAGTGCAGGGGAGCCGGAAAGGCAGCAGTCTAGAGGCACTGAATGTGGGCACAGGGACCACTCCAGTGATTACCCAGAGACACATGAGACCCAGGGGCTGTGTAGGGTGAGGCCGACTGGAAGGCAAGGCAATCCATTAAGCCTTGAGACTCGACCCCACCCAAGCTCAACAGAGAGGCTTTTGCAGTTTTGCAAGTCTTGTATCTTAAAGCTGAATCCAATATAGAAGTTATCCTGGAATAGTGAAAATGCGGAGTCAAAGGAAGAGATCGCAAACAAAAGAAATGGAGGAAAACAAACAACTGGATAGAGAGTTCAAAACCACAGTTATAAGGTTTTTCAAGAATATTCTAGAAAAGATGGATAAATTTAGCCAGATCCAAGAGGAGATGAAAAGGGATCAACTACAGATGAAAAAGGACCAACTAGAAATTAAACATACACTGACTGAAATAAAAAATATTATACAGAGACCTAACAGCAGACTAGAGGAAGGCAAGAATCAAGTCAAAAATTTGAAATATAAAGAATCAGGGGGAGAGAAAATGGCGGTGAAGTAGACAGATGCGTCTGGAGCTTTGTCTATGGGCAGAGAGAGAGAGAGAGTGGCTGAGAGTCGCACTGGGAGTGTTTGTTGGCAAGTTAAGAGTCAGTTATTCCCCAGGAGAAGGTGGGGTACTGCTGGACGGGGCTCTCCTGTCCAGGAAGCCCCACTGCCACGGGGATTTTGTCTGCATGAGCCACCAGCGCGAACGCGGAGACCGCGCCATCTTGCAGAGGGAGGTGGATGTCTGCGGTGGTCTGAAGCCTGCGGCTGGGGCACCCATTGAGCAGCCGGGGACCCGGGGACCTGGGAACCCAGAACTCCGCTCTCCAATCGGCACAGACACCTGGCGGAATGAGAGATCCATAGAGCACATGGAAAGGTCAGATTTCACCTGAGATAAGAAGGAGGTGAATGTCTGTGGAGGTCTGAAAGCTGCTGCTGGCGGAGGCACCCACCGAACAGCCGGGGACCCAGAGCACCGCTCTCCAGGCGGCGTGGATGCATGGGCAGCGGATTCGGAGATCCACAGGGCACAGGGAAAGGTCAGATTTCACCTGGGATAGGGTAAGGTCTCCTACCCATGCAGGGCAGAGATGCGCACACTGTGGGAACCTGGCTGCGGGAAAGCTGCCTCTGGAGAGGTCCGCAGAGGTGGGCAGGGTGTGATCCCTGAGTGTGGAGGCAGACTCTCTGAGCTGTTGACAGAGGGGAGCTCTGGAAAATGACTTGTTTTTTTCTTGGGCAGAGGGACAGCCTGGGAGTTATTACAGTGTCCCAGCTGCAAAATCCCCACAAATTGGCTTTGAGAACCACAGAGTAGCAGGATCTGAGCACAGCCTAGAGAGGTCCTGTGCTTTGTCTCAGAGATCAATTCCGAAACACTGCCACCCAATGGATGACACACAAATTGACTCTCGCATAACCACAAGAGAATAAAGAGATTAAAACACCAAGAGGGGAACACAGGGAACTGCAATACCTCCCCTACTGGGAAACAGGAGTGCCAAGCAGAATAATAGTGGAAGTGAAGGACCATTCTATTTTCTTTTCTTTTTTTTCTTTTTCCTTTTTTCTTTTCTTTTCTCTTTTATTTTTTTATTTTTCATTTTTACATATTTTAATTAAAAGACTATTTTTTTCTTTCCGCCTCAATTGATTTTACCTTTTTAATTATTACATTTTTGTTTTAAACTAGCATTATTAATTAGTACTAGTATTTACCTTTTTGGAAAAAAACAAGTGTCATTTTGTTTTCTCTTTATTTTATTTCGGGATTAGAGTTCTACATTCTATTTTCATATTTCCTTTAGCATAATTTTACTCCACCTCAACTCTACCTTTATGCCAACACTTTCCTCCTAACTTTCCCCATTTTGTTGTTTTGTTTCTCTTTCCTTTTTCCAACTTTAGATTCCCCCTATTCTTTCTCTTTACCTGGTTAAAATTTCACCCCATTTATATATCTAATTTCAAATCCCCTACTACAAGTCCATACAAACCTCTCTCTTCTTGTCTTCACTAGCCAAAAAGTTGTTTATTCTCAATGCCCTTTTGTTGCTATTTGCCTAAAAAGTGATTATATCAATTTTTTAAAATTTTTTTGTGAGATAGTTTTAGTTTATTCTACTTGTTTTATTTTGTTTTTTGCTTTCTTTGTTTTTTAAACTCTCTTTTTCCTCACCTACCTTGATACCAGTTGCTATTTACAGTTTGTATTAATCTCTAGGTACTGGTTGCTGGCCTTTATTGGGATTAGTGACTGTTCTACTGGTGTTTTCTCCTGACATCCATAGTTTGTTCCCCTTTTCTCTCTTATACACTTTGTTTTCTCTCTGACTTTTTTCTCTTCCTCTTTTCTTCTCCTTCTTCTCCTTTTTATTTTCTTATTTTATTGTATTTTTTTGTTCCTTTATTTATTTATTTTTTCTTTTCTCGCTCTCCCAATTTGATTTTGGCATTTCTTTCTTTTCTTTTTCCCTAATTTTCCTCTTCTTCTTTCTCTACTTACCCCTAATTTGTCTTTCATTGGTGGTCACATTATTTGTGATTATTAACATCTTGAATACATTTCTACTCTGAGCCTTGTGTGCTGTACCTGGTCGTGTTGTAGTTTGTGCCTTTCAATCAACGTAGGAGAGAGAACTACATAACCAGACACCCAGAGAAGAAAGACCATGGGCAGAAAAAGAAACAGCCCACATAAGACAGAAAGGCAGGTTTCACCAGAAAAGGAAGTAAACGAAATAGAAGCAGAAATAAGCCTGCCAGAGAAAGAGTTCAGAGAAATGATCATAAGGTGGATGAAAAGAATGGAAGACAAAATCGACAATCTGAGTAAGAGCCAAGAGGAAATGAAGAAGACCCAAGAGGAGATGAAGAAGCAGCAAGAAGAAATGCAGAAGAACCTAGAGGAGGTGCAGAATAAACAAGAAGAAATGAAAAATGACATCACTGCTATAAAGAACTCAATAGAAAGCATCAAAAGTAGACTAGAAGAAGCAGAGGACCATATCAGTGAGCTAGAAGACACGGTAGGAAAAAATACCCAAGTACAGCAGCTTCTAGAAAAAAAAAGTTAAAAAGCAAGAGGAGAGCCTAAGGGAACTTTGGGATAACATGAAAGAAAACAACATCCGCATAATTGGGGTTCCAGAAATAGTGGAAACTGAACAAGGCTTAGAGAACCTGTTTGAAGAAATAATGACAGAAAATTTCCCCAATATAGGAAAGAAAAAACCGACACAAATCCAAGAAGCTCACAGAGTCCCAAGCAAAATGAACCCCAACAAAGCGACACCAAGGCACATTATAGTTAAATTGGCAAACACCGACGACAAAGTAAGAATCTTAAAAGCAGCCAGAGAGAAACAGAAAGATACCTACAAAGGAACCCCCATAAGACTAGTTACTGACTTCTCAACAGAAACTCATCAGGCCAGAATGGAATGGAATGAAATATACAAAGGCATGCAAAGGAAGGGTCTGAATCCAAGAATACTGTACCCTGCAAGACTCTCAATCAAAATTGAAGGTGAAATCAAAAGCTTCATAGACAAAAAAGGACTAAGGGAATATATTACCACCAAACCAGCAATGCAAGAAATGTTAAAGGGTCTGCTGTAATAAAAAGAAAGAGGAAGCAAAGAAGGAACTCGGGGGTAAGGACAAAAATAGCAACAGATAAGTACTTATCAATAATAACTTTAAATGTAAACGGATTAACTGCTCCAATCAAAAGATATAGGGTAACTGATTGGATAAGAAAACATGATCCATATATCTGCTGTCTGCAAGAAACCCACCTCAGGAAAAGAGATGCACAAAGATTGAGGGTGAAGAGATGGAACATGGTATTTCAGGCAAATGGAAATGAAAAAAAAGCTGAGGTTGCAATACTTATATCTGAAAAATTAGATGTCAAAGTGAGGAATATAATAAAAGACAAAAAAGGCCACTTCATAATACTAAAGGGAACAACCCAGCAAGAAGAAATAACTATGATAAACATATATGCACCCAATATAGGAGCACCTAAATACATAAAAAAACTCTTGGAGGATATTTAGGGAGAGATTGACAGCAATACAATCATAGTAGGAGACTTTAATACCCCACTGTCACCATTGGACAAATTCTCTAAACAAAAAATCAGGAAAGAAACATCAATCCTAAATGACTCACTAGACCAGATGAAATTAATTGACATCTTCAGAACATTTCACCCCAAAGCCACAGAATATACATTCTTCTCCAGTGCACATGGGTCATTTTCAAATATAGATCATATGTTGGGTCCTAAGAAAAGTCTATTCAAATTCAATAAGACAGAAATCATATCAAGCATTTTCTCAGACCACAGTGGCATAAAACTGGAAATCAACTATAATAATAACAACAGAAAGAAATCAAACACATGGAGACTAAACAACATGCTACTAAACAATGACTGGGTAACCAGAGAGATCAAGGAAGAAATAAAAAACATCATGGCAACAAATGACAATGACAACACAACAATCCAAAATTTATGGGACACAGTGAAAGCAGTCTTGAGAGGGAAGTTCAAAGCCCTACAAGCCTACTGCAAAAAAAAGGAAACAATGGTAATAAATTATCTAAATCTACAACTCAAATAGCTAGAATGAGAGCAACAAGAAAAGCCCAGTGTACTCAGAAGGAAGGAAATAGTGAAGATCAGAGTGGAGATAAAGAACTTGGAGACCAAAGAAACAATTCAAAAGATCAACAAAACAAAGAGCTGGTTCTTTGAAAGGATAAACAAGATTGATGGACCTCTAGCCAGGCTCACCAAGAAGCAAAGAGACAAGACCCAAATAAACAAAATCAGAAATGAAGAAGGAGAAATAACAACAGATCCTGCCGAAATACAAAGGATTGTGAAACAATACTATGAACAACTCTATTCCAACAAATTGGACAACCTGCAAGAAATTGACATTTTCCTAGAAAAATATAACCTTCCAAAACTCAATGAGGAGGAAGCCAAACATCTCAATAGTCCAATAACTATGGAAGAAATTGAAGCAGTCATCAAAAAGCTTCCAGCAAATAAAAGCCCGGTACCAGATGGCTACACAGGAGAGTTTTACTAAACATTCAAGGAAGAATTAAAACCTATCCTCCTCAGACTATTCAAAAATATTCAAGAAGAAGGAACACTTCCAAACACCTTCTATGAAGCCAGAATCACCCTAATACCAAAACCAGATAAAGACAACACAATGAAAGAGAATTATAGGCCAATATCTCTCATGAACATAGATGCCAAAATCCTCAACAAAATTCTAGAAATTGAATCCAGCAGTACATCAGAAAGATCATACACGCTGCCTAAGCAGGATTCATCCCAAGAATGCAGTGATGGTACAATATCCACAAATCAATAAACGTGATACATCACAAGAACAAATTGAGAGATAAAAATCACATAGTCATATCAATTGATGCAGAAAAAGCATTTCACAAAATCCAACACCCTTTCTTGATAAAAACTCTCAGCAAAGTGGGAATAGAAGGAGCATACCTCAACATCATAAAAGCCATATGTGATAAACCCACAGCTTACATCATACTCAATGGGCAAAAACTAAAACCATTTCCCCTAAGAACAGGAACAAGACCGGGATGCCCACTCTCACCTCTCCTGTTCAACATAGTACTGGAAGTATTAGCCATTGCAATTAGACAAGAACAAGAAATAAAAGGAATCCAAATTGCATAAGAAGAAGTAAAGCTGTCCTTATTTGCAGATGACATGAAACTGTACATAAAAAACCCGAAGGACTCCATCCCAAAACTAATTGACTTAATAAATGAATTTGGCAATGTAGCAGGATACAAAGTTAATGCCAAGAAATCTGTGCATTTCTGTACACTAATAGGGAAATTACAGAAAGAGAGACTCAAAAATCAATCCCATTTACAATCGCACCAAAAAAATTAAGATACCTAGGAATAAACCTAACTAAAGAGGTAAAAGACCTATATGCAGAAAACTACAGGACACTGAAAAAAGAGATAGAGGAAGACGTTAACAGATGGAAGAGCATACCATGCTCATGGATTGGGAGAATCAACATCATTAAAATGTCCATACTACCCAAAGCAATCTACAGATTCAACGCACTGCCCATTAAAATACCAAGGATATATTTCACAGACCTAGAAAGAATTCTTCATAGATTCATCTGGAACAAAAAAAGACCACAAATAGCTACAGCAATTCTGAGAAAGAAGAATAAAGTAGGTGGGATCTCAATACCAGATTTTAAGCTATACTACAAAGCAACTGTTCTCAAAACAAGAACAGACATATAGACCAATGGAATAGAATAGAGAACCCAGATATCCACCCAAACCACTATGCTCAACTAATATTTGACAAAGGAGGCATGAACATGCAGTGGAGCCAAGATAGCCCTTCAATAAATGGTGTTGGGAAAATTGGACAGATACATGAAAAAAAAATGAAACGGAACCACCAACTTACACCAAATACAAAAATAAACTCAAAATTGATACAGGACTTAAACATTAGAAGAGAAACCATAAAAATATTAGAGGGATCCACAGGCTGCACAATCTCACATATATGTCGAAAGAACTTCTTCACTGATACTGCTCCAAAGGCAATGGAAGCTAAAGAAAAAATAAACAAATGGGACTACATCATAATAAAAAGCTTTTGCACAGCAAAAAAAAAAAAAAAAAATCAACAAAACAACAAGAAAGATCACTGTATGGGAGAACATATTTGCAAATGTTATCACTGATAAAGGTTTAATCTCCAAAATCTACAACCAACTTATACAACTTAATAAAGGGAAGATAAATGATCCAATTAAAAAATGAGCAACGGACCTAAATAGAACCTTTTTGAAAGATGACAGAAGGAAGGCCAAGAGACACATGAAAACATGTTCAAAGTCATTAATCATCCAAGAGATGCAAATCAAAATGACAATGCGATACCATCTTTCACCTGTAAGAATGGCAATCATCAACAAATCAACAAAGGACAAGTGTTGGCGAGGATGCAGAGAAAAAGGAACCCTTATGCACTGTTGGTGGGAATGCAGACTGATGCAGCCACTGTGGAGAACAGTATAGAGTTTCCTCAAAACCTAAAAATGGATCTCACATTTGACCCTGTAATCCCACTCTTAGGAATTTATCCTAAGAAATTACAAACACCAATCAGAAAGGATTTATGCACCCCTATGTTCACAGCAGCACAATTTACAATAGCTACAATTTGGAAACAGCCGAGGTGCCCGTCATCAGATGAGTGGATCAGAAAACTGTGGTACATCTACACAATAGAATTCTATGCTGCCATTAAAAAGAAGGAATTCTTACCATTTGAATCAACCTGGTTGGAACTGGAGAACCTTATGCTTAGTGAAATTAGCCAGTCAATGAAGGAGAAGCATCACATGATCTCACTCATTTGTGGATAATAAAGAACATTATAAACTGATGAACAAAAGGATAGATACAAAGACAGTAAAGCTTCAAACAGACTGTGAAATTACAGCAGGAAGATTAAAGTTAGGTGAGCTAGATAAGAGATCGTTCAAAGAACTTGTATGCATGCATATAAGCATAACCAATGAACATAGACACTGGGGGGTTTGGGTATGCCTGGGAGGGAGAAGGGGCAATGGGGAGATATGTATAAAAATTAATAAAAATTAAAACAAACAAACAAACAAAAAATGAATCAGAAAACACTCAACGGGAAAAGCAAGAAGAGAAAAGAATCCAAAAATATGAAGATAATGTAAGGAGCCTCTGAGACAGCTTCAAGCATACCAACATCAGAATTGTAGGGGTGCCAGAAGAAGAAAGAAAGAAAGATAATGAGAACCTATTTATAGAAATAATGAATGAAAACTTCCCACATCTGGTGAAAGAATTAGACCTACAAGTCCAGGAAGCACACAGAACCCCATATAAAAAGGAATCCAAAGAGGACTACACCAAGACACATCATAATTAAAGTACCAAAAGCAAAAGACAAAGAGAGAATATTAAAAGCAGCAAGAGAAAAACAGTTCATTACCTACAAGGGAGCACCCATACCACTGTCAGCTGATTTCTCAACAGAAAGTATGCAGGCCAGAAGGGAGTGACAAGAAATATTCAACGTGATGAATAGCAAGAACCTACAACCAAGAATATTCTATCCAGCATAGCTATCATTCAGAATTGAAGAGCAGATAAAGAGCTTCACAGATAAGAAAAAGCTTAAAGGAGTTCATCAGCTCCAAACCAGTATTATATGAAATGCTGAAAAGTACTCTATAAGAAGAGGAAAAAGAAAAAGGTAAAGATAAAAAATTATGAACAACAAATATGTATCTATCAACAAATGAATATAAAAATCAAGTGAATTAAAAATCTGATGAATAGAATGAACTGGTGAATATAATAGAATCAGGAGCACAGAAAGGGAATGGATTGATCATTCTCAGGGGGAAATGAGTGAGTGGGTGCAGGGAGAGACTGGACAAAATCATACACCTATGGAAGAGGTCAATGGCTGGGAGGTAAGAGCAGAGGGAGTGGTGAGAGCCAGGTGGAGGGGAGCTCTGGAGGGGAAAAAAGAGAAACAAATGTAATAATCTGAATAATAAAGATTTAATTTAAAAAGAAAAATAAAACTGCATGAAGATTTGGTAAGATGTAAACACACAGTCATGTGTTATTCATCACATTTTGCACAAGTTCCATCTGCTAAAAGTCACTTTTTATCTCTCTCCTCTTTAACAAACTCGCCTCTTTGCTTGAAACTTCTTTCCCATCCTCAAGATGAAGTTGCCTCTTTGTGCCAGAGGTTTCAGAGAGAGAGAGCAAGGCACTCTTCAGTTTGAAAATGATTTATCTCCTTTTCCAATTGCTCTCCTCAAAGTCAATTGAAAAGTGTGATTCAATCAGATATTCTCTGATTTAATCTCAATCTCAAAGAACATATCTGGTTTACTTCTATTTTTAATTATCTTTTTCTAGAATAATGCTAACTTTATTTACATCTTTTATAGTTCTATTTATCTATTAGCTGTTATTGTAATAGATTCTCAGTCTTGCTATATCACCCTAGGATAATGAGAAACCCCCTATATTTTTATTTTTACATGAACCCTGTTAAGCAGGGACACCCCTGCTTGGTTTGTAAAAATATGTCTTTTCTGCAAGTCAATAAATGCAGAGAAACTTCTGGGCTTCATAGTTTCAAAATGGTTGTATAGCAAACATCACTAACTCCAAATGAAGCCGAAAGACAGAGGATTCTAGAATTTGCCATCTTAAGTTCATCTTACAAATACAGGAGATAAGGGATGAAGGGACAGATAAAGTAAGAGAATAACATTAAGAGAGAAAAATTTAAGGTCACTTATAGAAAAGAAGTTAAAAATAAAAATAACAAATAATGACAAAATGCTCAAGACCCAGGCAGTGACTTTATATATCAATTAATTTGGTTTAGTTTAGTTTTCCTAGCAAGTTTCTTATAAGATTTTGTCCATTCTGGATTCACATGGAGTTCCACATGTTGCTACTTCATTTCTGGTTGAGACCAAAATCTACTATTTCCTGACTCACTGATTCATTTTCTTTAAATTCCCTGACAATTCCCAGTAATTTCAACTTCAATGTAATGCTAGCAATAATTGACTCTGGGTTAATTCTGAACTTCATTCACATGGAAAGAGATGGATATTATGTGTTGTATTTTTTGAGAGCCACCCTTACTGTGCTCAGAGGGAGCTGGACCTTGCATCTTCAAGTCAGAAATCATAGAATCTATTGAACACAGTGAAGCAAAAGTCAAAAAATAGAAGCTATCAGTAAGCTTGGTTCTGTAGAGTTTGAGGCAAAGGCCACATGAGCAGTGTCTCCGACTGAAAGAAAAATCCATATTTGAATTTCATACACTGTTGTATATTAAATGATACTGATTTATGCATAAGAGCATACATTTTTACAGAGATTCAGGGCAGTGTATACTGTACCATTTCACAGATTTTGTGTGAAAAATAAATAATATTTAATATTAAAACATCAAAATAAACTACCTTTATGCTATAGCATCCTAAATAATTGTATATATTATTCCATGTGTTTCCAAATACATACCCTTGTTTTATTTTTATGACAGTCATTTGAGGCAGACTGATTTGATCCATTGTATTTTTAAGTGGAAAAGCCAATGTTTAAAATAATAAAAAGACCTGTCCCAAATTATTCAGCAGGACATTGGTGGAGATGGAATTAGAAAGTAGATCTCATCATTGAAAGACTTTGTATTATGTCATTATCTGCTTTATTATTCCTAGTTAATTTAGAGCAATGTGTAAAATACATGCCTAAATTAATTGTCCTGGGACTACATATATATATATATATATATATATATATATATATATATATATATTCACATATATCATAGATCCCATATTTCATATGATAATTTATTAAATTTGAGAGACAATAGAGTTGTGGTTAAGAACACAAATGGTAGCTCAAATCTGTAGTCCTGTGCTGTGCTTCCATTTCCTCACCTGTAAAATGAAAATAATAATATTTACTTAACTGTTACCTGTGTATTAAGTATCAGTAAAAGACCCTGGCCAGATAGCTCAGTTGGCCAGAGTGTCATCCCAATATGCCAAGGTGTGGGTTCAATTCCTGGTCAGGGCACATACAAGAATCAACTGACAAATGCATAAATAAGTGGAACATGGAACTGATGTTTTGCTCTCTCTCTCTCTCTCTAAAAATTAGTTTTAAAAATTAAGACAGAAAGAGTTGATACATGTAAAACACATAAGCCAGATAGCATATGCAATGGTACTTTGCTTATAAACTCTATTTGCTTATAAATGAAATTGGTATAGTTACAAAATAAGAAACACTATATTAATTTACATTTAACTTAAAATTTTGAACATGAAATATTTCAAACATATACAAAAGCACAGAACAGAACATAATAAATATATATAAAACATTAACATTTTGCTAAATTTCTTCCAGATCACTCTTTGTATAAATGACAAAAAAAAAAATTACAGATATAACTATGACCCACTCCCTATTCTCTCTCCCTCCTTTTCCAATAGTAACCACTAGTCTGTTAGTGTGTATGAGTCTCAAGTTTAGATCTTTTAAATAAGTTTTCCATCATTTACATATTTTAATTTATATATACATCACACTGTAAAATATCCTTTTATCACTCAACTACTTTTTTAGATATACATGTAGTTTGCTACATTTTTCTCTGGTTGATTCATTTTAATTACTATGCAGCATTCCACTTTATCAGTTAAAATCATATTCTTATTCATTCCTCTATTCAGGGATGATTAGGTAGTTTATTTCCATTTTTTAAAATCTATTTTAAAAATACTAAGCTGATCATTCTGCAGATTTGGAAGAATGTTTCCAGAGAATATATCTAGATATCTTCCACTTTGGGTACTGAGCACATTCAGAGGGAGTATAGGCTCTATTATGTTCTAATGTTTTGCTTTCCAAAATTTTGGTAGCAATTTTCTCTCCAACTTTCCCTTATCCTCACTATATTATCAGAATCTTAAATTTTACCAATTGAAGGTATATGAAATGACACGCAATTACTTTTAATTTGCAGTGCTCTGGTTATTAGAGGGAGCAAGGGTATTTTAAAAGTTCCCTTAATTTTACATTTTACATCATTTTGTTGTTGTGTAGATGGTGTGGGTGTGAGTAAAGATACAGTAAGTTCCTAAAATAAGTGGTCCCAGCTAGGTATAGCCTGGAGACTCATAGTAATTGAATTGACCTGGACAATAGCATGTATAAACAAAAAGATAAATTGTAATAGTTCACATTGACTCTGCTGTGTTTGTATTATGGTATTTATCCTCACAATTCTCATATACTTATTTTGCCCTTCTTAAAATAATTGGCAACCACAGGGAAAAACAAAATCATAAAATAAACATAATTTGAAATAATGTGATGTATTTCTTTCAAAATTGAAATTAATGAGTAAATTACACATGCTTAGCTGAGATAAAATGATTCTTTGAATATTTAAGTGAGTTATGACTCTGAAAAATTAAATTAATGCACAACAATTGAAAGACAAAGAAAGGCCAGTGTGACCAAAGTCCCTTAGCTATTTATGAGATAGGAAGACTAACAAGACTATAAAATAGCTTCTTATTTTTAATTAAAGTACTATCAATCATATAATACTTTACTGAGGGCATCTTTCTAGAACAAATCCTCCACTGTATCTCATGGAAAATTGAAAATAGAAAAATCTTCATTTCTTCACTCACTGTAATTACATTTGGTATTAATTGCACAGCCTTTGTGGATAACTTGGGTGGGATGTTTCAAACAAGCACAATTACTATGACAGCTCTGTATTTTATTACATTTTACATTTTCCTTGATTTATATGCTTTTAGGTTATCCATTAACATGCTTTGTTGCTTTCCATATAAAATAAAATGGGATCAATGTGCATCTTAAACTCATTATGCTGATATTAAAAATGCAAATTGCCTGCTACCTACAGAGTAGTTAAATATCATACTGTGGTTTTCTGTTACTTACAAATAATTTAGAAATAACATCTGCAACTTTAAATATGTTTTCTTTGTTTACTCTATCCTTCAGTGCTCCAAAAATATGCCATATCTAGGAGAAATACTTCCAAAATCAGACCATGTCCACTTGGTTTGCCTGATTATTGAGTTGAAAATACAATGCATTATTACTTTTTTCCAGATAAAATAGTAGGGAATTCTGAATTTTTTTTTTTGTACATTTGGTAGTTCCATCTGTTGGTTGAAGTATCAACACAAAAACCTTACTGTCCACAGACAGGGACCAACTTTGCAGGTGGTGACCTTCAGTCTTTAGGACTTCTCATGACAATGCAGGAAGTACTGATTATTCCTGGGCACCCAAAGCCATGCACCATGAAGGTTCTCCCACAAGCAGCATCACAGAATGGTAGTGATCATGAAATGATTCCAAATTTGGCCCCAGTGTGTAACAGCACTTTCAGGAAAATATAGGCTTCAAAAGCATAATTATAGGATCAACTCCTGATTGACAATACCCTGGGAAGAATCTAAACAATGTGTATGAAGAATACATTCTATCCTATATAATAAAAGACTAATATGCAAATTGACCAAAAAGCAGAATGACCTGTAGCTATGATGCACACTGACCACCAGGAGGCAGATAGATCAATGCAGGAGCTGCCCCCTGGTGGTCAGTGCACTCCCACAGGGGGAGCACCACTCAGCCAGAAGCCGGGCTTATGGCTGGCAAGCATAGCATTGGTGGCTGGAACCTCTCCTGTCTCCCTGGCAGTCGAACATCCTCTGAGGGCTCCTGGACTTTGAGAGGGCCCAGGCTGGGCTGAGGGATGCCCTCCCAAGTGCACACATTTCGTGTAACAGGCTTCTAGTTCTAAACAATCAGGGAAAAAGTTTGGCTCTTTTGCCTCTCTTGGGGCTTACCCTCTGGGAGACTAAACTCAGGCTTCAGTTTTAATTTATCTTCTCCTTTGCAAGCTTAAGACTTCATGAGGTTTCTCAGTGAAAGAAAACTTACAGTGTATTTACACATTTTTTTCCCAACATCCTTATTTCCATTTATTTGTCTATTTGTACACGTTTCTTCCTGGATCTCATCTGTTATTTGTGAACTTTCTGGAGCAGTGGTTTCCAACCTTTGGAACCTCAAAAAACACCAGTGATCCATGGACCACCAGTTGGTGACTGCTATTCTAGAGCATCATTGAGCTAATCTGATAAACTCATCCACACCTCTGTTCCAATGGAAGGAGAGTAAAGGAGCAAAGTTACTGATGATATACATTTTAAAGGTTTCTTGCATATTTCTTCTAGTTGTCCAACAAGGTAACTTTAATTAGAAATTTCAAGCCAGAAAAAAGAGAAAGACACTAGAGAAATGGGTTGGAAATACATAAAAAAGTCATATTTTAGAATAGATTTATTCTCAAACACAATATATGAGATACCTCTTTAATTTTTTAATTGCAATATATGTAAGGATGGTCTCAAGTATAATGATCATTCAAATTGTCTTATCCATTGATTTCTATCATGATAAAATTTTGTATTTAAATTTACATAATGAAATATTATTAAAAATATCATATTAGTTTTCCAGGAGTACCATAACAAAATATCATAGACTGGGTGACTTAAGCAATACAAATTTATTTTCTCTTAGTTCTGGTGGCTGGAAGTCCTCCATCAAGGTGTTTTCAGGTTTGGTCTCTCTTGAGGCTTCTCTCTTCTTGGCTTGCAGATGACCACCTTTTTGCTGTGTATTAACATGTTTTTTTTCTGTGTTTGTGTTTCTGATGTCTCTTTTTGTATCTAAATGTCCTCCTCTAACAAGAACCCTAGTCATATTGTATTAAGACTATTTTAACTTAATCACTTCTTTAAAGGCCATATCTCCCACATACAATCACATTTCTAGATAATGGGGGGTAGGGTTTCAACATACAAATTTTGGAAATGCAATTCAGCCCATAAGAGACCTAAAAATTATCATGCTTTTCTGGGGCTGACCAGCAGATACTGAGTGACAGATGAATGATTACTCTGATACAGGATTGCTGTGAAAAAGGTGGCTAAGGGACTGTCTGGCTAAAGGAACCAAACAGCCTGAATCACTTGCCTCTTCAGGCTTTTATTATAATAGCAGTTTGAGATAAAGTTTATCTTTTAGATACAATCAGTAGGGTAAATAATCTTGGGAGGACACATGCATCTGCAGTGTCCTTTAAGCAAGGACACCTAAAGATTAAGCATAAAGATACCTGTAAACACCCAAAGGTCTGCACCTACACAGACTTGTATGAAAAGGGCAAAGAACAATTAGTGGTACTGCCTTCGGCCAACTCCTCTAAATTGGAATTCCAATAAACAGGGGCTGGCCACCTTCAGCCAACTTCCTTTTTGGAATTTCATTCTTACAAATTTTCCAACCACGTTTCCTGTGTTTCCCTACAATGCTCCATATTGAATGCTTAAAGCATGAAATTCTTTAAGAAGCATTTTAACAAAATGGAGAGTATACTTAGAATCATAAGACAGATTGGATTTCTGACCACAGAATATAGTTTGGCCTATCAGTTATGATAAATGCTTAGCATAAGTACTGTTACCTCCTGTCTCATAAAGCTGGCTGGCATTAGTAACGGATTAGAGCATTCCATGCCCAGAAGTGGTTACTGAGTTCTTTCACCATAACTTTCCTTTCAGGATCTTCCTTATAATCAACTGAAAATGATGCATGAAAGAAACATATTTGTTCCACCCAATCCATACCTTAAACTGCAAGACATAAAATTAAAAAATAATATTACAAATTTATTTTAATTAATATATTGATTTGTTCTTTGTAAAACCATTATTCTTTTTTAAAATATATTTTATTGATTTTTTTACAGAGATAGAGAGCTAGAAACGTCCATAAGAGAGAGACATCAATCAGCTGCCTTTTGCACGCCCCCTACTGGAGATGTGCCCACAACCAAAGTACGTGCCCTTGACTGGAATTGAACCTGAGACCTTTCAGTCTGCAGGCTGACGCTCTATCCACTGAGCCAAACCAGTTTCAGCTAACCATACTGATTCTTAATAATGCCTTCAATGAACTGTTCTAGAATCCTTCCTGAACCCCTAATATGCCTCTCAAATAAACCATGCTCTTTTTTCCTTCAGATCTGGGTTTATGCCATCTTTTTGTTGTTGTTGTTTAATATATTTTATTGATTTTTTTTACAGAGAGGAAGGGAGAGGAATAGAGAGTTAGAAACATCAATGAGAGAGAGACATCAATCTTCCGCCTCCTGCACATCCCCTATTGGGGATGTGCATGCAACCAAGATACATGCCCTTGACAGGAATTGAACCCAGGACCTCTCAGTCTGCAGGCCGACACTCTATCCACTGAGCCAAACCATCTTTGGCTATCTTTTTATTCTGGAATGTTCTCTTATCTCAGTCTCTCTCTCTCTCTCCAAACCTCCCCCTCCACCCCATCTACTCCCTTGCATACCTTCACATCTTAATCTCTTAGTGGGCCTTTTGTAACAGATTCATATCTTTTCATTTCAGGCTCCTTTGAATTTAGTTTTATACTATTTTCATTAATTGCCCATTTACTTGTATATGATCTCCACTGAATTATAAACTCTTTAAAATGATGGACAGTTGCCTGTTTATCCCTGTATCCCTAACACCTAATACCATGTCTGACACTTTAGAGTTCAATAAATGATTACTAATATATTAACCATGGAAGACATCAATGTCGGGAGCAGTTTAGAGTTCATGAAACCTTCCTACTTTCACTTCTTGCATGTTGCAATTACATCTGCCTGTTTGCCACCTTCTGGAATCTTTCCCATCCTTATGAACCTTCCTAATTTCAAGCTGAGCCTCTAGCCTTAAATTTACTTAAAGAGCCAAAAGTCTCTTCTTCTTTTTCTATTTTTAACTTGGATTCCCTTCAAGCAATGTTTCTTCATATGTTTTTTATTCTGTATAAAATCCAATTTGAAATTCATATTTAATCAATCAAAATCATGAAAGTCATTTCTGCAATTTAAACTCATAAAATGAATCAGTTTAAAAATCTCTCTAAAAATGATTAAAACAAAGTAATTTTTTAGAATTAATAAATACAAAATCTTTTAGAAAATGAAAGAAATTTAACAAAGAAATATGTCAACTAACTCCTGATAAAGGTAGACTATAAAAAATTAAATAACAATCATAACCAGAATAAAAAAGTTAACTAGTCTGGCTTCTCTTGACACTGAAATGCTCTCAACTGTAAAATTCATTATAGACTGTGAAATTACAATTGTTTTCTGGCAGAAGTAATCATTAATAGAGTTTATGACCATTTTTTAATTTAAATAAAATTTTAAAGGTCTGCCCTTTTTTAATAGTATATAGAGAAAAACGAAAGCACAAAACTGATATTTTGTTATGAGCATTTTTCTGGTTCACAAACACTAGATTGTCCAATTTTCTGAAATAATTTTTAACATGTGAATGTTGCCTAATAAATATCAATCATTTTATTGTGTGAAGGTTATAAAGGGGTTTGACATTAGCTCTATTTGCCATCACAATCCCAAAGACTTTTTCAAAGGAGGAAATCATCATACAGAGAGGTATAAAGGAGGATATTGTGCATAAGTGAACATGAGGTAATACTAATGAGTGCCTGAAAAAAAGAAAAAAATAGTAAAAGCTAAAGAAAATAAAAGATGACAAAAATTTTAGAGATGATCTTTTAGTCCCAATGAAAACAATTCACTTTCGAAGTCATGTTGTTTACCACTCAGCCTAGTTGGGAAGGTCAAATCTTTAAATTCTGATTTCGAAGTCATGGCACATACATCTTTGTAATTCAAATACATAGTCCAGTTAGTTCTGAAACACAAATGTGTAAAATTCCCACAGACCTGAAGAGTGAATATGTTCTTCTGCTGAACATGGGAAGAATCCCTAAGGGTTTTTATATAACTACACTTCTTTCTTTTATTTTCATACTAGGCAAGCTGTAAGGTGCTGTCTTACATAATAAAACCTAATATGCAAATCGATTGAATGGCGGAACAATTGGTGGAACGACTGGCAGAATGACCAGTCACTATGATGTGCACTAACCATCAGGGGGCAGACGCTCAACACAGAAGCTGCCCCCAGACCTCAGGTCCTAGCGGCAGCGGTGGCTAGTGGCGGGGTCAGCAAGTGGGCAGAGCCAGGCCAGCTAATTCAGGAGCCCCGCTGTTCACCCCATAGATCATTCCTGATTGCTGGCCAGATGTAGGGATCCTACCCACGCATGAATTTTGTGGACCAGGCCTCTAGTAACCAATAAAACATTCTCAAAGAAACAAAATAAATATGAGTTTAATAGGATCACAATGGGATGATTTATTTAGTCCTTTGAATATTTTTGCATTAAAAAATCACCAATTGAGGTTATGGGTTATTATTTTAAACTTTTCTCTAGTTTCCCAACTTCCCACAATTTACATAATTACATTAGCAACATAAAGAAAACAAAATATTTTTCTATGGTTGTTGAGAGTAGGATAACAAAGCTAGTCTGGGTGCAAAAGAATGAACAGATTATTGAAAAAATTTGGACTAAATTACATTAAAGTTTGTTTAAAAATTGAGTCACAAGGTGACTTGGGAAAGAAAAATGTCATTTTGTCAGAAAAGAAGTAGCTTTTAAGGAGCAAATTATTGGTAGGGGTAATTGATTATGTTGGTATATGGCAAAAAGTAGAGTGGGCTTTTTTAAAATAAATTTGGGACAATTTTTACTTAACATTTTATAAATGATCTGAAGCAGGAGTACAGAGTGAAATCTCACTGTTTCAGAGAGGACAAAACTCTTAGAGAATGGCACAAGTGAATAAAGATAAGTAGTAGTTGTTAAATTTCTGAGAAACTTTGTAGGTGGGTATAAGTACAGCAGACAGAGCCCTCTGAAGGCAGAGATTGAGTGATTCATTCATCTGTGCATCTCTAGCCCCAACTGCAGGGTATGGGCCCCCATATTTTTATATAAGAAGGAGAAGGAAAGTTTGTAAGGTGCACACCTAAAAAGTTATATCAAAGAGAGCAAATCTAAGATGAATGTATGAGCTATAAAACAGCTCTACAAGGGGACATGGGAGTGAGAAGGAGTTTGCTTAATATGTCTCTGACAACAAAATTAATTCAGATCCCGCAAGCAAACACTAAGAAACAGGAAGAGACACATATCCAATCAGACCTGAAGGCAAAAGGGTCTAAATTATGTCATTCTATTCCCAACTTGGATATACATTAACTTGTGACAAATCTCATTTTAGTTAGCTATTGGCTGTTAGTGTATACTCAGCAAAATCTCTATACTTGTAGTAAAGCTACTTTATCTAAGACAATGACCTACATATGTACTGCCCCAGAGACTTTTTCACAAGAGATAAAGTTGAAAGACTTCTCTGTCTTTGGATCTTATATACGTGCATATAAGAATAACCAATTGACATAGACACTTGGGAGGTGAGGAAATGTGTTGGGGGGTAGGAGTGGCTGGGGAAAGGTCAATGGGGAAAAAGGGAGACATATGTAATACATTAATCAGTAAAGAATTTTTTTTTAAAGTTGAAAGACTGTATCCAAGAATGAAGCTTTGGAGGCTTTGATTTGCACCAGCAGAAGTGACTGCTGGCAGCTACTGTTTCCGCATCAGTAAGAATTTGGCTTATATTTATTAAGTCTATATCATGTGCCCAGCCAGCATTGAGTATATAAAAGGAGAACTTATAATGGATTAATAAGATTTTTTTCTAATTAAAAATGACTATAATTTTATGAGCAGATAAAATTAATCCAATTCAAACTCACCTCTGAAGGAACAGAAAAGATAAAAGGAAAGAAAGGTTCCAAGCAAGAGAGGAGTTGTGGCATATCTAACAATGCTACAGATAGATAGGATGTTTTTACACCTCCCATTGGAAACTCCCTACTGGGGTGGTGAGCATCATATTCTTATCAATTATGGCAATTCCTGTTTATTTGAAAAGATATATTTATTATTTAAACTTTTCATGGAAAATTTCAAACATATACAGAAGAGGAAAGACTAGCATAATAAATTATCATGTACTTATCAATTAGCTGCAACAATTATAAATCCATGTCCAAACTTGTTTCATAGGATCTTGACTCATTTTTTCAACTTAGATGATTTTGAATCCCAGATATCATATCATTTTATTTACAATTTTTACATTTTTGAATCACTAAAAGGTAAAGACTCTTTATAAAAATCTAACTACAAAACCATTTAAAAGCTTAAATCCTACCTAATAAAGAGGGAATATGCTAATTGACCATCACACACTCACAAAGATGGCAACACCCGCAGCCAATAAAGAGGGAATATGCTAATTACTGCCATGTCCTCAAAGATGGCAATGCTGACAGCCACAAGATGGTGGCCCCCAGTCTCCTTAGCCCCGCCGGGGCAGTAGGTACTCAGCACAGCCGGGCATGCCCCCAGGAATGCGCCTGTCTCCAGTGTCCCCCAATCTCTACATCCCCCTAGTCACCCAGGGCTGGCTTGAGGCACAGGCAAGTTCATATGTTGGCTGTTCACCCACCCAGGGTCACCTGAGGCTCAGGTAACCAGGATCACCTGAAACTTGCACTGCCAGCAGTGGCAACAGCAGAGGTGTGATGGGAGCATACTTCCCCTGATCATCAGGTTGCCTCCTACCCCTTAGGGCTCCAGAACTGTGAGAGATGACAGGCCTGGCTGAGGGACCCCCCCATCCAGTGCATGAATTTTCATGCACCGGACCCCTAGTCCTATCTAATAAAAGAGTAATATGCAAATTGACCATATCTCCACTATACCCACAAAATACACCCACCAGCCATTTAGGAGCAAGTATGCAAATTAACCTAATCAAGATGGCTGCGGCCAAGGAGAGAGCAGGGGCCTTGGGTTCCCCAGCAATGCAGGAAGCCAAGCTTTCCGCCTGTCCTGGAGGGCCCAGGCCTCCACTCAAGGCTATAAAGTTTCAATTATAGAAGATAAATAAATCCCAACAAAAATGGTGGTAGCCACTGAGCTGGAGAGAGCAGGAGGCTTGGATTGCCCCCGGTGATGGAGAAAGCCAAGTTTCCACAGTCCTGACCCTTAGCCTCTGCTTAAGGCTACAAAGTTTAAATAATAGAAGATAAATTAATACCAATAAAAATGGGCCACAGAGCAAGCAGGAGGCTTGGCTTTGTTCCAGGCTACAAAGTTTCAATTGTAGAAGATAAATAAATCCCAGGTACCAGGGCTTCCACTTGGGTTGCTGGGGGATGTGCCCATCCTGCAAACTACCACAGGCCCCTCGCCCAGGCCACCCCATGCTCAAAGGGAACACCCACCCTGATCCAGGACACCCTTCAGCGCAAACCAGCCAGCCCCCATCTATGCATAAGGCTTCTATCCTATCTAATAAAAGAGTAATATGCAAATTGACACCAACACACAAGATAGCTGCCCCCATATGGTCAAAGAACCTGCCCCCATGTTTTTCACAAGATGGCCACCATAAGATGGCCAACAGGGGAGGGTATTTGGGAGGGGCCAGGTCTGCAAGAGTTGGCAGTGGTGGGTAATAAGGCCAGCAGGGGAGGGCAGTTGGGAGGGACCATGCCTGCAAGGGAGGGCAGTTGGGGGTGACCAGGCCTGCAGGGGAGGGCAGTTAGGGGTAAACAGGCTGGCAGGGAAGCAGTTAGGCATCAATTAAGCTGACAGAGGTGTGGTTAGGGGGTGATCAGGCTGGCAGACAGAAGTGGTTAGGGCAATCAGGAAGGCAGAAAGGTGAGCAGTTGGGAGCCAGCAGTCCTGGGATGTCCAACTGCCCATTTAGGCCTGATCCAAGTAGGGTAGTCAGACATCCCTAGAGGGGTCCCAGATTGGAGAAGGTGCAGGCTAGGCTGAGGGACACACACCCCTGTGCATGAATTTCATGCATTGGGCCTCTAGTATTATAATAATTTTTGATATCATTAGCTATTTACAATGTTCAAAATGTCTGTTTTTAAATAGCTTCTTTATTTGAATCAAGATTCCAAAATGTCTTTTCTTTGGAGGTAGTTGATATGTTTCCAAAGATTTTAAATTTTTCTTTGAGTTATAGATTATATTGCCTTTTATTTGTTTCTTTGCCAATTATTTTTTGAAGGGTTCAGATACTTTTTGTCCTGAGACTTTTCAGGCTGCATTTTGAAGATAGCATTCCCATGGCAACATTAACACCTTTCTCTGTCCCCTTGAGTTACTGTAAATTGGTAATTAATTGTAGAAGGTTCAGCAGATTCAGGTTTAATTTTTAAAAAGAAGGAGTTTTTGAGGATATGTTTATTTTTATAAAATACGCAGATGTCTTTCAGAGTCCAGTGTAATAAGAAAGATGAGTTACTCACTTGAATAATATTATTTTAGGAATGTATCTAAAAGGAAATCTGATTCAATGATAAAAATGTTTAACTCAAAATGTCTCTACATAATACTTGCAAATTCTGGTGTGTGTGTGTGTGTGTGTGTGTGTGTGTGTGTGTGTGTTTTGGTGTGTCTATGTGTTTTAAGAAATAGCTATATCATTGAAATAAATGTAAAATAGTCCCAAGGGAATGTTAACTTTTTGTGATGTAGTTACTTGTATGTTTGAAAAATCAATTGCTGTTGCTCGAATGTTTTACGAACGTGACTTTCAAGAATTTAAAGACTAGTGTACTGCACACAATAGATAAAATAAAACAATTTAAAAATACAAACTGAGAAGTTATTATGAAACATTTTTGAAAGAGAAGGTTCTCGCCAAAACAGAGTATCCTACCTAAGAAAGAGGTAATATGCAAATTAACCATAACTCTAACACACAAGATGCCTACATCCATGTGGTCAAAGATGGCTGCCCTCATGTGGACACAAGATGGCCAGTAAAAGATGGCTGGCAGGGAAGGGCAGTTGGACACAATCAGACCAACAGGGGAGGGCAGATGGGAGGGACTGGGCCTGCAAAGGAGGGCAACTGGGTGTGTTAAGTTCTGCAGGGTATGGTAGTTAAGGGTGACTAGGCCTGCATGGGAAGACAGTTGGGGGGACTGAAGTCTGCAGGGGAGGGCAGTTGCTGGGACCAGACCTGAAAGGGAGGGCAGTTGGAGGGAATCAGGTCAGCAGGGGAGGACAATTATGGGTGATGTGGCCAGCAGGGGAGGGCTGTTAAGGGTGACTGGCTTGCAGGGAAGGACAGTTGGAGGAACCCAGGCCTGCAGGAAAGGCAGTTGGGGGGTCCAGGCATATAGGGGAAGGAGCAGTTGGGGAAACCAGGCAGGCCTGCAAGGGAGGGCAGTTAGGGGTGACCAGGCTAGCAGAAGAGGGCAGTTAAGAGCAATTGAGCTGGCAGTTGTTGATCAGGCTGGCAGGGGAGTGATTAGGGGTGATTAGGCTGGCAGGCAGTAGTGGTTAGGGGTAATTGGGTAGCCAGGCAGGCAAGTGGTTGGGAGCCAGCAGTCCTGGATTGTGAGAGGGATGTCTGATTGCCCGTTTGGGCCTGCTTCCACGAGGTAGTCAGACTACTGATGCCTAACCACTGGCCTGTGTGGCTGCCTGATGTCCCCTAACCACTCTGCCTGCCTGCCTGATCACCCCCTAACTGCTCCCCAGCTGGCCTGATTGACATCTAACTATTCCTCTGCCAGTATGATTGATACCTAACTACTCCCCTGCTGACCCAGAAGTCACCCCCAACTACCCTTCCCCTGCCAGCCTGGTCCCCCACAACTGTTCTCCCCTGCAGGCCTGGTCACCCCCAGCTGCCCTTTTCTGCAGGACTGGTTGCCCCCAACTGCCCTCCCTTGTTGGCCATCTTTTAACAACATGAGGTGGCTATCTCATACTGACCTGGGGGCAGCCATCTTGCAGCAGCCATCTTGTGATGACATGGGGCACCCATCTTGTGATGATGTGGGGCCAGCCATCTTGTGACAACATGGGGGTGGCCATCTTGTGATGTGAGAGTGTGAGGGTCAATTTGAATATTACCTCTTTATTATATAGGATGTTGAAAGGTAGTAGATAAGAAAACATCATTGTATAGAATAACAGTTATTTTCATTAATAGAATCAGAGTGAGTGCAAATGTGTTTACAGGAAGTTATCAGTGAGCTAAACTAATAAAAAGAATCAGCAGCACCTATCATCTATCTGTTGAGATTTTTATTTAGTAATTCTCATATAATAGATACTGAGCCTAATAAAATATACTTTAATGAGAAACACTGGACTCCAAAATGGATCAATGGACTCCAAAATGACCATATGTCGAAATATCAGGTGATTTTATTATAAGACTCAATGTAGTGAGATGTGATGCAATGATGTATCAATGTAACCTGAAAACTGATGAATGGAATTTTGTGTAGATAAAATACAAAGTATGTTTGTGCCACCTCTTCTCTTACTCTCATCACAGGTCCTATGAAAATTACTGGATATTTTCCACAGGACATCACCTTAAAAACTGATACTGTGGAGCAATAAGAGTTCTGGATATCAACCTACAGTAATTATGATATAAAAAGAGGGAGAGTGTGTGTGTGTGTGTGTATGTGTGTGTATGTGTGTGTGTGTGTGTTGTGTGTGTATATATATATATATATATATATATATATATATATATTGAAACAGTGATTAATAAATAAATTGTGTGCCCACTGGGAATTTACCTAAACTTTTCTGACATTTCATAAAGCAAAGAGAGTAAATGTTTAATTTATCCTCCTGACATTTGCTGGATGAAACATATTTCGAGTGATCAAGGCAATCTATTCTGCCTAATGCATCTTACTTGACCTAGCAGCAGCATTTGACACAGTTAATCACTCCCTATTTATTGAAATTCTTCTGTTCTGGCCTCCAGACACCACACTTCTCACTGTTCTCCACCTCCCAGAATGCTCCCTTACATTCTCTTTTCCTGGTCTCTTTTCAGCCTTCCATTCACAAAATTGTCACAATGCCCCAGGGGCCAGTTCTTGTATCTTTTCTTTATCTACCCTCACATCTTGGTGGTCTTATTCCACCCAATAATTTTAAATAGCATTTGTATGCCAAACACTCTCAAATTTAGACTGTTAGACTAGACTTTCTCTCAAACTTCAGGCATATTGCCAACTGCATCTTCAACACTTTTGCTTGGATGAACATCTTAGGAGTGACATGTCACAAACTGCCTTCCTGGTTTCCTGTTTCCCCTGCAGGCATCTATTAAATGTGATGCCATTATTCCAATTGCTCAGATAAGACAAGAAGAACCAGCCAAGCCATGGCTTTTCTTTTTTTCTCAAAACCCAAACCCAATCTCAGCAAATCCTGTTGGTTTTAGTTCATATGTCTAAAGCTGACTAATTTTCTTCACTTCTTGGGCCCTGGTTATAATACCCAGTTCTAAATCATAGTCATCTCTCACTTGGATTAATTAATTTAGAAGTTTTCTAATTGGTCTCTCTCCTTCAAACTTTAATATTACCCCTCCCATTCTGTCCTAGTCTGTCCTCTACTCAGTGGACATGAAACTCTTCTGCTCAGAGCACTTTCAATCATAGAGCAAAATCACCGTAGAGAAAAACAGATGCAGTCAGAGAGGAAATTGAGGTGGACACAGACTGCAAGGCTTTGAAAGACTTCATGAGAGCTTTGATTTTACTCTGAAGCAGTGAAATGTGGAATAAGTGCTCTTGGAAAAAATCTAGTTGTAATAGTACACTGGGTGGGGCAGGAAAAGAATTAAAACCCATAATGGATCAAGGTATGACTATCTGGAGATATATTGTTCCAGGCAGAAAAAAAAAAGTAGCAAGCACAAATGCTCTGATTTAGGAGTATAGCATACTTAACAAAATTTAAAGGAGGAGGATGGTTCTTCAAACCAACCACAAACCTCAATCTTCTACCCTAGAATGTAAATTTCATAGAGTTTTGGATTTTTAAAATCATTCTTTTGTCCTGGCCTGGTGGTTCAGTTGGTTGGAGTCCCATTTCATACACCTAAAGGTTGTGGATTCGATTGCTGATCAGGGCACATGACTGGATTGTGGGGTTTATCCCCAGTTTCAGTGTGTGAAGGAGACAATTGATCAATGTTTCTCTCTCACATCTCTCTCTCTCTCCCTCCTTCTCTCTCTCTTTCCCCTTCTTCTCTCAAATCAATAAAAAACAAACTATGTCTTTGGATGAGGATTAGGATATATTTTAAAAATGTATTTTCCATTTCTGTATCCCCAGATTAAAAAAAATATTTCTCATGATATACATTTAATAACAAATTGTCAAATAAATGAATTGATAACTCTAAAGTAAGATGTAAATAGTCCAAACTTGAAAATGAATTCCAGTGTCCTGATTTCATAATCAGTTAAGTGCCAACATATCCCAAAATCCACTGGCTTTCACATGGCACTTGCTAAAGAAAACAGAGAATTTTATGCATATATTTAAAAATTATATTTTCTGCCATCACAGTCTTACCAATCTGGATAAGTTACCTTGCCTGACTACTATCTTACTCTCTATTAAACTTATCTTAGTACTAATTATACCATTGAGATTTTAGGATTCAATAAATAAATCCTCCTTGCTCAAGAAAGACATATAGAGACATGAATTATACAGATGGAGATTTTTAAAACGTCAGTTTTATTCCTTATAAAAATTTAAAAAATGAAACAAAGGCTATGACTGAAGGATATGAAGAAATCATAATAATTTAGCATTGAGTTGATATACTGTATAGTACTCACTTATTAGTTTTCACAGATGGATAGCTATTGGCTTCTATCTGTATGGAAAATGTCATTTTAGCACACAGCAGAGAACAGATCAAGCACTTGTTTTCTGTAAGCTACAAGATCTCCATCTGAGTTGTTCCACAAGGTGCAGCCATGCCAACTCCCCATTAGATAAACCACTTTACTTCCTCTGGGAAGGATTAGAAAAAGTATAAAAAATTCAAGATTGATCATTTTCCTCAACTTGGAAACATAAAAAATGGACAAAAATAAACTCATTCAACCTCTAATACCCACTGAACCATAAACTATGGATGCATATCTGTTGTTTCTCCATTTAACTCTCAGTGCTTAAAACAGAACCTGGTACACAGAAAATGAAAAAGAAAAAAAACAAAAAAACAAAAACCCAGAAAACCACCACCAACAAATATTATATAAACTAAGTTGTTGAAAGATTATGTCTAAGTATCTAATATTATCCCCCTCTAAAACAAATAAATCAACTATAATCATCCAGAGGAAGTGAAGTAGATAAAATATATGCTTGTACTTTTGCTTGATTTTTGCTGAGCCCAGGAAAAATTGCCAGAACTTATTTTTATGTCTAGTTCAGAATTAGACATTAGTATAGTATTTCTCATTCATTCAGAATAATCCCACACTGAGAACAATATCAAGAACTTTTCTCCTGCTTTGGATAAATAGGAGCTAAACACTTGCTAAAGGGTGTGGAATGGATAACCAGGGTAATCCAGCAAAGTACTGATCAACTGAGAAGCCATTCCAAAGAAACTAAACAGACACAAATTCCATTTTAAGACAACAGTTAAAGGCTAGGAAAATTAGAACAGAGCACAAAAGAGTAAGCAAGAAGAGTAGGAGACCTTCTCTGAAAAGAGTAGTACTCAGATAATACAGGGAGTTAACATAGATGGCTTTGACTCTCCAAATCCTTACTACCATATTTAGTACAGATTTAGATTTACATTTGCTTGTTCCTCCATGGGCAGAGAGATCAAGGAAAAGAACTGTAAAGAAGTATGTACTATTTCAACTGACATGATTATTGACACAGTGGGAATCCTTGCACATGTTTATGTGAGACCTCCTCTCTACCATATGGGATCTTATTTATGACAGAATGACAGGGACTGAGCTGCCTTTTATTGAGTTTTGTTTTAGTTTCCAGCTAAGCATGCTAAGGTGAAATTAAATAGGCATCTCCTGGCATTCTTATCATTACCTTCCTTTAGGTAACATTGATCAGCTTCCCTGTATCAGGTCCTTTAAAATTATTTCCCTCAAATTTTCAGAGTTTTTATTATGGTTTGGTTATGTGTGATTTTTCTTTCATTTATTCCACTTGCAATCTCTGAACCTTATTAACAAGTGGATTGAAGTTTTTGATCAAATTTTGGAAAATTTTAATTAATAATCTTTCACATGCTCTAATTTGTTTGGCTCAGTGGATAGAGCATCAGTCTGCAGACAGAAGGGTCCCAGGTTTGATTCTAGTCAAGGGCATGTACCTTGGTTGTGGGCATGTCCCCAGTAAGGGGTGTGCGGGAGGCAGCTGATTAATGTTTCTCTCTCACCGATGTTTCTGACTCTCTATCCCTCTCTTTTCCTTTTTGTAAAAAAAGATCAATAAAATATATAAAAAATAAAAATAAAATAATCCTTCACACTTTATTTACTTCATTGTATTACTCTTATTCTAAAACTCAAATTAAAGATATGTTGAAACTCTTAAAATCATTCCATCACTGAATCAGAGATCTGTTCATTTTTTTGAAACTTTTTTTTTCCATCTGGGTTTCAGTTTAAATGAATGCTATTTCCTGTCTTCGTGTTCATTTATTTTTTTAACTCCTCTGTTCCAACTGCTTTTAGTATTACTTAGTGGACTTTTAAATGTCAGATGGTGCATTTTAAAATCTTTTATTACATTTGAATTTTTTAGAAATATATTTTAAATATCTTCAGAAATGTTCCCTCAATTCACACATCACGTGATTCTTCGTTTATTAACAAAAAGTTACACTTATTTTTAATTTATTGGCTTACTAACAGCTCAGTTATTTATATATTTCTGTTGACATTTTCATGATTTTTCCATATTTTGTATTTTTTAAATTTAATTCTGAGAAGTATTTATAAAAAATAAATAAAGGTCTCTATATAAACTAATGAAAAAAAAAAAGATCCTGAGACAGAAAAGCATCAAACAGACTGTCATACCTCAGAGAAGTCAGAGGAGGGTTGAGGGGAAGGGATCAACCAAAGGACTTGTATGCATGCATATAAGCATAACCAATGGACACAGACACTAGGAAGGTGATGGCATGTGCTGGGGGTTAAGGGTGGCCAGGGACAGGTCAATGGTGTAAAAAGAAGACATACGTAATAATTTAAACAGTAAAGAATTAAATAAAAAAATAATTAATTGATTTTTTTAAAAGGTCTCTGGTAGGCAAACTTTTAAAGAGGGCTTCAATTATGTCTAATTTCTAGCATTCTTTTCTGCATACTGACCTTTTGAGTATGAGCTAGACTTACTGGTTTGCTTGTGACCAACAGAATTTGTGAAGCTAATGCAAGAACACTTCCATGACTGGTTAACAAAAGATAGTTACTTCCATTTTACAGGGTGATTGTCTTTATTGATTTCTTGTCCCACGTTGACGAAGCAAACCATCATTTTGGATGGACTGTCTGAGAAAGGTCCATATGACAAGGAACTGGTTATCTTGGTACTTTTCAATATTCTAGACTGAAATTCAGCACACAGGTTCATCAAAAGTTTGGACAGCTTTGCTTTCTCCAAGAAAAGGTAATCCTTCTTCTGCAGGATAATTCCTCTGGTGGCCTGGTTTCCAACATCAGCAACTGGACCTAAACATGAAAACATCCTATGTTCCTTCCTCATCTAGGAAGAGCTCTCTCCTTGGAGTTTAGATATGTTACATTTATTTGTGTTCAAAGATCTTCAGTGAAAGTATTAAATGTATGATTATTTGTTTTCTCTCTTGAATTTTTGTTGCGTTAGAAAAAATTGGGGTCCTTCATGACCTCCATTATATCCAAAAGCAAAACACTCTTGTATTCATTTATGAAAGTATAATTTAGTAGTTAAAATAAGTTGAGTTCTGTTAATCTACATTCATCATCTGCCTATGCAATCACTAATGGAAGTAGATATTTAGAAGGCTAAATTAAAATCTTAAAAGTAACATTTGCTTATGTGTTAGGTATACCATTTTAGCATAAATAAAGATTAAATAAAATGTATTTTTCCATTCTTTTAAAAATCTTTAGAAAATCCGGCAGAAATTTATGATTGGGTTTTAAAAACTGAGCAGGGTCAAGAAATATAGTTTGTCTGGTTAATTAATCTTAACTTCTATTTGTACAATAGGACTAAATCAAGCTAAAATAAATTGAGTCACAAGTATCTAATTTCAGAATCTTAAAGTGCATAACAATATTAAATCAAATTAATAAAATACATTCCTAAAATTTCACTAAGGAATCACAAAATTATTATGTAACTACCTTAAGACATCAATTTGAGTATTTTCTCAAGTACAAATCTTTATATTCTATCTAATAAAAGAGAATATGCAAATTGACTGTATTTCCATTATACTCACAAGCCACGCCCACCAGCCATACCCATCAGCCAATCAGAGCAAGTATGCAAATTAACCCAACCAAAATGGTCACTGCCCCAGAGAGCACAGGAGAGAGGCCTGGGTTGCCCTGGCAAAGGAAGAAGCCAAGCTTTCTGCAAAGCCTGACCTGGGGAGGTTAAGGCAACAAAGTTTCAATGGCTGTGCCAGCAGAAGGCTTGGCTCTACCTCAGACTACAAAGTTTCAGTTGTAGAAGATAAATAAATTCCAGATACCAGGGTCTGCGCTTGAGTTGTTGGGGGCATGGCTGGCCTGCAAACCACTACAGACCCCTCATCCAGGCCATCCCATGTCCCAAGGGAATACCCATCCTGATCCAGGATACCCTTCAGGGCAAACCAGCTGGCCCCCACCTGTGCACCAGGCCTATATCCTATCTAATAAAAGAGTAATATGCAGATTGACCATCATTCCAACACAGAAGATGACTGGCCCCATGTGGTCAAAGATCCTGCCCCCATGTGGACACAAGATGACCAGTAGGGGAGGACAATTAGCAGGGAGCAGGCCTGCAGGGGAGGGCAGTTAAGGGTGACCAGGCTGGCAGAGGAGTGAAATTGGAAGTGACCCGGCCTGAAGGGAAGGGCAATTGGGGGTGATCAGGCCCACAGAGTAGGGCAGGTAGGGGCAAACAGGCTGGTAGGGGAGCAGTTAGGCATCAATCAGGCTGGCAAGCAGAAGTGGTTAGGGACAACCAGGAAGGCAGGCAGGTGAGCCGTTGGGAGCCAGCAGTCCTGGATTGTGAGAAGGATGTCTGACTGCCCTTTTAGGCCTAATCCTGGATAGGGTCTAAAAGGGCAGTCAGACAACCCTGGAGGGGTTCCAGATTGGAGAGGGTGCAGGCTGGGCTGAAGGACACACACCCCCATGCACAAATTTCATGTACCGGGCCTCTACTTTACAAATAAGGAAATTTCACATTTACATATTGAGAGGCAAAGATATTGATCTCTAATTTAGAAGAAATGTATTATATTTCTGTCTTTAATATCTTAATCTCCTTTGATTTGATGTAATTAAATTTCTAAAGTATAGATTTGATTATGATTTTTTTTCTTCAAAGGACAGTAGGAAAAGATCATGACGTGTACCTTAAATTAGAAAACCTTTTTAAATTTAAAATTGAATAATTAAATGCTAGTAGTGTTTATTATTCACATGAACAAATCTCTAATAAAATATGAAAATATAACATTGTTTTCTTCCTGTATTTGAAATCATAAAATGTACAAAAAAAATATTAGTTATTCTGAAGATTAACAAGAGAGGAGTATCCTTCTCCAATTTTCAAAAAGGTTTATGCATTTTAAAATTGAAAATAATAACTGAAATTCTTGTTTAAAAAAAGCAAAAGAAAAAAAAGAAGACACTCAGGTTTATCACTTTATATAAACAGTTATATGGAGCTTATATATATATAAAATCCTAATATGCAAATAGACCGTAAGGTGAACAACCAAACAACCAGTTGCTATGACATGTGCTGACCAACAGGGGCCATGGGAGGAACATGGAATGTGAAGGCTGTGTTGGGATGGTGGAGCAGGTGAGCGGGTGTGCCAGACCAAGGCGGGATACCAGTTGCTGTCATCAGGGCAAAGCACTGGTGGTTACTGAAAATTCATTGCTCCTGTGTCCTGCAGTACCACCAGGTGCTAGCACCTGCTGCTGATGTCTGGCATGAGCAGGGCTGATGCCAGCCCTGCTCACTTGGCGCCATCAGTGGTGTCTGCTAACCCCTACAACCCCTAAGGACTTCTCCATCTCCCCCTGCTACCGATGGGCTATTGGGCAGTAGCTGCTGCTCACATCCATTGCCAGCGATGGCCTCAATTGCTGCATGCTGTCAGCAGGTACAAGAGGGGCCAGTGTTGCCAATGCATGTGAGTGACAGCAGGAACAGAGCTCCTGGCAAGAGGGGACCTGGGGCCGCCATGGGAGCAGCTGGGTAGGGTGCAGAGGATAGGCAGAGACCTGCCCTGTGCCCACAACAGCCTTGTGGCCCACAGTTCCTTTCAAGGTGCACAAATTTGTGCACTGGGCTCCAAGTCCTATATAATAAAAGTGTAATATGAAAATAAACTGAATAGCCGAACAGTGTAATGACCATGCAGATGACATCCAGACCACCATCTGAGACCACTGGCTGACACCCACTGGTGCCAGGCTAGCCAATACAGGTATCATGCAATTGGTCAGGGTACCTGGTCATTGCCCCATGATCATCCCACAGAGGGAGGAGCAGGCCACTGGCTAATGGGCAGTCAATCAAGGGGCTCCATGATTGCCCCAAAGAGGGAGACAGAGGCCATCAACTGGCAGTCTTCATCAGATGGTTTGGGCCTCCTTCTGTGAGGTAAACTTGGGTCCCAGGTACCAGAGGGAAGCTGGTGCCAGCAGCTGGAGGAAGGAAGGCCTACTCTTGCAAGAATTTTGTGCATTGGGCCTCTAGTTTTATAAATATACTAGCAGCCTGATACACAAAGATTCATGCAAGAATGGGCCTTCCTTCCCCTGGCTGCCAGCCCTGCCTTTGCTCCAGCTGGAGCCACCTTTCCACCTTCTCACACTGCCCAGAGGCCCGGAGCTGTTGGGGCAGTGCAGAATATCCTGCTCCTGGCCACTTGGTGCCTATGTATGCAAATTAACCTGCCATCTTTGTTGGATTAATTTGCATACTCACTCCTGAATGGCTGGTGGTCATTGCAAAGGTACTGTCAATTTGTATCTTTCTCTTTTATTAGTGTAGATTTTTTTAAACATATACCAAAAAAAAAAAAAAGTCCATTCAAGAGATCAGTTAAATGGTGTCACTAAATATGTAATACATTAGAAAATGAGCAAAGAACAGACAGGTGGACTCCTCAAGAGCTGACATTTCAGCTGCTTGTGAATTTTGAAGGTTCTTTAATAAAATTGAGGCACAATTTATTAAGATATATGTTTGAACTAACAGTGACAAGGAAACATGCAGAGCATTTTAAAGGCAGTTGGCTATTGTTAAGTAAATGAGTTACTTACTTTTTAAATTATAGTTTCCCAAATTGAAATGATTTATAGTACTTTATCTCTATGAGAAAGCTCACAGAAAATACAAACATTATAATATATTCTTACATGCATTGTTTTCACAAATAAACTCAAAACAAACGTACAACAATATTCAACTAATTATATAGGCATTTTAGGAAGAGAAATAGCTCTGGTGAGTATAAGCTGATATTGCAAGTTGAGCTCAGTTCAGAGTTGGCTCATGTGGTGCTTTCATAAAATGGGTTATAAAGTTTTATACTAGGCAAGAATGGTCCATTATTTCTGGGCCTCAGATTCAGAGAAAACTTTCCAGTCTTAACCTTCTTCAAATTTTAAAGAATATAGTCATACTCAGTCTTAATTTAAAAAAAAGCACTTTTAAACTCACAGACCAAGATTCAATGCCTGGATAATTTTAGCCTTCTACCTACTACTAGAGGCCTGGTGCATGAATTCATGCACAGATGGGGTCCTTTGGCCTGGCTGGTGATCGAGGCGAATTAAGGCCTTATGAGGTTGTCTGTGGGGTGGGCAAGTTCTGATTGGGTCCATCGGGGCTGGCCTGCTAGGGGTGGGGCTGTGGGAGTTTGGCTGGCCACGGGCAGAGGCTGTGGGAGGTTGGCCAGCCATGGAAGGTTGGCTGTGAGAGCAAACTGACAACTAGGGGGTAGCTCCTGCATTGAGTGTGGTCAGTGTGGTCAGTGTGCATCAAGCAGCTCCTTGTGGTCAGTGTGCATCAAGCAACTGGTTGAGTGGTTGCTAGGTCATTTGGTCGTTTGGTTGCTTAGACTTTTATATATATATTAGTGACCCAGTGCATGAAATTGTGCAAGACCTAGAACCCCAGACTCTGACACGCCGTGTGACTTCCCCAGGTCCTGCCAGCACCACAGGACTCCCTCAAGTCCTGCCACACTGCAAGACCCAGAGCCAAGTCCCCTTCCATGCCTGCCTCACTGAGCATGCAGCCCCACCCATCCACACTCTCCTAGACATGCAAACAGCATCCTGGTAACCTGTCTTTGGTCATTATGGCGGTAGGGCCACTGAGTTTTTATAATATAGGTATTATCTGTGGGCCAGAGAGGATTTTGAACCTATTAAAAAAAAATCCCAGCCGAAACCTGTTTTGCTCAGTGGATAGAGCATCGGCCTGAGGACTGAAGGGTCCCAGGTTTGTTTCAGGTCAAGGGCACGTACCTTGGTTGCAGCATATCCCCAGTAGGGAGTGTGCAAAAGGCAGCTGATCAATGTTTCTCTTTCATTGATGTTTCTAACTCTCTATCTCTCTCCCTTCCTCTTGGTAAAAAATATATTAAAAAAAAATCCTAAATCTTCCTCTCAATCATTTTGTAAATAAAAGTGAACCCCAGATTGACTTTTCAAAATCTTGCCACCTTTAAAAAGAATGAATAAACATTACCTTTGATCACAAAGCAGATATGAACCATTTTACTGGTGGATCAATTTAACTTCTAATACATTCCAGACATATGTCTTTTTTACACAGTTAATCAGTGAAGAGAAAATGAGAAGCCAGAACACACATCTGTATGTCACAATAACAAAAGCAATAAAATGTTTTCAAATGTCTCAGCATACATAATGATTCAAAATGAAGTCCTATAACACTGAATACAGAAAATCTAAAATCTGCCACAATATATATTGTGTAGCAAGCAGCTACATTTTTTTTTTCTGAATTACTTAAAACTCTGAGCTTGTGTTTCCCACACATACACAATAATATAGACTCTGTGTATTGCTGAACTTATAGAGTAATTTTCTTTCCAAAACAGTTTTGCCCTTGGATTAATTTTCTTTCTTCCTTTATTCTCCTATGATACCTTTATCTTTTCTTATTTACTGTCCTCCATAAAGGCTCTTGAATTATTGAAAAAGTTATACCCTTTATTCTCTATCAATATAAATTGGTACCTTGAGATACGAGTGCCCTAACATATGAGATTTTTGAGATATGAGCCATCGAGCGAGCGATTTTTTGCTTTGAAATATGAGCAACCTTTGAGATATGAGTATCTTGTGGATCGGCCGGCTGCACACGACCCACCAGTTTATCGAAACTCGAGCGTCTCATAATTTCCCACGCCTCAGTCAGTGTGTTTGTTTACCTCGTTGTCGAAGCATCTTTTGTGCATTTACATACTTTATCACATTTCTTTTTATAACCATGGTGTTGGAAACCAAATATTGTTCTCACTAAATGGATGTAAACAGGAAGCCAGAAGGCTGGCCAACCTTAATTGCTCTGAAAGGTCAGAGCTAATTACTTACTGTTTAGTTGAAACATTATTGGTTGAAGCAACCTCTATCTGTTTGTTTCATGTTAATTTCTGTTTCTGTTATTTCCTGCCTAAAGGCTAGGGGTGTGTCCCAAAGCCTTAATAAAAGGGAAAAATAGGGCAGAGCAAGGGGCAGTCCTTTCCACTAGAGGAAGGCTCCCACCTGGCCCCCAATATCGCCAAATTAATATTTTCTAGTCTCTCGTTTCGTTTGCATGCGGCCTCCTTCAGAACCCGAACCCTGAACTGGGAACCCTGAACCACGCGGGACATGGAAAGAGGTGCTCACATCTGTCGCCCAACAGGGACTGCGGAAAGAGGTGCTCACACCATGGGTCCAAAGAAAGCGAGTGGAAAGGTCAGTGCTCAGAAGAGGATGATGTCTATTGAATTAAAGCCTGAAATCAGAAAAATATGAGCAAGGTGTGCGAGTGGCTGACTTGGCGAGGCAATACGGGCATAGTACTTCAACAATATGCACTGTGCTTAAACAGAAGGAGTCGATAAAGGGTATAAAGCCAGCTAAGGGCATTACAATAATTTCTAAGCTCCATAGCTCTCTCCATGAAAAGATGGAGAATCTACTGATGGTGTGGGTGATGGAGAAGCAGCTTAAAGGAGATACATTAACACAGGGCATCATATGGGAGAAGGTGTGAGAGATTTACGGTGATTTGCTGGAGCAGACCCCGCGCACTTTCATGGACGAAGCATCCAAAGACTCATTTAAAGCCAGTAGAGGTTGGTTTGATAACTTCAGGAAAAGGTCCGGCATTCACTCCATAGTCAGGCATGGTGAGGCAGCAAGTTCGGATATGAAGGCAGCTGAGGATTACCTCAAAACTTTTTCCGAACTGATAGAAGCCAAAGGATATATCTCCCAGCAAGTCTTCAACTGTGACGAGACAGGGCATTTCTAGGAGAAGATGCCAAATAGGACTTATATAATGGCAGAGAAGAAGGCAATGCCAGGCCGCAAACCCATGAACGATAGGCTAACTCTCGCACTGTGCGCCAATGCGAGTGGCAACTGCAAGATCAAGCCTCTGCTCGTATACCATTCGGAAAACCCCAGAGTCTTTAAGTCACATAAAATTTTAAAAGATAAACTGCAAGTTATGTGGAGGGCAAACCCAAAGATACAAAATATTATGTATAAGGACAATGTTGAGACAGATTCAAAAGCTATGGTGACTCATCAGCAAGAAAGGACCTCTTTCTTTTAAAACTTTGATTATCTAAGATCCTGCTGGATTAACTCACTGCAGAAAACTACCATAAATCTTGAACATAATGCAAAAAGCAAGTCTTTGAAAATATTGGAGAACAAACATAAACAGTTTCTCTCAGAAGTGCTTAAGAGCTCTAGGAAAAAAGAGAGCAGTTATACCAATAAGTCTGCAAAGTTTTCACCTTGAACTAAATTCCAACCACACTGTTTCACACAGTGGTGATAAAGACATGCATGATCTTTCTAATCTGGAGAACCAGAATAACGAAGCCAAAAAACCATAAATCCTGAACAGAGTAGGAAATCTCAGAAAGGAATGAGTCAGGAAGAAAATCTTTAAACTGTTTTCTCAAATCTCTGATTGACTCTTGAATCAAATGTGTACAGAAAAAAACTCAAAGAAACTCAGCAAAAGACAAAAAGAAAATTGAAATGAGGTCGAAAATGCTGCCCAAGAAGCAGAGTTTGCATGTTATTCCCATCCAACTGAAATTTAACTTATAAGAGAAAAGAAACATTAATTGAAGAAAATAGTACAATTCAGAATATTCACAAATTAACCTAAACAATGTCCAAAATACTACTCAAAATCACATGAGATTCAGACCAAGACAATGGGTCACTTTCTCAAAAGTAAAAAAAACTTCATTGAGTCTGACTGCTAAATTATCCAGGTACTAAAATTAATAGGCATGGATTATAAAACAACTATTAGAATTATCCTCAATGAACTAAACAAAATATATTTTCAATAAATAACAATACCAGTAAAGTAATAAAAAGCACTAGCCAAGAAATAGAAATAATAAAGTCAAATTTAAGTTCCAGAATAAATTTCTGAAATAAAAATTTACTGAGTGAACTTAAACAATAATAACAAAAAAAGAAACAAAGAAAAGATTAAAGGGACATTAAGATAGATCAATAGGGAGAAGATAGATTGATATATTATAAAATATTATTCAAGCATAAAAATAAAGAAAATACTGACATTTGCAGCAACAGGGGTAAACTTAGAGATTATTCCAATAAGTGAAATAAGATAAACAGAGAAAAACCAATACTGTTTGATCTCACGTACATGAAATCTAAAAAAGTAAAACTCAGAAAACCAGGGATTAAAACAGCGATTATCAGAGTTTGGGGGTTGGGAAAAATAGAGAACTGTTGTTCAGAACCTACACTTTATTTTTTTTAAAAGATGAATAAAAACTGGGTATTTTAATGTACAACAGGATAACTGTATTATATACTTGAAATTTGTAATGCTATTGTATACTTGAAATTTACTATGGAGGATCCCCTGAGGAGTGTGTGTGTGTGTGTGTGTGTGTGTGTGTGTGTACATGTTTTGGGGGGAGGAAGGGAGCACGGAATTGAAAACCTATTTGAAAAGATAATGACAGAAAACTTTCCTAACCATGTGAAGGAAATAGACATGCAAGTTCAGGAAGCTCAGAAAGTCCCAAACAAGATGAACTCAAAAAGGCCCACACTAAGACACATCATAATAAAAATTCCAAGGGTTAAAGAATCAGAGAAAATCTTAAAAGTAGCAAGAGACAAACTGTTGGTTACCTACAAGGGAATGTCTATAAAACTTTCTCATCAAAAATTTTTCAGAGCAGAAAGAAGTGGCACAAAATATTAAAAGTGATGAAAAGCAAGGACCTACAACCAATATTACTCTATCCAGCAGTTATCATTTAGAAATAAAAAGCACATAAAGAGATTCCAATACATTGATCAGGTGGTTCAGTTGGTTGGAGTGTCATCTCGTACATTAAACAACAAAAAAACAAACAAAATAAAAAACTCAGGGCTCGATCCCTAGTCAGGCCCCTATGTTGAGATAAACCAATCAACATTTCTCTTTCACATCAATGTTTCTTTCTGTATCTCTTCCTCTCTCTAAAAAAAAGAATAAAAAAGTCACTAAACATAAGTCAGGTGAGGATTAAAAAAAGTAAGTAGAAATTGGTAGTTACAGAATAGTAATGGGGATGCAATTTAAGGAATAAAGTTAGTATTGTAATAACTATCTGTGGTATCAAATGGATATTAGATTTATTGGGGTGATCATTTGGTAAATTATATAATGTCTACTCACTGGGTTATATTCTTGAAATTAATATAATATTCTATGCCAATTGTAATTGAAAAATAAAACTAATTAAGAAAAAAAGGAGAAAGATAAGGGAATACTGGGTTACAGCTATAGTAGAATTTTATTTAATTATTTGCAAAATTACAGTGCTGTGTTGCATAATCATTAATGTTTCTTCCAATTCCATTTCTGTAATTCTAGAAACAACAAAAACTAATCAATAAAAAAACAAAATTGTACACAAAAATAAGTGCCAATTCAAAAGGCAATAATATTCAGTAATGTGCAAACACCTAAAGCAAAAGTTTTTTAAAAATGTGGCAAAAATTATAGAATCAAAGACAGAATTGTATAATTACACAATTTCACTTGAAGATTTTGACACACTTTCTCTAAGGAATTTATTAAATAACTAACCCAAAGTCAACAGGCATAGAAAATCTGTGCAGCACTATCAAATATCTTGACTTAATTGGTTTATAATTCATTACACATCATTTTGAAATGCAGTGGTATATTTACAAAGATAAGCCTTATTTGAGTATTCAAAAAACCTTAGTAAATTTAAAATTTTTGAAATCATACAAAGTATGGTCTCTAGTCCCAATGTAATAAATTTAAAACCCAATAGCAATAAGATTGCCAGAAAAGTTAATATATATTTATGTTTAGAAATTTTAAAAATATATTTCTAAATAAACATTGGGTTACAAAATTACAAGATCAATGACAATAAAAATATAATGTGTCCCACTTTTTAATTTGTAATTTAAACAATACTTAGAGAAAAATGTATAGCACTATCATCTGTATTAGAGAAGTCTGAAATTAATGATCTATGCTTCTACCCTTAAAACTAGAAAAAAACATTAAATTAAACCCCAAATATGCAGAAGTTGAGAAATAAATATAAGAGCAGAAATCAATGAAATCCTATCTAATAAATGGGTAATATGCAAATTAACCATCACTCCTGCAACAAATATGGTGGTGCCCATAGCCACAAATATGGCAGCACCCATAGCTACAAAGATGGAAGCATGGGTCAGAGCCACAGAGCCGGTGGAGCAGTCGGGAGGCTGGGCTTCTTTTGTCACCAGGCGAGGAAGGAAGCCAAGCCTCCTGCACGCCCAGACCAGCCGATGAGGGAGACATGCAGGGAGTGCAGTGGAGAGACATGCCGTGGGTGAGCAAGGTTCCCTGTCTGGGGTTCCGAAATCCGCCATTGATTCATTTCACCACTGATTCCCCTCCTCACAGGTATCCTCCACGCAAAAGCCATTCTGTGCAAATATGTCACGTCCTAAAGGGTGAATCCTAAACCAAATGAGTGTCACATCTGGGCAACCTAATTCCCATTAGAAAAAAGACCTGGGAGGAGGGATTTAGGAGTCATTGAAGCCATGGTAACCTGCTTTGTCTCGAGAACTGCTGTCAAATACAGGCAGTCTGAGACCCTCCCAAACACCACCTGAGCTAAACCTGAGAACCAAGATATTTTCAAGCCCAAAGCTCACAGGGGAAGGGGACAAGGGAGCAAAGCAAGCAGAACAGCCAACTCAACCAAAAACTCAGGAACCTAAGATAATGCAGAGAAATGTCCTGGCCACCAATGCTCTCCTGCAGACATGGTGCCCACACCCAGCTGGGGAGATGGGTGTGTACCCCCAGAATTTAAGGCCCCCAGCAGGAGGGAAAGTCAAGCATACCTAAGGATTATTTGTACATGTCCCACAGTAAAGAAGCAGAGTCAGAATCAAGAAGTGAAGTCTTACCTCAGCTGGAGTGCTTAAAAAGTATCTAAAAATAGCAATTCCATCCTGGAGTCCACTGCCATGTTTGCTGAGGATGGGAGGTGCACAGAAGACTTCCAGGGCAGCCCTATATCCTTGGGGGCGACAGAGGCTCAGGAGAGGGAGAGACTGCTGCACTCCCAGTGTCTGAAGAGCTAGCAAGCAGACCTTGACCTATCTGGAAGTTCAGTGCTGCTGGCAGGAAAACGCAGCAATGAGGGAAGAATAATGTATCAAAACAAAAAGGATGTTTTGTTTTGTTTTTATCATAAGCAAAATGTGAATATTACCTAAAACACAGACTTTGAGAGAATTTTTGAAATAAAATTCCAGAAATTGTGTAACAGCCAGGCTGAAGTGGATAGGTTGGTTGAGCATGAGCATGGTCCTGTGCACAGAAAAGTTGCAAGTTAGATTCCAGGTCAGGGAGCATACATGGGTTTCAAGTTGTATCCCTGGTCAGGGCTCCTAAGGATGGTAAGTAAAGGGATGTTTCTTACATTGATGTTTCTCTCTCTCTATCCCTCTCCATCCCACTGTCTCTAACAATCTATGGAAAAATGAATTAATACCGTATCTACAAATGTGGATAATCTAAAAAGAAAAGAAAAAAAAAGTGGAGGGGCCCTAACCAGTTTGGCTCAGTGGACAGAGCATCAGCCTGCAGACTGAAGAATCCCAGGTTCAATTCTGGTCAAGAGAATGTACCTTGGTTGCGGCACATCCCCAGTTGGGGATGTGCAGAAGGCAGCTGATTGTTGTTTCTCTCTCACCGATGTTTCTAACTCTCTATTTCTCTCCCTGTCTCTTCATGAAAAAAATTAGTAAGATATATTTATGAAAAAAACAGAGTAAAAAATGTTGAATATGTACTGTATAATTTAAAGCATGTAAAATAATATAACTTTTAAAAATATATTTTATTTTTTTTACAGAAAGGAAGGGAGAGAGATAGTTAGAAACATCGATGAGAGAGAAACATTGATCAGCTGCCTCCTGCACACCCAGTATTGGGAATATGCCCACAACCAAGGTACATGCCCTTGATCGGAATCGAACCTGAGACCCTTCAGTCTGCAAGCCGACACTCTTATCTAATGAGCCAAACTAGTTAGGGCATAATATAACTTTTTAGGTGCATAAATGTTATCTATACTAATAAAAGGGTAATATGCTAATTAGATCAGACAGTTTTCAGATATCCATCTGGACATCCTTCCAGACAAAGCCATTGTGGAGGGGGCTGAGGCAGAGGCTGTCAGGGACAATTATGCCAGCAGAGGAGGGCACTTAGGGGTAACCAGTCTGGCAGGAGAAGGCACTTAGGGGTGACCAGGTCAGCAGGGAAGCAGGTAGGCATCTATTAGGCTGACTAGGGAGTGGTTAGGGGGTGATCAGGCTGGCAGGCAGGCAAGTGGTTAGGAATCAACAATCCCGGATTGTGAGAGGGATGTCTAACTGCCAGTTTAGGCCTGATCCCTGTCGGGGTTAAATTGGCAGTGAGACATTCCCCGAGGGGCTCCAGATTTTAGAGGGTTCAGGTTGGGCTGAGGACACACAAATTTCATGCACTGGGCCTCTAGCAGAAAATAAAAAGCAATATATAAAAATCAATGATATTAAATATTTTAGGGGTAAATTAGTTAAATGAATAAATGTTTAGAGAGAAAGAGAGAGGAAGAAAAAGAAAAAGGAGGAGGAGGAAGAGGAGAAGGCAAAAAAGAAAAGGAAGAAGAAGAAGGAGGAAGAGGAGGAGGAGGAGGAGAGGAGAAGAAGAAAAAGGCAGAGGAAGTGAGGGGGAAGAATGGGAGCAAGCAAGAGAAGAAGGAGAGATAAGGCACAATTACTATTAAAAGCAATGAAAAAGGTGACATCATTACAAAGCCTTCAGGCTTTAAAAGACTAATCAGGAAATATTTTATTTTTTAAAACTTAAGACAACAAATACAAAAAAAGTATGGGATGGATACATTCATTGAGAGACACAAATTATTAAAATTTAGTCAAGAAAAAAGTAGAAAATGTTTACTGTGCTATATAAATTTTTAAAATTAAATACGTAATTAACTAAAATAATGAGAAAATTCTTCAGGCTCAAATGACTTCACAATTTTTTTTTAATATTTAAGGAAGATTTAATTCTAATCTTATATTCTCAGAATAGAGTGGCAGAAACAATTTCAAATTCATTTCATAAGGCCAGTTTTACTCTCCTTTCAAAAACAGATGAAGACATCATAGGAAAAAAGAATCACAGAACCATATTCCCCATAAACACAGAAAAAAAATTGGTTAAGAATACATATATTAGGAAGCAAAATCCAATAAATATACAAAAAGAATAATGCATTATGATTATGTACAAGTTTTTTCTGGGAATTCAAGGTTGAAAAAACTCAATGTAATTCATTATGTTAACACAATCCTATCTACAGTGGTAAAAGAGAAACATTCAAATTGAACATCACTCCGCTACATTCACAGCCAATAAGGCTGAGTATGCACATTATCCAAACAACGATGGTGGCAGCCACTGAGCTGGAGCTAGCAGGAAGCTTGGATTGCCCCCAACAATGGAGGAAGCCAAGTTTCCTACCCACTCTGGTCGGCCTTGGTCCCTGCTCAAGGCTACAAAGTTTCAATTATAGAAGATAAATAAACCCAAGATTCCTGCTTCCAGTTGGCCCTTGGCTCAGCTCAAGGAGGTGCTACACAAAAAAGAAAGAAGAGAAAAAAAAGGAGGGGCTGGGAGCCAGGATCACTGGGGGGCATGACCAGCCTGAAAAGAACCCTCAGTTCTTCACCAAGGCTGGCCATACTCCAGTGGGGTGAGGGTCCCCGCTGGGGGTGCTGACCCAGCTTGCAAACAGCCATCAGCCCCTCACCCAGGTTGGCCAAGTACCCCAGCAGTGAACCCCAACCCTGAAGTGGGTGTGGCCAGCCTGAAAACAGCCCTCCACCCCTCACCCCATCAGAGGAGGTCAGTTGGAAGTGATTAAGACAGCGGGTGATGGGGGGAGGATAGTTTGGAGTGAGGAGGCCAGCAGGGGAAGTTTGGGGTGAATAGGCCAGTGGTGAGGGAAGAAGAGGGTGAGCAGGCCTGCAGGCAGAATAGTTAGGGGCAATCAAGCAGGCAGACAGGCAGGTAAACAGTTAGGAGCCAGCATTCCTGGATTGTGAGAGAGGTGTCCAACTTCTGGTTTAGGCCCAATCCTTGGAAACCAGAAGTAGGACATCCCTCCAGGGGTCCCAGATTGGAGAGGGTGCAGGCCAGGGCTGAGGAACACCCCCTTCATGCATTAGGCCTCTAGTATAATAAAAGCCTAACTGCTAAGTGTCCTGTCATCTGGTCAGTCATTCAATCAGTCAAGGTGTTCATGCTTATGATATGCTAAGGTTGCTCAACTGCTCTCTATGACTTGCACTGACCACCAGGTGGCAGACAGTTGACCAATGACCAGTCACTATGACATACACTAACACTCTTACTGATAAGTTAGCTTGCTGCTGGCCAATCTGGACTGAGCAAAATGGGCTGCACATGCCCTGGAGTCCTCCCACAGCCCCTCCCTGGCTGGCCAACTTACTGTGTCCCTCCCCTGTCCCAATCATGCAAGGAGAGGAGGGGGGACTTGGCTTGGCCTGCACCCTCTCACAATCCAGGCTGAGGAATCCCTCTCTCTCACCCCTCTGTGCATGAGTTCCATGCACCAGGCCTCTAGTAAAGAATAAAACCATATGATCACTTCAGTGGACACAGAAAAAAAATATTTGAAAATAACTCAACACTTTTCAATATAACAATTCTCAGGAAATGAGGAATGGAGGGAAGCTTTTTTCAACCTGAGAGGTGACATGTATCTGAAAAAATGAAATAGGTGAACAGTTATATTTTGGAAAAAGATCTACTAGACTTTATGGAGTGGTGATGAAGGAAAACTTGCAGTATATCTGTGCCTATCCAAAACGTCCATGGAGATATTTAAACCATACCCACCCACCAACTTAACCCCAGGGGCTATGACCAGCCAGGCTACTGAAGCAAGCAGAATTATTATTGGTATTATTGACAATATAGCCACAACAATTACTGAGCCAACAAACCATAATAGCATTTTTTTTCTTTATTGATAAGGTATTACAAATGTTTCTTTATCACCTCATTGCACTCCCAAACTCTCCACTCATGCCCTCACCTCCCTGGTGTCTTTGCCCATTGGTTAGGCTTCTATGCATGCATAAAAGTCTTTTGGTTGATCTCTCCTACTTACCCTGATCTCCCTTACCTTCACTCTGAGGTTTGACAGCCTGATCAATTCTTCTCTGTCTCTGTTTTTGTTCATCAGTTTATGTTGTTCATTGTATTCCACAAATGAGTGAGATCATGTGATGTTTATCTTTCTCTGACTTAGCATATCTATAGATTCAATGTACTCCCCATTTTTCCTATCATAATGCTCTCCAGTTCCATTAATTCTGTTGCAAATGGTAAGAATTCTTTCTTTTTTATCTCAGTGTAATATTCCATTGTATAGATGTATCACAGTTTTCTAATCCATCATCTGCTAATGGGCTTTTAGGCTATTTACAGATCTTAGCTATGGTAATTGTGCTTCCATAAACATAGGGGTGCATATATCCTTTCTGATTGATGTTTCTAGTTTCTTTGGCTATATTCCTAGAAGTAGGATCACTGAGTCAAATGGAACTTCCATTTTTAGTCTTTTGAGAAAATTCCATTTTTTTCTTCACAGTGGCTGCAACAGTCTGCATTTCCACCAGGAGTGCACAAAGGCTCCTTTTTCTCTGCATCCTCACCAACACTTCACTTGTCATTTGTTGATTTGTTGAAGACAGTCATTCTGACAAGTGTGAGATGGTACCTCATTGTTGTTTTGATTTGCGTCTCTTAGGTGATTAGTGACTTTGAACATGTTTTCGTATGTCTCCTGGCCTTCCTTATGTTCTGTTTCAAAAAGATTCTCTTTAGGTCTGCTGCCCATTTCTTGACTGGGTTATCTTATTTTTGTTGAGTTGTATGAGTTCCCTGTAAATGTTTGAAATTACACCCTTATTAGTCATAACATTGGCAAATATGTTCTCCCATGCAGTGGGTTTTCTTGTTGTTTTACTGATCATTTCTTTTGCTATACAGAGACTTTAATTTTGATATAGTTCTATTTGTTTATTTTCTCTTTAGTTTCCATTGCACTAGGAGCTGTATCAATGAAGATATTGCTTCAACATATATCTGAGATTTTGCTCTCTGTAGAGTCTTCTAATATTTTTATGGTTTCCCGTCTTATGTATAATTCCTTTATCCATGTTGAGTTTATTCATGCTGTAAGTTGGTGGTCTAGTTCCATTTTTTTTGCATTTATCTGTCCATTTTTCCCAACACCATTTATTGAAGAGACTGTCTTGACTCCATTGTATGTTCTTGTCTCCTTTGTCAAATATTAATTGAGCATAGTGGTTGGGTCAATTTCTGGGTTCTCTATCCTATTCCATTGATCTATGTGTCTGTTCTTGTGCCAATACCAGACAGTTTTGAGAACAGTGGCTTTGTAATATAGGTTGAATTCTGGTATTGAGATCCCACCTACTTTGTTCTTCTTTCTCAGGATTGCTGCAGCTATTTGGGGTCGTTTTTATTTCCAGATAAATTTTTAGAAAGTTTGTTCTTGGCCTGTGAAATATGCCTTTGGTATTTTCATGGGGATTGCATTAAATTTATAGGTTGCTTTGGGTAGAATAGACATTTTGATGATACTGATTCTCCAGATCCATGAACATGGTATGTTCTTCCATCTGTTCATGTTTTCCTCTAATTCTTTTTTCAGTGTCGTGTAGTTTTCTGCATATAGCTCTTTTACCTCCTTAGTTAAGTTTTTCCTAGGTATCTTAATTTTTTTGTTGGGATGGTAAATGTGATTGCTTTTTTAGTCTCTCTTTCTGTAAGTTCATTATTGGTATATAGAAATGCCATAGATTTCTTGGTGTTAACTTTGTATCCTTCTACATTGCTAAATTCATTTGTCAAGTCTAATAATTTTTTCATGGATCTTTAGTGTTTTCTATGTACAGTAACATGCCATCTCCAAATAAGAACAGTTTTACTTCTTCCTTTCCTATTTGGATGTGTTTTATTTCTTTTTCTTGTCTTACAGCAATGGCTAATACTTCCAGCACTATGTTAAATAGGAGTGGTGATAGTGGGCATCCTTGTCTTGTTTCTATTTTTAGGGGAAATGGTTTTAGTTTTTGGCCATTGAGTATGATGTTGACTGTGGGTTTGTCAGATATGGCTTTTATTAAGTTGAGGTATGATCCTTCTATTTCCACCTTGCTGAGAGGGTTTTTTTTTTTATCAAGAAAGGGTGTTGGATTTTGTCAAATGCTTTTTCTGCATCAATTGATATGACTATGTGATTTTTATCTCTCAATTTGTTTATGTGATGTATCATGTTTCTTGATTTGCAGATATTGTACCATCCTTGTGTCCCTGGGATAAATCCTACTTGGTCATGGTGTATGATCTTTCTGACATACTACTGGATTCAATTTGCTAGAATTTTGTTGAGGATTTTGGCATGTATGTTTATGAGGGATATTGGTGTGTAATTCCCTTTATTTGTATTATCTTTATCTGATTTTGGTATTAGGGTGATGCTGGCTTCAGAGAAGGAGTTTGTAAGTGTTCCTTTCTCTTGAATTGTCTGGAATAATCTGAGTAGGATGGGTTTTAGTACTTCTATGAATGTTTAGTAAAATTCCCCTGTGAAGCCATCTGGCCCTGGGCTTTTGTTTGCTGGAAGCTTTGTGATGACTGCTTCAATTTCTTCCATAGTTATCAGTGTGTTGAGATTTTTAGAATCTTCCTTTGTGAGTTTTGGAAAGTTGTGTTTTTCTAAGAATGTGTCCATTTCCTCTAGATTTTGAAATTTGTTAGAATAGAGTTGTTCATAATATTTGTTAACAATCCTTTATATTTCTGTGGGGTCTGTAGTTATTTTACCTCTCTCATTTCTGAATTTGTTTATAGTGGTACCTCGAGATACGAGTTTAATTCATTCCGTAACCTTGAGGCGTGGGAAACTATGAGACACTTGAGTCGCAGTAAACTGGTGGGTCATGTGCAGCTGGCTGATCCACGCAACTACTCCTATCTCAAATGTTGCTCATATTTCAAAGCAAAAATCGCTCGCTGGATGGCTCATATCTCAAAAATCTCGTATGTTAGGACACTCATATCTCGAGGTACCACTGTATTTGGGTCCTCTCTCTTTGCTTCTTGGTGAGCGTGGCTGGAGGTTCATCAATCTTGTTTATTCTTTCAAAGAACTAGCTCTTGGTTTTGTTGATTTTTTGTATTGTTTTATTTGGTCTCTATACCATTCATTTCTGCTCTGACCTTTATTATTTCCTTCCTTCTGCTCACTGTGGGCTTTTCTTGTTGCTCTCTTTCTAGTTCTTCAAGTTGTTGAGTTAGGTGATTCATTACCATTTTTTTTCCGTTTTTTGAGGTAGGCCTGTAGAGCTATAAACTTCTCTCTCAGCACTGCTTTCATTGTGTCCCATAGCATTTGCGTTGTTGTATTTTTATTGTCATTAGTCTCCAGAATAATTTTAATTTCTTCTTTGATCTCATTTATAACCCAATCATTGTTAAGTAACATGCTATTCAACTTCCAAGTGTTCAAAGTTTTTGGAATGTTTTTATTACAGTTTATTTCTAATCTTATGCCATTGTGGTCTGAGAAAATGCTTGATATGATTTCAATCTTTTTGAATCTGGGGAGATTTTCCTTGTGACACAATATGTGGTCTATTTTTGAGGATGTCCCATGTGCACTTGAGAAGAACGTATATTCTGTTGCTTTGGGGTGAAATACTCTGAAGATGTCAATTACGTCCATCTGATCTAGTGAGTTATTTAGAATTGCTGTTTCTTTTCTGATATTTTTGTCTAGAGGATTTGTCCAGAGATGTCAGTGGTGTATTAAAATCCCCTACTGTGTTTGTATTGTTATCGATCTCTCCCTTAATATCCTCCAGGAGTTTTTTTTTAATGTATTTAGGGGCTCCTATATTAGGTGTGTATATGTTTACCAGAGTTATATCTTCTTGATGAATTGCTCCTTTTAGTATTATGTAGTGGCCTTCCTTATCTTTTGTTATAACCTTTATAGTCTATTTTATTAGATGTAAGTATCACCACCCCAGCTTTTTTCTCATTTCTATTTGTCTGAAAAATCCCTTTACTCTCAGTCTGTATGAATCCTTTTCTCTGAGGTGGGTCATGTTTTCTTAACCATTCAGCTACCCTATGTCTTTTGATTGGTGCATTTAACCCATTTACTTTTTTTTTTTGTAAATAAATTTTATTGATTTTTTACAGAGAGGAAGGGAGAGAGATAGAGAGTTAGAAACATTGATGAGAGAGACATTGATCAGCTGCCTCTTGCATGTCCCCACTGGAGATGTGCCCGCAACCAAGGTACATGCCCTTGACTGGAATCGAACCTGGGACCTTTCAGTCTGCAGATCAATGCTCTATCCACTGAGCCAAACTGGCTTTGGCAACCCATTTATGTTTAATGATATTATTGGCAAGTTCATGTTTGTTGTCATATTTTTCCTTAGTGTTTGTGTTTTCTTTTCTTGCCTTTCTCTTTCTTGTTTTTACAGCAGTCCCTTTAGCATTTCTTGCATCGCATCGTTTGCTTGGTAGTGATAAACTCTCTTAGCCCTTTCTTGTCTGTAAAGTTCCTGATTCCACCTTTAATTTTGAATGATAACCTTGCTGGGTATAGTATTCTTGGGTTCAAACCCTTGTTTTGCATCACTTTATATATTTCATTCCATTCCCTTCTGGCCTGGTGTGTTTCTGTTGAGAAATCAGTTGATATTCTAATAGGAGATCCCTTGTAGTTAACTTTCTGTCTCTCTCTGTCAGCCTTTAAAATTCTTTGTCATTAGTGTTCACTAATTTCATTATGATCTGTCTTTTGGGGTTCAGCTTTTTTGGGACTCTGTGTACTTCTTGAACTTGCATATTTTTTCCCTTGCCAATATCAGGTAAATTTTCTGTCATTATTTCTTCAAATAGGTTTTCTATTCCTTACTTCTTTTCCACTCCTTCTGGTATCCCAATTAAGCGAATGTTGTTTCATTTTGTGTTATCCCAAAGCTTCCTTAGGCTCTCTTCTTGTTTATTAAGTCTTTCTTTCCAATTGTTGCTGTGTTTGTGTGTTTTTTCCTACCTTGTCTTCTAATTCACTGATGCGGTCCTCAGCATCTTTTATTTAACTGTTCAGGCCTTCCATTGTGTTCCTTATTGCAACTATGTCGTTCTTCATCTCCTTTTGGTTTCGTTTCATGTTGGTGATATTCTCATTCAGCCTCTTATAGTTCTCATTGAGTTGTGTGATATTGTCTTTAAGTTGTGTGTATTTGTCTTCCATCCGTTTAAACATCCTTAAAGTCATTACTCTGAATTCTTTCTCTGAAAGGCTGCTGGCTTCTATTTCACCTAACTCCCTTTCTGGTGATTCCTCTTTTTCTTTCCTTTGGGATTGCTTTTAGGTCTTCCCATGTTTTCCTGTAATGTTTTAATTGTAGGTCCAATTGCTTTACTACTCAAGTTTTTTTGGGGGGATGGTGCTACTGATGTATTCTCTCAGTTCTCCTGTGTTTGCTAATCTATTGTAGTTCCCTACTTGAGTTGTTTGGGTTCTCTTGATGTAGATCTGCGAGCTTGAGCAGCACAACTGTGATGTCTAGAAGTTGGTCGCCATGGAGCGGAGTGTCCCTATTTTTGCTGTTTTGCACCCTTAATTGAGATTATGCGTGCCCATTGGCGATACACAGTGGCACCAAGGACCCGTCTATCAGGGTGATGTGTTTCAGGGCGCCTACACCCTGTAGAGGTGTGTCTGTGGTGCCCAGAGTTAAAAAATCACACCCGTGGGGGCTCCTAGTGGCTCCCAGGCACTGCTTAGGGAGTGGAATGCCAGAAATGCACTGCTGAAAACCCGAGTTGGGTGGTGGCCACAAGGGCGCACCACAAACAAGGTGACCAGGGAGCTCCACAAACCAGATAGGTGGGCATGCCACAGACAGATGGGGTGACCAGAACACAAAAACACAGGGACTAGGGTGCTTCACAAACTGGCATGAAGGCACACTGAAGACTGGGAAACTGTTGTGCATACAGACATGGTGACCCAGGAGTTCTGCAAGCCGGGACAAGTTGTGGCTGCAGCCACACTGATGTAGCTGGGGAGGAGGAGATTGAACTCACTGCTTTGGAGGTGGAGGTCCCAGGGTCCATGGGTCTGCAGGGTTCACGGGTCTGAGGAACTCTGGCTATAGTGGCTGTTGAGTCACAAGGCAGCTCAAAGGCCTGTCTGGCTGGAGGTGTTGATGAGTTCCCAAAGAAAGGCTGCTTTGCCCTTCAAGATGGTGTGGACTCCGTGCCCAAGTCCCACAGTCTGGGGAATTCCAGTCGTGATGGCAGTCTCTCCTCATTCAAGAGAGCCTGAACTGCCAGCCTCCACTGTTCCCATGAGATTCAACTGTCCCTCACTCAATCACACACCCACCACACACACCCATACACTTTCCTTTTGTCCCCTCACTCACTTCATCTCCTTCACCTTCATCCTGCCAGCTGCCATCTTCCCAGGGATCTCTACCATTCATATTTTAATGGAGAGTGCATTGAATCTATAGATTGCTTTGGTTAGTATGGACATTTTAATGATGTTGGGTCTACCAATCCATGAACATGGCATGTTCTTGCATCTCTTTATGTCTTCCTCTATTGCTTTTTTCAGTGTCCTGTAGTTTTCAGATACAGGTCTTTTATGTCCTTAGTTAAGTTTATTCCTAGATATCTTAATTTTTTTGTGTGCAATGGTAAATGTAATTTTTAAAAATTTCTCTTTTTGTAAGTTTATAAAATGCCATAGATTTCTTGATGTTCATTTTGTGTCCTGCTACCTTGCCAAATTCATTGATTAATTCTAATAATTTTTTGATGGAGTCTTTAGGGTTTTCTATGTACAGTATCATGTTATCTGTGAATAATGAGAGTTTTATGTCTTCTTTTTCAATTTGGATGCTTTTCATTTCTTCATCTTGTCTAATTGCTATGGCTAGCACTTCCAGGACTATGTCTAACAGGAGTGGTGAAAGTGGGCATCCCTGTTTCATTTATATTCTTAGGAGAAATGGTTTGTTTTTACCCATTGAGTATAATGTTGGCTGTAGGTTTGTCATATAAGGCTTTTATCATGTTGAGATAGGTTTCTTCTATTCCCATTTTGCTAAGGTTTTCATCAAGAAAGGGTGTTGGATTTTGTCAAATGCTTTTATTTGCATAAATTGATATGACTATGTGATTTTTATCTCTCAATTTGTTTATGTGATGTATGGTGTTTATTGATTTGTGGATATTATACTATCCTTGCATCCCCAGGATAATCCATCTTGGTCATGGTGTGTGATCTTTCTGATGTAATGCTGGATCCAATTTGCTAGAATTTTGTTGAGGATTTTGACATCTGTGTTCATAAGGGATATTGGCCTGTAATTCTCTTTTATTGAGTTGTCTTTATCTGGTTTTGGTGTTAGGACAATGCTGGTTTAATAGAATGAGCTTGGAAGTGTTCCTTCCTCTTGAAATGTCCGGAATAATCTGATGAGGATAGACTATTCTTCTTTGAATGTTTGGTAAAACTACCCCAGGAAGCAGTGTAGTCCAGGGCTTTTGTTTGCTGGAAGCTTTTTGATGACTGTTTCAATTTCTATCATAGTCCTTGGCCTATAGAGATTTTTACATTCTTCCTGATTTTTGATTGAGTTTTGGAAGGTTGTATTTTTCTAGAAATATGTCCATTTCCTTCAGGTTGTCTAGTTTGTTGGTATAGAATTGCTCATACTGTTTTTTCATAATCCTTTGCATTTCTGTGGGGTCTGTTGTTATTTTGCCTCTTTCATTTCTGATTTTGTTTATTTGGGTTCTCTTTCTTTGCTTCTTCATGAGCCTAGCTAGAGGTTCATCTATCTTGTTTATCCTTTTAAAGAACCAGCTCTTGGTTTTGTTGATCTTTTGTATTATTTTCTTGGTCTCTATGATCTTTATCTCCTTCCTTCTACTCACTCTGGACTTTCCTTGTTGCTCTCTTTCTAATTCTTTTTTTAAAATATATTTTTATTAAATTTTTACAGAAAGAAAGGGAGAAGGATACAGAGTCAGAAACATCAATGAAAGAAAAACATTGATCAGCTGCCTCCTGCCCATCTCCTACTGGGGATGTGCCCACAACCAAGGTATGTGCCCTTAACCAGAATCTATCCTGGAATTTTCAGTCCATAGGCTGACATTCTTTCCTCTGAGCCAAACCAGTTTTGGCTCTTTCTAACTCTTTAAGTTGTAGAGTTAGATGATTTATTACCATTGTTTCTTATTTTTTGAGGTAGGCCTCTAGAGCTATAAACTTCCCTTGCAGGACTGCTTTCATTGTGTCCCATAGATTTTTGGATTGTTGTGTTTTCATTGTTATTCATTTCCATGATGTTTTTAATTTGTTCTTTGATCTCTTTGGTAACACAATCATCTATACTAATAAATGAGTAATATGCTAATTAGACCAGGAGACTGGATATCTTCCTACTGTCCGACTTTTTTCCAGACAAAGTTATGGTGTTGGGAGTGAGGCAGAAGTGATTAGGGGAGATCAGGCCAGCAGGGGAGGGTAATTGGGGGCCATTAAGTTGTCAGGGAAGGACAGTTGGGAACCATCAGGCTGACAGGGGAGCGGTTAGGCAGCAATCAATCTTCTAGGCAGGCAAGTGGTTAAGAACCAGTGGACCTGGATAGGAAGAGTATGTCTAAGGGGTCCTGGACTGGAGAGGATGCAGGCTGGGCTAAGGAATGCTCTCCCCTCTCCCTGGTGTACAATTTTGTGCACCGAGCCTCTTGTTTAGTAAAATGCTACCTAACTTCCAAGTGTTTAACATTTTTTATTATTTTTATTGTAATTTATTTCTAATATTATGCCATTGTGATCTGAGAAGATGCTTGATATGATTTCAATCTTCTTGAATTTGGAAAGACCTTGAGAGACCCAATGTGTGCTCTATCTTTGAAAATGTCACATATGCACTTGTGGCTTTCAGGTGAAATGTTCTGAAGATATCAATTAAATCAATCTGATCTAGTGAGTATTGTTTTTTTGATGATTTTTTGTCTAGACAGGATTTATCCAGCGATGTCAGTGGGGTATTGAAGTCTCCTACTATGATTGTATCATTGTTGATCTCTCCCTTGATATCTTCCAGAAATTTTTTTAATGTATTTGGATGCTTTGGTATTGGGTACATATATGTTTACCAGGGTTATATTTTCTTGTATCAATCCCTTTAGTATTATAAAGTGGTCTTTCTTATCTCTTGTTATGGCCTTCACTTTGAGGTCTATTTTGTCAGTTATATGTATACTACCCCAGCTTTTTTTTAAATTTCCATTTGCCTGAAAGATATTTTTCCATCCCTTCACTTTCAGTCAGTATGAGCCTCTTGTTCTAAGGTGTGTCTCTTATAGACAGCATATTTATGGGTCATGTTTTTTTTTTTTATCCATTCAGCCACTCGGTGTTTTTTGATTGGAGTATTTAGCCCATTTACATTAAAGTTATTATTGATAGGTACTTGTTTGCAGCCATTTTTTATTTTTTGGGCCTGTGTTCCTTCTTTCCTTTTTTATCTTCCTTTTACACCAGTTCATTTAGCATTTCTTGCATTGCTGGCTTGGTAATGATAAACCCCCTTAGCCTTTTATTATTTTTTTTATTTATTTTATTTTTTTTGTCTGTGAAGCTCCTTATTTTCCCTTTAGGATAGCTTTGCTGGATAGAGTATTCTTGGATTCAGTCCCTTGCTTGGCATCCCTTTTGTAAATTTCCTTCCATTCCTTTCTGGCCTGTGTTTCTGTTGATAAATCATTTGATAATCTAATGGGAGATCCCTTGTACATAACTTTCTGTCTTTCTCTTGCAGCCTTTAAGATTCTTTCTTTTCATTGAGTGTTTGCCATAATAATTACCACTTGTCTTAGTGTGGGTCTTTTCAGTTTCACCTTGTTTGGGACTACTGTACTTGTGAGATTTTTTTTCTTCCCCATATTAGACAAGTTTTCTGACATTATTTCTTCAAATAAGTTTTCTAACCCTTGTTACTTTCCTGTCATTCTAGCACCCTCATTATTTGTATGTTTCTTCATGTTGTCTTAAATTTCCCTTAGACTCTCTTATTGTCTTTTAATTTTTTTCTCAAAAATGATGGCATTTTTATATATTAATTTTATAGACCTAAATTGGAAATAAATATTATTGAATCAAGGAATATTTTATAAACATGGATGTTTTGGGCAGAACCAACTATAAAAGACTTTTTGGCATAGATCAAATGTACCCAGGGACATTTTTGGAGAGGACAAAATGTTCACTAACATTTCTCCTTGGGTAATGATGATTACCCATACAAATGGTTTGAGCAAATAAGTAGCCAATGATGTTGTTACCTTAAATGGGGAGTCATCTAAAAAAGGAGGTAACCCTATGTATGTTTGATATTTTAAAAATCTTCTCTTTTATATATATTTATTGCTTGACTTCTCAACGTTCAACTATTTACTGATCATATTATGTTTGAATGTAGGAGAGGGTCTATAGTTAAATGTGGTTTTCTATCACACTTCACATTGGGTGCTGATCTCCCTCTAATATATTAAGCATCCATTTTCTTAAAATGAGGCTTCTAATACCAACATATAAGATTACACTTGGAAAGATATAATTTTATTAATTATTGTGATACAAGGTTTAAAATAGATGTTAGATCTGATGAGCAAGAGTTTTAAAATATTATGTAAACTATCATTGGCCAACTCTAACTCCATTTTTTAAAATATATTTTATTGATTTTTTACAGAGAGGAAAGGAGAGAGATAGAAAGTCAGAAACATCGATGAGAGAGAGACATCGATCAGCCCTCTCCTGCACGTCCCACAATGGAGATGTGCTCGCAACCAGGATACATGCCCCTGACCGGAATCGAACCTGGGACCTTTCTGTCCACAAGCCGACTCTCTCTCCATTGAGCTAAACCAGTCTCAGCCTAACTCCATTTTTCTAATGTCTTCAGAATCCTGATAAAACTACAGTCTGAAACAAAAAAGAATCATTTTTTTTTCCAACTGTTTTCCTGGTGATATCTTGTCTGTCATGAAATTAGTTCATTAAAATTAAACCATTCATTGTCATGAAGATTAAAATGGCTTGAAATTAAAATTAACCACCAAGGAAGAAACTCCTACACTTATATTTATGGGCATAAGAAATCCTGGGAGCTTGCAACCCATACAATGCTGCAGAATTTAAACCAACAAACTTGAAGTGACAAATCAGTTTTAAAGCTCCATAGTTGACAGAAAATTTAATAGAATTGGTTTTTCATAATCTACTGAAGTCCAGGAAGAATGGGTCCAGAGCCTACTCTATGTTCAAACCACACCTGGATCTAGCTCACAAGCCTCAGGGGAAGAGCTATATGCAGCAGGCCAGATCATGGTTTCCAGAGCACAATGGAAGCATTTCAGTCAAATATCAGTATTTGGTAGGTAAAATTTGGCATCCACAAACATTTTACTAAGTAAATTATCTCCTTCAGGAAAGGAAAGGTATGAGTATAGGTAGAAGCAGACACTTATTTCAAACAGTGTTGAGTGAACTCAACAAGTATTCAGTGATTTTTGCTTACTGATGTATTCATTGCACAAAAAGCATTCAGGGGCAAAGGTACATAATTCCACATCTTGAAAATACCTCATATTGCCATATACTTACAAATAATACTATAAATTGTGTATGTGATATAGAAGCATTTTTAGCATACTAGAGGTCTTGTGCACAAAATTCTTGCACTGTGGTGGGGTGTCCTGTACCCTCTCCAATTTATGACATCCCTCCCACAATCTAGGACTGCTGACCCCCAACCACTTGCCTCCGTGCCTGTTTGATTGCCCATAACTGCTTCTGCCTGCCTATTTGATCACCCCTTAACCACGCACCTGCCAGCCTGATAGACTCCTAACTGCTGCGTGATGACTTGACTACCCCTCATTGCTCTCCCCTCTAAACCTGGTCATCCCTAACTTCCCTCCACTGCCAACCTGGTCATCCCACACCTGACCACCATTAACTGCCCTCTCCTCCAGGCCCAGTCACCCCCAACTGCCTTCCCCTGCTGGCCCAATTGTCCCAACTGCCCTCCCCTGCTGGTCTGGTCATCCCCAAATACTCTCCCCTGCAGGCTTGGTCCCCCAAACTGTCCTCCCGTGATGGCCTGATCACCCATAACTGCCCTTCCCTGCAAGCCATCTTGTGGGAGCAATCTTGTGACAACATGGGTGTGGCCATCTTGTGCAAGGGCATGGTGGTCAATTTGCATATTTCCTCTTTATTATATAGGATTAGAAACTACAAAATAATGTTTTGTTAATTTTTTATATAATCTTTCAGAGGCTTTTTTTTTTCACCTAGAGTTGTATATAAGACCATTCTTGGTCACTACAGATTATGTAACATTTTATTTTAAATTTATTTTTGTTGTTGAGAGTGTTAAAGATGTTTCCCATTTTTCCCCTTTTCTCTCCTCCACCTGGCTCCTGCCACATGTTGGCCTTCACCAAACTATTATCTGTGTACATGCATATATGCATATAAGTTCTTTGATTAATTTCCTCTTACCCAGGCACTTTTTCCTCTGAGAATCCTTAGTCTGTTGCATGCTTCCATGTCTCTGGTTGTATTTTGTTCCTCAGTTTGTTTTGTTCATTAGATTCTGCATAAAAGTGAGATTATGTGATATTTGTCTCTCTCTGACTGGCTTATTTTGCTTAGCATAATATCCCCAGGACCATCTATGATGTCTCAAAGGGTAAGAGATGTTTTTTATAGCTGCATAATATTCCATTGTGTAAATGTACCACAGCTTTTTTATTCACTCATCTACACGTGGGCTGTTTCCAGATCTTAGCTACTGTAAGTGTAAGTCAAGAAACCATAAAAATCCTAGAAGAAAACATAAAGAGTAAAATCTCAGATATCTAATATAACAACATTTTTGTCAATACATCTCCAAGGGCAGGAAAACAAAGAAGAAAAAAATAGGAATTCATCAAACTAAAAAGCTTCTTCACAGCAAAAGAAACCATTCTCAAAATGAAAAATGAACCACTTTATAGGAGAATGTATTTGCCGATGATACATTTGATAAATGGTTAATTTAAAATATATATAAAGAACTCATATAACTTAACACTAGGAAGACAAACAATCCAATTTAAAAATGGGCAAAGGACCTGAATAGTCACTTCTCCAAAGAGGAACTACAGCTGGCCAAGAGACATATGAAAAAAATGCTCACAGACATGAATCCTTTCTCTCTAATTTCAAGACAGACAAAATATATGACCAAGTGTGATAGAAATTAGATGCATATATATATATATATATATATATATATATATATATATACACACACACACACACACACTCACAAATAACTATCTGTTTCAGGTTAAATGTCCTTATTCTTCTAAAGAAGTTTTAAATTAGTGTCATAATTTAAATTTTTAGGAAAAAATGACTAACTTTCTTGGGAAGTTTGGGGTAAAGAAAAATCTATATCTGTGAGGAATCACTATCCAGTGGATACTGTCCTCACTCCATGTTCCTGAACTCCATTACTGCAGTAGATAGAACTTAGTGGTATTATAATGTTGTTTGGGGAAATGACAACTTGTAAAATGCTGAAGTCCCCAACAAGCTCCAACAGCAAGGCAACATATGTTTGCTTGTTCTAGCCGATGGTCATTGCCTTAGTTCAGGCCTTATTATTCCTTCAGGATTAGTATGTAAAATCACCCAGGGACCATGCACTGCATAAAATTCAATCTCCTTCCTGTGACTTCATAGGTCCTTCCTTGTTTGTTCTCTGTGTATGTTCATCAGACTTCGCACAGAACTCCCCCCTTCCAAACCTAAATCCCAATTGCTAAGAATTAGTTGCCATTTTATTTTAACTCTATCTTTATACATTCTATTTTCTGTTCTTGAAATACACCATTTTTCTTCACTTAATTAACTCATTATTTGGTGTTCAACACTCAACTCAGTTACTATTTCTTTCAATGAGAGAACTTTTCTAATTCTAACCCACCTTAAGAATTTATTGCTGTGTGTGTATCATATCACACTGAATTGTATTTTGCTGCTTTTCTGTGTCTAAGTCCCATTAGCCTACACGTTTCATAATGGCAAGGACCTGTTTACATTTGTACTGGTTTCCTTAGCATATCATATGCCTTCACTAAACTTTTTAAAAATATATTCTTTTTTAAAAATATATATTTTATTGATTTTTTACAGAGAGGAAGGGAGATAGAAAGTCAGAAACATTGATGAGAGAGAGACATTGATCAGCCGCCTCCTGCACGCCCCACAATGGAGATGTGCCTGCAAGCAAAGTACATGCCCCCGACTGGAATCAAACCTGGGACCCTTCAGTCTGCAAGCCGACGCTCTATCCACTGAGCTAAACCGGTCTCGGCTAAAAATATATTCTTATTGATTTCAGAGAGAAAGGGAGAGGGAAATAGATAGAAGCATCAATGACGAGAGAGAACAATTGATCATTTGCCTCCTTTATGGACCCACTGGGGAAGCAATCTGCAACCTGGACATGTACACTGACCAGGAATTGAACTGCGACCTCCAGGTTCATGGGTCTATGCTCAAACACTGAGCCACATCAACTGGGCCCTTCACTAAATTTTTAAACAATTAATAAATTGACCATAAAGGCCTCTGAAATAAGAGTCAGTATGTTTTTGCCATTAGAAAGGAATGGTAAAGCAAAGGTTTCAATTATAAAGAGAACTTTACGCAAAAATGGCTAAAATCAAATGAGAAAACTATAGAGCAAAAATGTGGGTCAGAGGTGGTCACATGAATCCACAACTAGTGATCCTAAGCTGGGTGGACCAGGATGGCCTGTGGAGGGACAAAAGAGCTCAGATGAGAGAGACTTAGATACGGTGCTCCGTGCATGGGATTTGCTGTATATAATTTACATCCCTTAAGCTATTATATTCCATACTAGTTGACTTGATGACGAAACTTGTTTATTTTGAGCTATATTGACAGATATAGATCCTGGACCCACCATTTACTCGTTGTATATGAGTTAACTTTCAAAAGGTCTTTCCTCACCTACAATGTAGGGAAATCTGCCTGTGTGAGTTGTAGTGAAGATTAATAATGATACATTCAATGAAAGTGATACAGTTCCTAACAGGGTATTTATTAGCAGCTCTATTAGTCAGGGTTCTCCAGAAAGACAGAACCAGTAGGAGACTGTGTGTATGTGTGTGTGTGTGTGTGTGTGTGTAAAATAAGCTGGCAACTCAAAAAAGCTGGTAGTACAGTTTGAAAACCTGAGAACCGAGAGCATCAAAGGCAGAAGATCGATTTTCCAGGTCAAGCAGTAAGTCAGAGTTAGAATTTAACTTTCCTTTGCCTTTTTGTTCTATCCAGGCCCTCAATGGAGTGGATAATACCAACCTGTATGGGAAGGGTCATCTACTTTATTTGGTCCATCAGATCGATTTTTTCCAGAGACACCTTTACAGATACCCAGAAATAATATTTAATTGGTTGCATGGGAATCCCTTGGCCCTGTCAACTTGAGACATAAAATTCACCACCACAGCAGCTATTGTTACTAGTGGTGGTTGAAGTGTTAGTTGTTGTTGTTTTCATTAAAGAAGTAATAATCTTATCTAAGGAAGAGAAAATCCTTGGTTCTTTGGGTGTCAGTAGGAGAGTTAGTTGAAAGTAGAGATGAGAACTCTTTTACAGAGAGACTACTATGAACTTTCATTATAGAATGTGGGTCATTTCCTCCTTTTTTAAATGTGCTGCTCTTAACAGTCTGGGCTATCTCAAGCATACCAATTGTTGTATTTCAGATTAAAAAGATAAAAGGATAATGGCAACTCTGACTTCTTCATTACCATATGACTAACATGCTAGAGTTATTCCTCCTCATTAGGATCATTCCAGCAGTTTTGCATCTTCTAATCCCTTGGCCTCTTGACCATTTAGAGACCACCAGGAAAAAGAAACAGAAAAGAGAGAAGCTATAGTAGACTGGTTATAGAACACTTTTTCATTCTTCTTGAGTTTGATGTGCTGTGAAAGTTTATATACCAGGTAAATATCATTATCTTGCCAAAATATTTTTTGTAACTCTCCTTTAATTCAAGTTTGAAGCAGACTACAATAATGATGCACAAGACTACTGAACAATATTCAAATAACTGTCTGATTGTAAACCCCATTAAAAGGGGGGCTCTGATGACGAGTCAGTACTTTCTCTTTGACACCAAGACAATGTGTGCATGACCTTCTCAAAGAACCAGCTGGAAATACAGTTTGTCAAAAAGCAGGGTCAAAATTATGAACCAATCTATAGAGTAGACACAAAAATCTCTAGCATTCTAAGAGAGCCAAGAAACAACAAACTGACTGCCTGCAGTAGCATCTATTTAATGATTAAAAGGAAAACACTAAATTTCTGTGGTAATCCATTCGTACATCTTTTAGAGCCACCTAATCCTACCATCTAGAAGATTTCAGTAATAAGAAAGAGAAAATTTATCATCAATTTATATAGGATATTCTGTCCATTTTACTTACTTTTAGGAACAATAGACATGTTTAAAATCCTAACAAAAGAATAATATGCAAATTGACCATTACCCCAAGACATAAGATGTTCAAAAATGGCTGCCCACATGTGGACACAAGATGGCTGCCACAAAGATGGCTGGCAGGGAAGGGCAGTTGTGAACCATTGGAGGTGACCAGAGGAGGGCAGTTGGAGGGGATCCAGGCCTGCAGGGGAGGGCAGTTGGGGGACCAAGTCAGCAGGGGAGAGAAGTTGGGGGGGGCAGGCAGGCAAGGGAGAGCAGTTAGGCGGGACCAGGTCTGCAGGGGAAAGCAGTTGAAGGGGGACCAGGATTGCAGTGGAATGCAGTTGGGGGAGAGACTAGGCTTGCAGAGGAGGACAGTTGTGGGGGAACCAGACCTGCAAGGGAAGACAGTTGGGGGAGCTCAGGACTGCAGGGGGGGGAGGTAGGAGGGGACCGGGCTAGCAGGGGAGGGAAGTTATGGAGGGGGGGAACCAGGCCTTTTGGAGATGGTAGTTAGGGAGATCAGGTCTGCAGAGGAGGGTAGTTGTGGGTATCAGGCCAGCAGCAGAGGGAAGTTGGGGAGAGGGGAACCAGGCATGCTGGGGAGGGCAGTTGGGGGACTAGGTTTGCAGAGGAGGTGAGTTGTGGGCGACTAGGTCAGTAAGGAGGGCAGTTAGGGGAGACTAGGCCAGTAGGGGATGGCAGTTGTAGGAGGAGCAGGCCTTCAGGGGAGAACAATTGTGAGAGGGGGCCCAGGCCTGCAGGGGAGCACAATTAGGGGTGACCAGGGTGACAGAGGAGGGCATTTAAGAACAATCAGGCCAGCTAGGGAGTAGTTAAGTATTGATCAGGCTGGCAATAGAATGGTTAGGGGGTGCTCAGACTGGCAAGCAGAAATGGTTAGGGGCAATCAGACAGAGGCAGGCAAGTGGTTAGGAGTCAGCACTCCTGGATTGTGAGAGGGATGTCCAACTGCCCTTTTAGGTCCAATTCTGGTGGGATTGGGCCTAAACAGGTAGTCAGAGATCTTTCAAGTGGTCCCAGATTGGAGAGGTTGCAAGCTGGACTGAGGGACACTCCTCTCCCCCATGCATGAATTTTGTGCACCGGACCTATAGTAAATATAAAAAATGTTATCTCCCTGATGATGCATTTTAAAGTGATATGTGTATTCACACAAAGAGGGCACTTTATGGAATCACACTCATTGCTATACAAATTAAAGTAAAAAATAAGACAACATATTATCAAAGTCCTATGCTTATTACTCTATATAATTCATAACATAGCAGACTTTAGGAAAATTACATGTTTCTAAAAAATGCCAACCCACAGTCTTTTACTGAGATTATTTTTTAAATTTAATAAAAAAAATTATTGATTTCAGCGAGGAACAAAGAGGGAGAAAGAGAGAAATATCAATGATGAGAGAGAATCATTGATTAGCTGACTCTTGCACACCACCCCACTGGGGATCAAGCCCACAATCCAGGCATGTGCCCTTGACTGGAATCAAACCCAAGACCCTTCTGTTCACAGGCTGTAACTCTATTCACTAAATCAAACCAGCTAGGGCTGAGATTATTCTTTGAAGCTACATGTTTCTCATCCTAGGAATTTGGAGTTTTAGAATGTCATACCTGTAAAGTCAAATACTATTGATGCTATTACCCAACCAGGATCTTGAATAATCTATTAATCCAAAATTCCATGTATAGCAAAACATGTATATGGCAACACACACACACACACACACGTGTGTGTGTGTGTGTGTGTGTGTGTGTGTACTAGTAGCCCTGTGCACAAATCTGTGAGCCTGTAGCTCTCTGTGGGGCCTGGCTGCTCTGTGCCAGCTGCCCAGAGGCTAATTCGTGGTCAGGTACAAAATGCTTGCCTCATTGCCAGGGCAATGAGGCAAGCATTCCCCCACCCCCCAACCACCAGCCTCTCCGTGCCCACTGCCCAGAGGCCCTCTGTGGCCAGGATGGAATGCTTGCCGCATTGCTGAGCAAATGCAGCAACAAAGCAAGTATTCCGTCAGGCTGCTCACGCTGCCCGCTCTCAGTGGTTGCTCCCTGCTGGTACTGGAGGACTCCAGCGGGGCTGAGAGAACCTGGCACAGCTATCTCGTGTCTTTGGTGCTGCCATCTTTGTGATGGAGTGAGGGTTATTTTGCATATTACCCTTTTATTTGATTATCTGCACTAATAAAAGAGAAAAATGCAAATTGATCATACCTTCATGATGCCCACCAGCTAATCAGGAGTGAGTATGCAAATTAACACAACAAAGATGGCAGGTTAATTTGCATTTGGGGTGATGACATGGGTGTTCTGAACTGCCCTGGGCCTCTGGGCAGCATGGGGAGGTGGAAATGTGGTTTAGCCAGAGTGAAGGTGGTACCAGCAGCCTGGAGAAGGAAGGCCCATTCTTGCACGAATCTTCATGCATTGTGCCACTACTGTGTGTGTGTGTGTGTGTGTGTGTGTGTGTGTGTGTATAAATATATATATATATATATATATTATATACACCTTTTTTTCTCACAATAGTATTTATAGGTGCATCTATTATCTCATTGTCTTGATAAAATAGGTTGAAGCAGATTATATACATTTTTTAGATATTCAAATGGAGGCAAGAGGATTTTCCTAAAGTTGGCCTTGGTATGACTATCATGATGTTTTATGTATCCATCAGTTAAACACTTGTTGTTAGCCATTCCTCTATAATATTAAACATCCAATCAGAAAAAAATATATGCATAGAACATCTATACTTCTATAATTCTTACCTATGGTTCCAAAACACACACAAAAATTAAAATGAGCCCCTCTCACTTGTATCTGTTAGTGATTTTCCTAATTACATTATAACACCAACTGCTTTTTATCACATTTTTCAAGCCATAGCAGTTCAGTTTAATAGGTTCTCTGAGACATCTTTGATTAGGAAGAGCCACTGAAAAAGAAAACTCAGAGAAATAGAAAATTCTGTTTCTAAGCACTAAAGTATAGAGGCAAACACAGTCACTCATTGGTGAAGGTAACAACTGTTGTTGCTATAACAGTGAGATATGGTATCTGGATTAAGTTGAAAGAAAAGTATTTTTAAATTATACAGCTAAATAACAGGTGACAGTTTCATCTGCCCAATGTAGTTTATAGATAACAAGTTTATTGTGCTTTTACCCAATATTTTCTTCCCCTCCTTTGATAACCTCTCTGATTGAATGTTGAGAACAGCAACTTCAAAAGCACATAAACACATAGGAGGCTTAACTTTTCTTAATGACCTTTCAATGCAAAGCAAAAAGGGCAACAGTTAATGTTACTCACATTGAAGTTGACAAAGAATGTGGGTTAAACTTAAATGACAAAGGCTTGTTGTTGAGGTCACTTCTTAATTGACTTTCCTGACATTAATACTTGTTATAACCCAGGCAACTAGTTTTAAAGTTGCAGTTCTTTCTTCAAAGCCTTGCTTATTATAGGTAAAATATCCGTCAAAGACATAGGTCACTGCTTTCTCAGTTATATGAATAGTATAAGGAATAAATATGCAAATGTTGCTCATGTTTCTTTCACAAGAAAAATATTTTGAACTTTTTATCTAAACTAAATTAAAATTTCAAGCTAAAGCTCTAGCATATACATCTAATGAACTTCATGTCTTTGGCATTTCTTGATTGTTGCTTATATTAATAATATTCTGAGTATGCTTACAGGGCCTCCTGGTCTACCTGTGTTATTAGGAGGCACTGTGTTGAGAAGAATGTGCATTGGACTCATTTGGCTGACCAGAGTTGCAGTATCCACTCTAACATTCAGCATTTTAAAAATTGGCTTTGAGAAGCTACTCTTTAACTTTGCCTAAAATTTCATGAGAGTCTAGTAGATAAGGTCCTGTCACTGTTTGAGTCTCAGTTTGTTTTTTTTTTATATACAATAGAGACCCAGTATATGAACATTCATGCACTGGAGGGAGTCCCTCAGCCCAGCCTTCCCCCTCTCACAGTCCAGAAGCCCTCAGGGGCAGGAGGTAACCCGAGATCAGGGGAAGGCAACACCACATCACACCTCTGCTGCTGCCACTACTGGCAGTGCAAGCCTCAGTTGCCCCTGGTTACCTGAGCCATGAGCAGTCCTGGGCAGCTGGGCAGCTGCCATCTGAGGCTTGCCTGAACCTTGGGCCAGCCCTTGGCAGCGTGGCAGCTACTATCCAAGACTTGTCTATGCCTTGGGCAGGTGCTAGGCAGCTGGAGGGCTGAGAGGTCTGGGGGACTCTGGAGGCAAGCATGCTGGGGGGCTGAGCTGAGAGAACTGGGTGCCAACATCTTATTGCTATGGGTGCTGTCATCTTTGACGACATGGCAGTCAATTAGCACATTCCCTCCTTATTGGATGTGGGCACAGCCATCTTTGTGATGATATGAAGGTCAATTAGTATATTTCCTCTTTATTAGATAGGATTATTTGTATGAATGATCTATAATTGCAGTAGCAACACTGATACTGTATTTCTAATATGTTTGTCCCTTGTCACCAAAGCTAAATTGTAACAAACATTTAGTAACTCCTGATTTTCATGTTAGATAAAATAGTTTGCTTTCTACCATATTTTCAGATTTGGCAAACAAGGTCTTAAAGTAATTGAGATAATCCAAGGCATTCTCATCTTTATTTTCAAACTAGAATATTGTGGGTTTTTTCCCCTCACATACCCCTCAGAAAAAAGAACTGTCTATAACTTTAAATTCAGATAATCATACAATCCTGGGCTAGAAGTCATATACTCCAATTGGGTTTCTCATTGACCATTCAAATTACTTGTATCCCTGCCAAGAAGTCTGCTAGAACTGTGCTATTCAATTGGATGTCACTAGCCACATGTTGACACTTAAATTTAAATTAATGAAAGTTAAATAAAATAAACATCCAATTATTTGGTTGTAGGTGCCATATTTCAAGTGCTCATACACTGCTGCATGTCACTAGTGCCTACCATTTTGGATAACACAGGTATAGAGCATTCCCCTCATAACAGAAAATTCCATTAGATAGTGCTGATGTAAATTAAGTTTTAACACTATCATTACAATAAATTCCTTAATTCCCAAAACTATAAATGATATATTTGAATATTATTTTGTTAGGATTTTTTTCCCATATATGAATTAAACTTTTACCCCTTTGTCCCAGCTTCATTACCTAAACAACACTACAAATCACATGTTCTTCTACATGGTATCCTTTCAAATATTTAAATAAAATTGTTATGGCCTCTTCCTGGCCTCCTTTTTGTATTGCAATTATATACCTTTTCCTTTTTAAAAATGTTTAGGTTATCTATTTTTTTAATTATGAACATAATTATTATGAGCATCCTCATCTCTTTAAACCAAGAACAAAATTTTGCCATGCTATATATCAACTTTTGTTGTCCAATGGTAAAAATATCCCCCTGGCCTATGCAAAATGTATGTATTGTGTATAATAAAAGGGTAATATGCAAATTGATCCTAATATCAGAATGACCAGAACGACCTATTGCTATGACAATCACTGACCACCAGGGGGGCATATGCTCAATACAGGAGCTGACCCCTGATGGTCATGCACTCCCACAGGGCGAGCTCTCTCAGCCACAAGCCAAGCTGATGGCTGCAAGTGTAGCAGTGATGGCGGTAGCCTCTCCTGCCATGGTGGCAGCACTAAGGATGTCCGACTGCAATTTAGGCCTGTTTCCTGCAATTGGACATCATCCGAGGGCTTCCAGTCTGCCAGAAGGATGTCTGACTGCCAGCTAGGCCTGATTCTCTGGTGGGATCCTGCCTAAACAGGCAGTCGGACATCCTTCAAGGGGTCCCGGATTGGAGAGGGTACAGACTGGGCTGAGGGACACACCCCCAAGCACAAATGTTGTGCACTGGGCCTCTAGTACACCATATATAAACAAATATGTTCAATTGTGTCAGGATTGCAGAGCTGCATTTACACTTCATTGATGATTGCACAGCAGCACAAAATTAAAATGAAATAAAGAAAATATTCTAAGGTTATTCCAAAATGTGTGGGTGAGGTCCATGCAGGATCTGAGACTGAGAAAAACAAAACAATATTGTCTTCTGCTTCCCCTCCCTGTTAGGATGATAGTATTCCTGCTCAACGGTTTACCCTTTTCTTTAGTCACTTTTTTAATATTTGTCTTTAATAATGTTTAGCCAAACTTGTTATTGAAATCAAAGGATGCAAGCAAACATAAAAATGTGAAGAGAGGCTATGCAAAAGAAGAATTTATTTGCTCATCACAGAACCGCTAGCAGCTGTTTTAACTTTAGCCCCATCATCTCATTCACTCTTTCTCAGGATGGGGCTCTCATCCTTTCTTCTGCAATGACCACAATCATTGACTTCTTCCCCCTTGTCACCTGCAAGGTGGGAAAAGATCAGTCATGGGTACAAATGCTCTTTTAAATAATCACTAACTCTAAAAACCCAAGATGGTAGGAATCTTCATTGAATGAGTGATTATAATAAATCTTTTAAATTAATTCAGGTCTAGAGTCCTAGATCTTGAAATAAAGGCAGAATGGAAATGTCAAACGATATGTTTTCACAAATATAAAAGTAGCACACAAAGTTAGTGCTTATTTACAAACTACTTGAGGTCAATGCTTTCAAATTGTTCATCATTATATATTATGCAGTTGGGTTCTTTGATTTTATATTTTCACTTTGGCAATAATAAACATGGAATTCAATTATTATGCTCACTCAATAATTTGAATAGGTGTCTTTTTTATCTATGCTTGTAGGAGGACAAGTAGACAGAAGTCTGGAACACTTTTCTTCCTGTTAACCAGAGATACTTTGATCTGCTTCATATATTGGATTAGATGACCTCTAAGGTGCTTTGCATGGTCTCTAAATCACCTTAGAAAACTCCAGCTGTTTTTTTAAAATCTTTTTTTATTGTTTAAAGTATTACATATAGTAGTACATATATCTCCTTTTTTTCCCCCATTGACCTTCCCCCAGGCTCCCCTACCCCATGTCTCATGCGCTCATCCCCCCACCCCAGTGTCTTGTGTCCATTGGTTGTGATTATATGCATGCATAGAAGTCCTTTGGTTGATCTCTTTTCCTCCCTCCCTAACACTGCCCAACCTTCTCACTGTAAATTCAGTCTGTTGGGTGCTTTAATACCTCTGTATCTATCTTTTTGTTCATCTGTTTATAATGTTCTTTATTTTCCATAAATGAGTGAGATCGTGTGGTATTTTTCTTTCATTGCCTGGCTTATTTCACTTAACATAATGCTCTCCAGATCCATCCATACTGCTGCAAATGGTAAGAATTCCTTCTTTTTTATAGCAGCATAGTACTCTGTTGTGTAGATGTACCACAGTTTTCTAATCCATTCATCTTCTAATGGGCATGTAAGCTGTTTCCAAATCTTAGCTATGGTAAATTGTGCTGCTTTGAACATAGGGGTACATATATCTTTTCTAATTGGTGTTTCTAGTGTACTGAGATATATTCCTAAAAGTGGGATTGCTGGGTCAAATTTTTAGATTTTTTAGGAAACTCCATACTGTTCTTCACAGTGGCTGTACCAGTCTGCATTCCCTCCATCAGTGCACAAGGGTTTCTTTTCTCCACTTCCTTGCCAATACTTGTCCAGCTGTTTCCACCTAAGAAAACTTAAGCTGTTTTCTGGCAGATTGTAATCTGCTTGGGAATTTAAACAATCTCATTGTTTAGAACAAATCTTCAGAGATTGTAGCTTAATTGGCCATGATGGGGCCATGCCAGCAATAATATTTGAAATGTCCCAAAGGGATTATCTGCAAGTAGGATTAATAAACCCTGCTCTCAGGGCTTATGAATACATGATGAAGTTGGGACTCCTGCTTTGTCCCTTTATGTTAGTCCACATGCCAAACACCCATAACCATTCAGTTGGGAGGAAATTAGGCAGCAGACTTGAAATAAATTGACTAAATATTTCCTCTCACTTTTAATCTCTTTGGCTAGAACTTTTACGAAAATAGATTACTATAGAGTGATTTTTGAGTAGCAGAAAATGCTGTATTCCTAGGTCACTGAGATGGTGAACAGGGGACTGTCTGGGTAAAGTTAAACTAGAATGAATAGATTAAATAAATTTCAATGAAGACTTCCTAGATTAGTATTCCAGGGCAGGGTTTCAGCAATAACCATGCCATTCTTTGCAAATGTTTGTGGGTGAAGCAGCAAGAATCTATGAATTAGTGGCAGTTTCATTCTCATTCAATATATACCTAGTTAGCCCCTGGTTCAACAGCTGTGGCCATTCAGCTGATACTCATTGACCCTTTGTAACCCAAAACTTTGGGACATAGACAATCTGTCTTCTCTACATGCATAGCAACTCTGTAGACTGTTCATTATTTCTACTAACACTTTCCTCAAGACATGGAATCCATCTGCATATCATGTTTTACAGAGATGTTTCCTGAAAAAGTTTTATCAAAGAATTGTGTTTATACCATTTCTATTGCTAAAAAAAACTATTTTACACAAAAGTTTAAGAAAAATCATGAAAACTTTTTTTGGTAACATGAATGTATCTATTATGAACATAAGCTTGATTAAATAAAAAGTTGGCTTTTTATTACAATACTAGAGGCCTGGTCCATGAAATTCGTACAAGAGTAGGCTTTCCTTCTGGCTGCTGGCACCAGGTTCCCTCTGGCACCCGGAACCCAGGCTTCCCTTTAGCGGCTGGCAGGCAGCCCTGGCTTCATCCAGAAGGTCATCCAGAAGGATGCTAGTCTAATTAGCATATTATGCATTTCTTACTATAGATGAAAGCATATTGATAAATGCTAAATAAAATAATAATTTGTTATTTTGAATAACATATTAATTATTCATAATCTTATATATAATCTGAAAACTACTTTACTAAAAGTAGAAAGTTAGAGGTTGATTTTTATAAATGATGGAGAGTATGAACATGGCAAATAGAATCATTGAAGAGTCTAAAAATGTCAAAGAACAGAATCATATCAGACACCAGTATATACATCCTTATTTGAAATCAGAAGCTATCTTGAAGGGGATGATTAGGCCTGATTCAAGGCTGCTAATATGATGTCAATTTTTTACTTAATACCCAAATGATCAGATTTTAGGTTAAATTGTTGAGGTGTAGGAAATGATGGTATCTTCTAGTGATCCGAGAATGGAAGTGGTAAAAAGCATTAAGATGTAATAACTAAATATAACTATAATAATGCTATCATTTAAAATCACTTTGTGTCAAGTATTAACAAATATAACAAATGCTTTATATACCTGATCTCATTGATTTATTGTCCTGGTGTTATTAGTGAAGAACTGCCTCTTAGATATTAAATTACTAGCCCAGTCTCTCAGTGTGTCAGAGCTCTGTGCTGGCAAATAAAAAAAAAATTACTAGCCCAAGTACACATAACTTCTGAATGACAGAGGTAATATCAAACCCAAGTGTGCCTGTTTTAACTTTCTATACATAATCAGTGAGTATAATTATTAGAATGCATGGCGAATGCTTTATGAAGCCAGAATCTATTTGGTGTTTTTAAAGAATTGGTAAACATTTTGGAGAAAATAAGCCATTTATTAGCTATTGACTGTGTCAAACTCTATTTCTTCATTTCCAAAATGAATAAAGCACTTTCCTGAAAACATATTTAGGCTCATTTAATGAGATTCCTGTAGTCTCTATTTCTATGAATGGCACCAATCCACCTCCCTACATACCTAGAGGTCATTTTGACCTCATACTCATGTCTAATTAGGCCATCACATTCAATTATTTCCTCTTCTAAATAGTTCTCATATTCATCTCTAAATTTCTAACTCACTTACATGCATTAGTTCAAACCAGATCAATTCTTACTCAAATTATTCTCACCATTCTTTAATTCATTTTTTTCATTGCTATGAAAAATATCTGTCTAAAAGGCTAATTTGATTAGTTACTTTTCTGTGATTCTATAATCAAGCCTGTATTATATTCTAGCAAATTCACTCCAATGAAATACTTCTGCAGAAAAGTATACATGTGTTCACCAAATGACATATACTAGAATGTGCATAACGACTCTATACAAAACAGCTAAAATTTAAAAACTATCTAAATGCCTCTCTCTAGAATGGATTAAAACATTGTGACAATACTCACACAATTAAATATTATATGGCAATTAAATTAAATTAAACTACATATAAGTAAAATGTATAAACATTTAACTTAAATTAAAAAGCATCAAAAACTAAGCTTGCTTTTAGAAATCAGGACTGTGATTATAAGTGGAGATTGGGAGTAGAATCAGGAAGAGGCTACTGTTAGGGTATTATTTTTCTATCTAGGTTCTAATTACATATGTGTGCTCACATGAATTTTTATGTATTAAACACACATAATATGTTCACTTTTCTTTATGTATGTTAAATGTCAAGAAAAAAGAAAAAAGAACAAAAAGACTTCAATTATTTTCCATTATCTTTCATCTTTGTTTCTCTCTTACATGTATTGTGTTAGTCAGGGATCTCCTGAGAAATACAACCATTGAAATGTATATAGAGAAAGATAGACTTTCTTTTAACAATTAAGTCTTTATTGCAAAGCTATATTTTCAAATTATATTTGCCTGGCTGGTATTGCACAGTGGTTGAGCTTCAACCCAGAACCAAGATGTCACTGGTTCCTGTTCAGGGCACATACCTGGGTTACAGGCTCGATTCTCAATAGAAGGCATGCAAGAGACAATTGATCCATGATGTTTTTCTCTCAATAATATTTCTATCTATATCTCTATCCCTATCCCTTCCTTTCTCTCTCAAATCAATAAAAAACATAAAAAAGAATAAATCTTCCATAAAAAAGGAAAGTACAACTGATTTCTGAATACTTATTTTAAAAATGCCATATTTAAGGAGAGAATAGAATATAAATGTTCACTAGGAAAGGATTTTCAACCTTTTTCATATCATGGCACACATAAATTAATTACTAAAATTCTGCAGCACTATCAAAATATATATGATATAATAACATAATATAAACATATAATATATAATATTGTTGATGATTTAACAAAAAATAGGTATAATTTTGATTAGTTCACACCCAACAATTATTGTTGTGTTGGCTATTGTTTTTATTTTTATTTGACAATCTAAGGGAAAAGACATCAGTGCCCCTGACTAAATAGTTAGATATGACATGTTTTAAAAATTTTTGTGAGACACGGGTTGAAAATTGGTGAGTTAGATGACTAATACATACATTTGGAGGGATTGTCCACATGGGAAATGACTGTTGTGTGCAGCGTGTGGAGGAGGAGAAACTTCAGCCCAGAGAGAGGACTCTCCTGTATCGACTGGCTTCAGGGTTGTCAGGTGGAGGGAAAATTGGGCAGAACAGCTGGCAGCTGGGGAGGCCTAAGGGGAGAGGAGGTCCACTCCTGAGGAGGGTTCTATCAGGGCTTGGCTCTTGGCCTCCTGGAGGCTTTGGAAATGCATCTTGGGATGTGGGGATTTTCACAAACTCCTCCAGGGAGTTGAGAATCTTTCGCATCGCCATTATCTCCTCCTCTTTCCTTGAGCATTGGATGTCTTTTTCTTCAGTCAATGAGCCAGGGAAGTAGTTTCCTGCCTCAGTATCCAGTAGGTCATGGTCCCTTTCTGTAAGTGTCACTAAGACTGGGTACATTTAATGACTCCTTCTCACACCTGGCATCATCCCCTCTCGTTGGACTGTACTTGTCAATGAGGTGACTCTCTTTTCCATCTATGCAGCCAGTGCTTCTGTGAGTTGCACTTCACATCGTACATAAAGTTGATTCCCAACAGACCAAACGAGTATGATTATATATGACCCACTAAGAAGCTAACAACAGGTGAACATGCCAATGTTTCTCCAGGGAGTATGTGGTGTGAGAAGCAGCTCTAATACCACCTCTCCCAGTTTCCCAAAAATGCATCCACAGGAGAAACCAAGATGGCAGCATAGTAAACACCTAAACTGCTGCCTTACACAACAATTTCAAAACTTCAACTAAAAAACAAAATGGACATCATCCATAACCACAGGAAGGCTGGCTGAGTGGACATTCTACAACTAGAAGGAAAGAGAAAAGCACACTGAGACTCACAGGAGCTGCGGAAGGCAGAGGTACTGAAACACATTCAAGGAGAGCACAGCTGGCTTTCTAAAGTAGGAGGGAGACAAAAGCTCCCAACTGCACTGAACCCCAGTTCCAGGCGAGACTCTGGAACCCAGACTGATACATGGTGAAACTGGGCTGTCAGGAAAGAGAAAAGTCTTTTCCACAATTCCTCTGAGTCTCAGTGTGTGCACCTCAAGCAGGGAGAAACTGGGCTGTCTGGCAGCGGGCTGAACTCAGGGGCAGCTTTCTCTCAGAGGTGCTTGCAGTGATTACCATGGGACACTGAGACACAGGGCCCTATTAGGGCAGGGCTGATGGGAAACCAATGCTGTCTTCTCCACCCTGAAACTCTGCCACATCCAAGCTGAACACAAAGGCTTTTGCAAGTCTTGTCTCATAAGGGTTCTCCAGCATAGAAGTTCTCCCAGTGTAGACACAGCTGACCCTCACAGCCAATTGGCCTGGAGGTCAATTCCTCCTAGTGATACCAACAACAATCAAGGCTTAACTACAAGACTGTGCACACAGTCCACAAAGGGGTGCACAAAGAGTGTCCACCTTAGGTAACTGGGAAGGCTGAGCCACTGGGCCCTGCCCTATAGGACACCTAGCACACTAAGCCACTCAATCAACTCAGGAAAGCAGGCAAAATGTGGAGACAAAGAAACAGGTCATAAATGCAAGAAATGGGGGAAAGCAAATGACTGGATATAGAGTTCAAAACTACAGTTATAAGGTTTTTCAAGAATTTTCTAGAGAAGACCAATAAGGTTAGCGAGACCCTTGAGGATATAAAAGGGACCAACTAGAAATTAAGCATACGCTGACTGAAGTAAAAAATATTATACAGAGATCTAACAGCAAACTAGAGGATCGCAAGAATCAAGTCAAATATTTGAAATCCAAAGAAGCAAAAATCACTCAACCAGAAAAGCAAAAAAAAAGAGAATCCAAAATATGAAGATAGTGTAAGGAGCCTCTGGGACAACCTCAAGGTACCAACATCCAAATTATGTGGATGCCAGAAGAGAGAAAGCAAGACACTGAAAACCTATTTGAAGAAATAATGACCGAAAACTTTCTCCACCTTGTGAAAGAAATAGACTTACAAGTCCAGAAAGCACAGAGAACCTCAACAAAAGGAATCTAAAGAGGACCAGACCAAGACACATCATAATTAAAATACCAAGAGCAAAAGACAGAGAATATTAAAAGCAGCAAGAGTAAAACAGTTAGTTACCTACAAGGGAGTACCCATATGACTGTCAGCTGATTTCTCAACAGAAACTATGCAGGCCAGATGGGAGTGGCAAGAAATATTCAGTGATGAATAGCAAAAACAACAAAGCTATCATTCAGAATTGAAGATCAGATAAAGAGCTTCACAGATAAGAAAAAGCTAAAGGAATTCATGAACACCAAACCAGTATTATATAAAATGCTAAAAGATACTCTTTAAGAAGAGGAAGAAGAAGAAAAAGGTAAAGATAAAAATTATGATTCAACAAGTGAATCTAAAAATCAAGTGAATAAAGAAATGTGATGAACAGAATAAACTGGTGAATATTATAGAATCAGGGCATAGAAAGGGAGTGAACTGACAGTTCTTGGGGGGAAAGGAGTGGGGTGTGTGGGAAAAGACTGGCCAAAATCATACACTTATGGATGAGGACATTGCAGGGGGAAGGGGCAGTAAGGGCACAGGGTGGAGTGGGAACCAGGTGGAAAGGAGCTATAGGGAGGAAAAAAGAGAAACAATTGTAATAATCTGAACAATGAAGATTTATTAAATTTAAAAAAATATATCCAAATCCCAGATCCACAGAGGACTGCGTCTCTCCATAGACCATCAGTTCAGCAGTTGTTCAGTGTCCATGGAGTTTCCAGTCCAGTGACACCCAACTTTCTACTCAAAACCAGACTGCAAGGAAGGAATGACCCTGCCTGGTTATCAGTGACAGGGTTGGAGTGGAGGAAGATTTGTATGTAAAATAGTCTCATCTCTGTGACAACCCAATGATCATCCTCCTTCATCTTTACCTGTATGTTTGTGTATCAGTATGAATTAAATTATAGTGACAATAACAATCTTAAGTGTATAATTTGATACATTTTTTAAAATTTTACATTTCCCTGTGGTACCCAACAACCTTATGTATGCAGGCATACCTTGGAGATATTTTGGGTTTTGTTCTGCATCATAATAAAGCAAGTATTGCAACCAAGTGAGTTATAATCTTTTGCCAATGGAGAGGTTTGCCTTCAACTGGTAAAAACCACAACATTTGTAAAGCACAATATAGCAAAGCACAGTAAAATGGGGAATGCCTGTACATGGATCTTATTTATATAAAACATTTAGAAAATTTTTTCAACTGCAAGTGACATTCAATATTGTATTAGTTTCAATTATATAGCAAACTGATTAACCATTTATATAAATTATATACTGATTCCTCCCTACCCTAAGTCTAGTACCCACTTGGTACTATACATAACTATTAAAATATTATTGACTATATTCCCTATGCTGTACTTTACACCCTCATGACTATTTTATAACTGCCATTTTATCCCTTCACTTTTTCCTCTCAGTCCCCCAACTACCTTCCCATCTGGCAATACTCAGTTTGTTCTCTATCTATAAATTTGCTTCTGGTTTGATGGTTCCTTTTGGTTCCTTCATGTTGTTTATTAGATTCAACATATAAATGAAATAATGTGGTATTTATCTTTCTATCTGCCTTAATTCACTTAGCACAATACCCTCTAGGTCCATCTGTGCTTATGCAACTGGTAAGATTTATTTTTCTTTTTTCTTTTTAATTACTGCAGCAAAAGCATTTTTTTTATTAATTCTTTTTTCGACAACAAAAAATCCTGAGGACCTTTGAGGTTTGATTATCTTACTCAGGACCACACATTAAGAAAGGGGTAGAGCCAAAACCAACCCTGGTCTTCCAATGCCTCTTCTGTTTCACCATCCTGTGTGCCATTCTGTGTGCCATCTCTATGCTGCACACTCACCCAGTTACTGTGCCAGTGCCTGAGCAAAAAAATATGAGATGAGGGCAGATTTTCTTAGCTCTGTTCACTGTATCCACATATAGGGTTATTATCAGGCTGTATGGGTTTGTCTTCTCTAGAAAAGGGTATAGTGAATAGAGATGCTTCTTCCTCATCTGTTTATTCTGATGTCATTAGAGTCTATGAAAAAACAAACAAACACATGATTACAGAAAGTTATAAAAATATCCCTAGTGAATGTCTCCTCTTTTCCAATAAGGAAACAAAGCAAGACCTAAATTCTTTCCTACATTTTCATCATCAATTATGATTGTCTTAGGACTGGTAGCAGGTTGACTGGGGTTGAAAGTTTAATAACAGGAGTCATAATCTTCTGCCATAGACAGTTCACAAGATCAGGATGAGCTGATTCCTTAACACTTTGCAAACGGATCACTCAGTCAAGACAATCATGTCAATGTTTAATTGGACTGCTGGTGACTCATTAAAAGCACTGGGCCTCATTGTGTGCATCACCACAAGTTTTATTAGAAGGATTTGACAGACTGTCGTACAAAAATCAATTGTTTTCTACATATTGGAAAATAAATTGGAAATTGCAATTGAAAAATACTTACAATATCACAAAAAATTGACATACTAAGTATAAATCTAATTAAATATGTTCAAGACCTTTACACTGGAAACTATATTTCTGAAAGAAATGAAAAATATCTTTTTTAAAATGAGATATTTATTATGTTCATGCATCATAAAACTTAATATTTTATAATACCAATATGCCACAAATTGGCCTATATATTAAACGCAAATTCCATCCAAAATCTCAACAGTATTTTTTAAGAAATTGGCAAGCTAATTCTAAATTTCATAAGGAAATGAAAAAGACAGAGAATAACTAAAGCAACTTTGAAAGAACTTTCTAATTTTAATAAAATATAGTAACCAAGACAGAGCTGAATTGGCATGAAAACAAGAAAATCTATATAGTAAAACTCTAATATGCATATAGACTGAACAGCAAAACAAGCAGACAACCGAACAACCAAACAACCAAACAACTGGTTGCTATGACACGTGCTAACCACAATGGGGAGCACACAGAACATGGCAGGCATTGGCAACAGGCTGCACAGCACGAAACATGGTGGGCATCGGCTGTGGCAGGATGGTGGAGAAGGTGAGCAGAAGTGTCAAAGCAAAGTGGGGCGCCGGTTGTTGTCATTGGGGCAAGCCTCTGGTGGTTACTGAAACTTCTTTGTTCCTGCATGCTATGGTTTTGCCCAGCCCTAGTACCTGCTGCCCATGCCTGACACTGGCCCTGATCACTCAGTGCTGTCCGTAGGTGCGAGCGGTGGCTGCTGGCCCCATCACTCCTCAGGGTTTCTCCACTTACTTGTGCTCCTGAGGAGTGATCAGGGGTTGTGGGGGGTGGCAGCCACCTCCTGCACCTGCTGATGGCACCGGCCCCACTCTCACCTGCTACTGGCGCTGACCCTACTTGCACCCACAGCCGGCACTGGAGCTGCCACTTGCACCCACTGCTAGCACCAACTCCAATCATTCCATGCCCTAAATGGGTGCAAGCGGGATCAGCACTGTCAGTGGGGTTGCCTGAAATAGGGGATCTAGTGCTGTAGCATGAGGGGCCAGATGGAGGTAGGGAGGATGAGCTAAGACCTGCTCCTGAGCCCACCACAGCCTTGCAGCCCACAGTTCTTTTCCGAGTGCACAAATTCATGCACTGGAACCTTAGTAGAATAATAAAATAGAAGAGAGTCCAGAAATAGACACACATATACTCTATAGAAAATTGACTTTTGAGAAAGGGCAAGATAATCTCAGTGGAGAAAACAAAAAATAGCCTTTCAACAAATGGTGCTTGGACAATTGGATATGCTTATGCTAAAACAAAAACAAGAAGAGTAAAAGAACAACAACAACAAAAAAACCCTCAGAATTGGTCTTAACCATTATATTAAGCCTAAAACTATAACACTTACAGAAAAAAAGATAAAAGAAAATCTTTATGAACTTAGATTAAGCTATGACTTCTTAGAAATAACATCAAAAGTAACATCTATAGAGGAAAAGAATATATAAATTAGACTTTATTAAAAGAAAAAAAGAACACACAAAGAAAAACACATGTCTGTTTAGAAAGGCATAAAAACATAAGCCACATGATGTTTTCACTGTAGTCTGGCTTTTACCTTTTTCTTCTTCCTCTTCTAAAAGAGTATCTTTCAGCATTTCATATAATATTGGTTTGGAGTTGAAGAACTCCTTTAGCTTTTTCTTATCTGTGAAGCTCTTTATCTGCCCTTCAATTCTGAATGATAGCTTTGCTGGATAGAGTATTCTTGATTGTAGGTTCTTGCTATTTATCACGTTGAATATTTCTTGCCACTCCCATCTGGCCTGCATCATTTCTGTTGAGAAATCAGCTGACAGTCATATGGGTGCTCCCTTGTAGGTAATGAACTGTTTTTCTCTTGCTGCTTTTAATATTCTCTCTTTGTCTTTTGCTCTTGGTATATTTATTGTGATGTGTCTTGGTGTGGTCCTCTTTGGATTCCTTTTATTTGGGGTTCTGTGTGCTTCCTGGACTTGTAAGTCTATTTCTTTTACCAGATGTGGGAAGTTTTCAGTCATTATTTCTTTAAATAGGTTTTCAGTATCTTGCTCTCTCTCTTCTTCTGGCACCCCCACAATTCTGGTGTTGGTACGCTTGAAGCTGTCCCAGAGGCTCCTTACATTATCTTCACATTTTTGGATTCTTTTCTCTTCTTGCTTTTCCAGTTGAATGTTTTCTGCTTCTTTATATTTCAAATTTTTGACTTGATACTTGCCATCCTCTAGTCTGCTGTTAGGACTCTGTATAATATTTTTTATTTCAGTCAGTGTCTCTAGTATATCCTTTTTCAACTCCTCTGGGGTCTCACTAAATTTATCCAACTTTTCTATAATAATCTTGAAAAACCTTATAAGCGTGGTTTTGAACTCTATATCCAGTCGTTTTTTTTCCTCCATTTCTTTTGTTTGTGATCCCTTCCCTTGTCTCAGCATTTTAACTATGTCAGGGAAACTTCTGTGTTGAATTCAGCTTTATGATACCAGACTTGCAAAACCAAAGAAGCCTCTGTTGAGTTTGGGATGGGTGGAGACTCAGGGCTTAAGGGACCGCCTTGCCTTCCAGTCGGCCCCGCCCTCCACAGCCCCTGAGTCTCACGTGACTGGGCAATTGCTGGAGCGGTCCTTGTGCCCGAGCACCCGCAGTGCCTCTTGACCGCTGCCCCTCCGGCTCCCCTGCGCACCAGGACCACACGAGACTAGGTCCCCAGGGTTTCACCCAAAACAGGGGCTTAGTGGAGTCAGAAGTGGCACAGTTAGGAGGGTCTGTCTCCTGCCCAGTCGCGAAAGCTAGTGGCACAATCAGCAATCTGTCCTGTGCGCAGTGCCTTGCGCGCCAGGCCTTTGATCTTTTGCGACTCCCCTAAATTTCCGTGCACTTCTCCCTTTTCACAGTCCAAACTCCCTCCTTATGAGTTTCGGCTGGATCTGGGGTTTAGTGTCTTAGGATAAGGGGTTCAGTGCCTTTGAGAGTCTCTGTCTCGCTCCCGACCAGTCAGGCACTCTGGCACCCGCTCTCTCCGCGCCAGCTCCTCTGGGTCTCTGTGAGCCCCTCTCTTTCCCTCTAGTTGTAGAACTTCAACTCAGCCAGCTTTCCTGTGGTTCTGGATGATGTCCGTTCTGTCTTTTAGTTGTAGTTTTGAAATTGTTGTGCGAGGCAGCAGTGTAGGTGTTTACCTATGCCACCATCTTGGATTCTATCTCACTGTAGTCTGGAAAAAATATTTATGAAGCATATATTGACTAAAGGACTTGGGTCTAGAATACATTTTAAAAAGTTCCAACTTCAATAGCAAGAATACAGCTCAACATAAAAATGAACCAGGCCTTACCGATGACACCACCCCAGAGCCATTGGCATCCAGCCATGGTCAACTACACTGTTTTCTTCAACGTGGCCATCAATGATGAGCTCTTGGGTCATGTCTCTTTCAAGCTTTTGCAGACAAAATTCCAAAGACATCAGAAAACTTTTATGCTCTGAGCAGTTGGAAAAAAAGATTTGTGTAAAGTTTCCTACTTTCACAGAATTATCCCTGGATTTATATGCTACGCTGGTGACTTTGCACGCCATGATGGCATGGAGTGGGGAGGTAAGTCCATCTCTGAGGAGATATTGGATGATGATAATTTCATTTCAAAGCATCTGTATCCTGGAACCTTTGCCATGGCAAATGCTGGATCCAACAGAATGGTTCCCAATTTTTCATCTGTACTGTTTAGACTGACTGGTTAGATGGCAAGCCTATGGTCTTTGGCCAAGAAGGGGATATTTAGACTAAGCAAGAGGAAGTTATCCTAAATGTACTAAGAAACAAGGTGCATTATAAACTGGGCCTTCAATGCCAAAATGTGTGAAGGGAGAGGACATGTTAGATGCAGGAAACAGAATGGTCAATCACAGTTTTAAAATAAGAGTAGTGAAAAATATCAAATAGTCATATCATTGCTTTCCTAACTTTTCAGATCTCTGCTCAAATGTCATCTTGTCAGACAGGACCCCTAATTCCATATTTCATGATATCCTTAACCCTTTCTATCACCTTATTCAGCTTTCTTTTTCTTCCAAGCATTGTAAATATCTGATATTACATTATGTAGTAAGGGAGTATTTATTTTTTACTGTCTTGCTCACAATAAAATAATATCCATGAATGCAAAGATATTATTGAAATGTCTTATTCACACTATGTCCTAAAGCATATCTTATTCATACAGAACCTAATACAGTGTCTGACACACTGTAGAGACTCATGAATATTTGCTGAATGAATGGAGTAATAATAAACCATTTGATTTCTGTATTTTTTCTTGTTACACCCATATTGTGAAGGCTTTAGTAGGCAATCAATAAACTAGAACTTGTCTTTTTATTTCTCACCCCAAATTCAGAACATCTCATGGATCACAAAAACCTTCTAACATTATTATTTTAGTTATTTTTTATGTACTCTATATCCAGGCAACTGAAAAAGTCCCTTACAACTCATTCTAAAAAAGCTCCTCATTATAGACTTCCTAAATATCCTTATAAATAAAAAAGGAAACCAATGGAAAATAATTAAATTTTCATCTCTTGACCTACTGATTTTTTTTTCCTTAGCATAAATGTAGCTCCTAAGAAGGGAAATATCCATTAATATCTATGCAGTTCACTATCAAGAAAGTGCACACTAAACAAAATTCTTAGAATAAAATAAAAAGAGTCTTCATTGGCCTAGCCAGATATTTCTGGACACTAGCAAGGCTCTGTGAAGTTGGTGTACAGACAGAAATACTGGTGCCTGGAAGGTGAGTTTGATGTATTATTGCACAGTCATCCAGCACCCTCTCCTTAGCGTTTCTGGGTCCCAACCCTGGAGATTCCCTCCACTCTGGAGAAGCAGGACAATTATCCCAGTCCCAAGACTTCCAGAAAGTGAAGAAATTATGTGGGTCCTTATAATAAAGTCTGGCAGTGACATCTTGGTCCCAGTTAACATTAACAAGGTCTATGGTTACCTTTATAATTTTTAGAAGAAGGAAGTTCAGGAGAAGTTCTCTTGCTAACTCAACCGAATTAGAACTAAAAATTAGAACAAGCTTATACCATTTCACAGTTATACCTCAAAATGCCCCTAACCTATAACTAACCATAGCTCACCATGCTCAATCATACTCCAATAAAACTGGCACCAGAAATTTACAATTATTTAAGAGATTACAATAAAAAAAGAGGACTAATAAGAATCAATTTTTACTGGACCACACATCTCTTCATGGAGAAATCACAGAATATAGGAGCTGGAAGAATTCTAATTAGTGATATCTTAGTGCCACTAACATAAAGAAGAGGAGTTTCAGGGGGTTAAACAACTTCCTACCCTTTAGATTCTAAAGTTTAGAAGGAGACAAAACTACAATAAAACTAGATACCTTAACCCTTTTCTCCAACTATCAATAACATTCTAGGTTTGTGGTGTTCAGATTCTTTTGTTTGTTTGTTTGTTTTTGTTTTTTGCTGAAGAGCCACCTTTTCAAATAAATCTCAACTCAAATCTTGATGTTAGCAGCAGATAAAAGAAAAGGTAATTTGGTGGGAGAATTGGGCAGATATTTCCCTCAAAAGAAAATAGCAGGAACCCAGCTTTGCTTTTCAACCACAGTTGAAGATTAGACAGAACAACTAAGAAAAATGTGCTAAGTTGCTGAAACCTGTCTTTGTTGCTCTCATCACCATTGTTTTCCACCATCTTCTCTCTTTGGTATCCTGGACGATCCATACTTCTAATGCATTTAGTCCCTCTGCACATTAGCTCTCTTTTTATTTAAAGCTGAAGTAAATCATTGGTACAATGATTTCCAACTAATCACAGTCCAATTTGCTTTGCAATGCTTTCTCTCTCTTTCTCTCTCTCTCTCTCAACTGTGAGATATAAGCTCTTCTCTCAATGAACTTTTCAAATAATTGGGAACAGTTTGGAGTGATCATTTGGGTGACAGAACTCTGGAATATTCCATGAAGCAGAATTCTCTAACTCACTTCAGTTATTTTAAGCATCATGGGTGAGAATCAGGAGATACTGTATGATATTTTATTTTCTGCTCTCCATTCTTGGGTTGAAAAACTGACTTTACCTATTTTTCCAAACAAAACTCACCCACCATCCCAGGACCCTTCTAGCCTAGGCTCCTACTCTCCCTTGCCTTATAGATCACAGGGAGGTTCATTCATTCAATAAATGCATGGTTCTGGTCTTGGTTTCACACACATGCGCACACACACACACACACACACACACACACACGCATATAAATAAATCACAGTTGTTTTGTTTGTTTTTTTCCCAAAAAAATGTGAACTCTTACCTTAAAGACATCTACCTAATGGTTTCACAAATACCTATGGGGTGGAAAGGTGGAGGGTTGTTGAATAGTAGGAGATCACAATATAGCAGCATAATTATATCAATAATTGTAGATTTGTCTGAAAAATAGATTTGTGCATATCATGTTCATATCATTAATCTAATGAGCAGCATATAGTTTATTCTGTGAAGTGAACATCAATTCTCATCTTTCTGTGGTCTTTTTATCAACCCAAATTAAAATAACTTTCCAAGAATTGAGTAGAGAAACAGAAGTAGATGGATAAATGTGGGATTTTGGTGTCCAGAGTTAACACATAAATATACAAGTCTTCATGTCTCAGTTATATACCATCATTTGACAAAGGGGTGTCTGTCAGTCTTCTACACACACCTTCTGTTCCTTCCCTTGCCCTGATTTTGTTCCATGGGAATATTTTTCTAAGTTCTGCTCCCCCAGCTTTTTGGTAAACTTGGCCAGTTGAAGGACAGGACAAGCAGATAAGCTATTTCTCCTCATTCTCCAATTTCTGTGGTGCCTTTGGCAGTGACTATGTTTCTGTTGTGACAGTAGCTCCTGTTGAACAGGCCAACTATAGTCTAGTTGCTGTGGAACTATAGTCTACCCCCTTCTTATTGCTCCAGACAGGTGACAGGTGTTTCCTGCTAATACTGATCTCTTGGTTGCCTCACCATTTGTTCTTTGGCTTCCCCAAGAATCTATCACCTGTATAACTAATCCCTGATGTAAAATTTCTTCAGTTTTAAATGTTTGTCCTGATTTCTGTATTCCTGTTTGGATTATGTATATACAAGGCTTGTCCTAATATATGTATGCAATACATTCACATGTTATATGTATGCCTGTAAGCACATTAGAAACAAAATTTAACTTATATTCTACATCCAACATTAACTTGAATGCAGGTAATTAATGTGCATTGTTTATAAATTAACTGTTTATGATATCAGAAGAAATAATATCAAAGTAACTCAAATGTGGGGAATTTGTTGTAACTACAATCATTTCTTGACTTAAAAACTATGTATGTTTCTTGATTTTTTTAATAATAACATGCATTATACCTGTCAGGAGAGATGGTACCATAGTTGGAAGAAGATAAAATCACATAAAAAAAGTTCATTGGGAACTATTTCTAATGCAGCAATGAGGAGAAAGCTCAATATTTTGATTTGTTGATAGGACTGACAATAATGAACACTAGTTTTGTTCAGATAAGGGGAAGAGATTCAGAATTTCCCAAAAATTACCAAATATACTTTGTTGGCTTCATCCATAATCTTTATCTATGTATGTCTCTTTCTGAAGAAATTTACACTTCTTCCTCGTAAAACCTTTATAAAAGAGTGGAGTGCATTTTATTGCTTTCCCTTAGGCAGATTTAATTTTATTTTGTAATTAACAATAACTAGTTTGGGAATTATATTGTGGTGTCTCTTGCTTTTGAATTTTCATTGAGTCTTTCATGAAAAATTACAAACTCCTCCGAGGAACTGATGTAATTTGTTGCCATGGATAATTTCCTCTAAATAAACTCAGGGTAGTTAAGTGGATATAAACAGATGGAAATAAATTGGTGGAAGTTGTCTATTGTGCCTCTTGGCTCCTGTTTATTTGTCACCAGCAGTATATATTTTTGTCTTGTCATTCCTAGCATTTTATACACTTGAACATCAACAATGTCAGCTGAATTCCTCCTCAAAGCCTGCACAAAATTGAGCTCAAGAGTAAAGCCCTCTGCCAACCTGACCAGACCACAGTACAGAACAATGGCCTGAGCCCAGTTCTCTAAGCCCTATAGAAAGGAAGGTCACATATATTGGTACAGCTGCCTAACCATGCCCATGTTTACCTAACCTCCAGCTAGAATTGCAAGCAGGCTCCTGCTATTTTACCCACAGGGAAATTAAAGCCAAAGGAGAATAAATGATTTAGCATAGTGTTGAATCATTTATCAAACAAATTCCACAATTAGTTATTAAGTACCAACCTTAGACTAGCCACTGTTCTGGACACTGGGATCATCAGAGGCCACAGCACAGTCTCTCTCTTACTGGAGCTCACAACGCAGTAGAAGAGAGAAACAAGTCTCCTGGAAACTTAAGTGCAGCATTGATTAGCATGATCTCAATGTGATATGGGAACTCATGTGAGGGGCACTAAATACAGTCTTAGATCCTTAAAGAAGGGACACCTTAATTGTGACCTGAAAGATGAGTGAATGGTTGGTCAGGAAAATAAGTCACAGCTAAAAGTACTGGCCATCAAATCAAGCTTGGCCCACAGGTATTTCAGTTTAAAACAATGTTTGTAGGGATCTTATATGTTTTCAACACTGTGATAGAAGGTTCAGGAGAATATTAGTGAAATACAATACTAAGAAGCCTGTTCTCAAAAGATGGCAAATTTTTTGGAAGAAATATGTCTCATGATGTTACTAATCTCATCTCAAGTTCTGGCATGATTTTACCTCCAACATTAATTTTGAGCATAATTTCTTTTTTTCAGATTGGTACTTTTGGAAATATTTTGTTGTTGTTGTTAAGCCAATTTTTACAGGTTGAGTTGTATCACCCACAAAGAGAGATTGAAGTCCTAAATCTTGACATTTGTGAATGTAGCCTTATGAATAGGGGTTTGTATAGGAGCAATAGGTTAAGATGAGGTCATACTGAATTAGAGTGGGTCCTAAGTCCAATAGGACTTATAAGGAGACAACAGGGAAAGAGAGTCACACACACACAGGGAAGATGATATAAAGACACATGGGGAAAATGTCACGTGACCAGAGAATAGAGTGCTATGTCTACAAGCCAAAAAACACCAAGGATAGCTGGGAGCACCAGAAGCTAAAAAAAAGGCATGGAACAGACTGACCCATAGAGCCTTCAAAAACAGTATGGCCTACTGATACATTGATTTCAGATTTCTAATTTTCAGAACTATGAGAGAATAACTATTTGTTGTTCTGAGCCACCTTGTTTGTGGCACTTATTTATAGCAGCTCTAGGTATCACACAAACTACATATGGGGCCCTTGAAAGGAATTTGGTATTTATGAATATTCTATATAAATAATATCTTTAAGATTGTTTTAAATGTTAAATGATGTGAAAAGACAGAGTCCAGCAGCTGGATGCAGTTGAAGATTACCAGTGTTACTGCAGATGGTGAGCTCTTCTGAGCTCAAGGATCAGGCCCTCCTCAGCACCAGACTCAAAGTGACATAAGGAGCGAAAGAGCAACCATCATCACAGATGGTGTAAGATTCTTTGGGGATCCGACTTTTCCCTCATTTTAGAATAAAAGGCCATAATATTTAATATGTTAATATTTGCTCAATGGGTACTGAAATTGAAACTGTATTTTGTGCAGTTTTAGTTAGTTGATCAGTGTTGTAACACCACATGATTATTTTATAGCATGTTTTGAAAAGAAAAACAAATAGCTGGATGGATAGGTAAAACAGAGTGTATAATATTTGTAACTACATATTTTATTTTAATATATAATAATCTTCTAAAATATTAGAATTCCCCCCAAAATTCAATAGCTAAGTGAGCAAAGTAAGATGGACAAGATTATGAATACAAAAACACAATTAATAAATGTGTGAAACAATGCTCAGATTTGTTTGTTAATGAAATGAAAAGTGGTGTTTAGAATAACTTCAAAGTATTAGCAAATTATTTGAAAAATATAATGTCATGTTTAGGAAGTGCACATTTATATTGATCTTGGCAATGTAAACATCTGTCAAGTTTAATATATGTGGAATCCAACCACTTTCCAAAAATGTTCGGGCTTCACCAGGTCAAAGTCACCTCCTAACTGGTCTCCCTCCGTTTATTCTTGCCCCAAAAGATTCACCACAGTAATAATAGTAATTTTGTTGGGAAGTCAATCCATATCATTTATCTGCTTACAACATTTCAAGAGCAAAGGAAAGTCAGAGCCCTTGCAGTTCTTTGAGGCCAAGATTCGGATTCTGTTTAGCTGTATGTCTTCCTCTCCCACTGTTTCACTCACACAAACTCTTTGCTGCTTGGAGGAACACAGCCATCTTGGGAATGCTCCTGTTATCTAATGATGCACCTCTCATCTCTTCAAGCCTTTATTCAAATCTCACCTTTTCATCAGGCCTCTGAGACAATGACATCTTCCAATTTCTGCATTCCTCTGTTCCTTTTTTTTCCTCCAATACACCAATCACCTTCAAATGTACATTGTTTACTTTATTTAGTTTACTTTATTTACTTTATTTTGTCCCAGTGGATATAAGCTCCATAAAAGCAAGAATTGCTATTGGTGACTTTTATATTTTATTGCCAGGGATATAGTAGGCACTCAATGAATATTTATTCAATGACAAGAAAGCTATTTATCTTAGCATTATTTAAAACAACAAAATATTGGAAATAGTCTACAGGTTTTACAAAGGAATGGCTAAATGAATAATGATATTTTTCAATAGAATATTATATGCTTAATATATTATTAATTATAATACCTGCATCATCTGCACAATGCTTACAATAAACTAGTTTTTTAAAGTAGGAAACAATCAGGGTAAGTAGTTAACAATCAAGTTGTCTGTTAATATGAACCAAGGAAAAAATAGTTAGTATGGTGGGTTATGATATAATGGGCTTTTTAAATAATACAATCTAATGTATTTATTACCATACATTTTTGATTAAATTGAGCTATATTTGAATACTAAAAGTAGAATCGGAGTTATATTTTGTGCTAGTTGGATTTGTCACTTAGTGGAATTAAAAAATAAATTTAACTTTATTCTGATATTCAAAATTAGCAGCTTCATTCTTTAGAGTAGAAAATTTCATTGACTTATTTGAGATACATTGATGAAACAGAACTTCTTTGCCATGGGATGCTGAGTTAAACTATTATAAATTTTAATTTTACTCTGAAAATTATAAGCACAGAGCTTCCCCATTGCTTCTCAAGTAGGAAAGTGTCATTATGTTGATAGTATGTTCCCTGAATTTAAATTGGCTAAGAAAATTTAGGACTTTAAAATACCTTGATGTAAAACCATCCTATATAATAAAACCTTAATATGCAAACTGACCAAACAGCCGAACAACCAGAAGAATGACCAGTCGCTATGATGCACACTGACCATCAGGGGGCCAAAGCTCAGTTGAGCATCTGTTCCCCAAGAGGGAGGCGACCAGTGGCAGCGATCAGGAGGCAGGGCCACTTGGCAATCAGCACCAGGCCACCAGCTAAGGCGGGTGCAAGCAGGGCCCCCTGATCATCCTGCACTCTGGTCACCCCACTGATGGCCCTGATCACTGGCTGACAGGCCTAAGGACCCTACCCTATATATGAGAACAGTCACTTCGATTTCAAAATTAAAATCTGCCAAGGCTACTCTAACACTGATAAAACAAGACGATGCAGCAATGACATGTATGACTCTGGCTTGCACATTTTGTGGTCAGCCCTGATTCTGACACTTATAACTGTGTGACAAAGCCAGTTACTTAACTTTTCTGTGCTTCAGTTTTTCCACTCATGAGATGGGGAAAATGGAACTACTATCTCAGAAGGATCATGTTATGTACTACTTTTTATAATCAGAGCAAAAAATGAAGCTGCCCATACAACAGCAAGATGTCTTTCACTTGTATGAAAAGTATTGTCACTGGTTCATACCAGCGTCCTGGATTGCGAGAGGGATGTTCAGCTGCCAGTTTAGGCCCAACATCCCCTATGGGGTACTGGATTGTGAGAGGATGCAGGCTAGGCTGAGGGACTCCTCTGCCCCCATGCATGAATTTCATGTACCGGCCCTCTAGTATATAATAAAGCCTGAATATGAACAGGAACCCAAAGGCTGTAGAAGAAATACTGCTCATCAGAATAAGGAACCCTCTGATGGAATAAGTGACACATTTCTGGGAAAATTTATGTTTAATAGCTAGTTGAAATTATTTTCTGGTTTTGCTGTAATTATCAATAAGTCATTAGCCTTCTCTAAAGGCCTGTGATGCAAATAGTCTTGTATTAATGGTGCTCTGCAGAGCTCAGTGCATCATCAGAGCAGCAGAGGGCAGAGAATAGAAAACAGCCACAGGAGCCTCGAGGCACTTTGGAGCTGGTGTTGTACATCTGCTGCGCACCTGAGGAAAGGGACCCTTTACAGGTGAAAAAGCAAGGGGATGCTGGACCCAGTTCCTTTGTGGGGGAAGGACAATCGGGTGAGAAATGCTTAGGTCATACACAATTATTTTCTGATCCTCAAGGCTATATCTTGTTATGTTTCTTGAAAATTAGTGGAACTGCACATATGGCAGTTAAATTTTTACACGCAGACCAAATAAGTAAAAAAATAAGTAAATAATATGAATAAGAGAGTGAGAGAATGAATGAGAAGAAAATAAAGGGAAGAAAAGAGAAGGTAACCAAGAGAAAGAAAAAGAAGAAATAGCATTCCTAAATGTGAAATCAGGAAAAAATAAAGAATGATAAATGACTATAAAATATTAGCATAAAATTGTTAGATAAAAGAGAATAAAGAAGAGTGGAAAAAATTGAACTAAACTGGTTATGTAGAAAGGAAAACATAATGAGAGAAAAGAACAGCCCGTTTTAGGTTTTCTCGAAATTCTATAGGTGTCGAACCTGTAGAGAGAAGGATGTGTCTGGTCTGGGGAAGACTGGAGAGAGGCCAATGGGAAGAGAAGAGAAGTACATAACATGATCTTCAAGTTATCCAGTGGTTTTGATTGTTTTTATTACATTGTATATTTGGAATCAATTATGTTCTCTCTCTCTCTCTCTCTCTCTCTCTCTCTCTCTCTCTCTTTCTCTCCATATACATATATATATATATATATAAAGCCAGTTTTGTGACAACCAGGATGACCAAACAACAGGTCACCAGGGGTGGTGGGGGTGGCGGTGGGGCTGGACTGGGACTGTTGAGTGGAGACAGGCTGTGAGCAGCAGTGAGCAGCAGTGGAGAGTGGTGCGGAGCATCTCGGGGCAGCAGCGAGATTCAGGGAGCAGTCGTGGGTGGCAGCAAGCTTTGCAGAGCAGTCACAGTGTGGGGAGCTTTGCAAAGTGTCTTACGGCATCCGAGGGCTGGGAGTTTCATGGAGGAGTGTCGCGAGGTGATGGAGGGCAGCATTGCAGGGCATCATGGGGCAGCGGCGAGCATTGCCAAACAGGGTGGTGGACATGGCCCTGATCACAGGCTAGGCCTAGGGACCCTACTTGAACACGATTTCATGTGCTGGGCCCTAGTTATGTTTATATTAACCTTACAATAAAACACTACTTTATTTTCCAAAAAACACATTAAATACTGAGGCAGATATCAATAAATTTATCAACCCTTCTATGAAGGGCATTGTTGTTATTGCTTTTAAAAGCTAATTATTATTTAAAATCACCCACTTAAAGAATGTTACTTCTCTGATTAAAAGTCTTGTCCTGAGCCCTTTGGTTCAGTGGATAGAGCTTCTGTGGTCAAGGGCATGTACCTTGGTTGCAGGTTCCCTCTCTGGCCCTCCCTGGCCTTGGTCAGCATGTGGGAGGCAACCAATAGATGTTTCTCTATCACATTGATGTTTCTCTCTGTGTGTTTTTTCCCTTCCCTTCCCCTCTCTCTTAAAAATATGTAGAAAAATACCCTCTAGTGAGGATTAACAACAACAACAAAGTCTTGTCCTGAAAAAAATTCTGTAGATTGGTTGCACAATATGATGAATGCACTTAACACTACTGAGCTGTGCATATTTAAAAGGTTTAAGATGATAAATTCTATGTTATATATATTTTGACACAATTTAAAGTATTTTTAAAAACAAAATACTTAATCTAGACCATAGACTCTGTATTTTAAGTATATTTTATTGATTTTTTTACAGAGAGGAAGGGAGAGGGACAGAGAGTAAGAAACATCAATGAGAAAGAAAGACATTGATCAGCCGTCTTCTGCAAGCCCACTGGGGACATGCCCGCAACCAAGTACATGCCCTGGACCGTAATCAAACCTGGGACCCTTCAGTCTACAGGCCGAGGCTCTATCCACTGAGCCAAACCTGTTTCAGCTAGATCATAGACTCTTTTATTAGAACAAGATCATGATGTTCTGAGGAACAAAAAGCACAGTAAGATTATAATAAAGTTGTTATAAATTTAAATTGCAAAATCTAAACACCTACCCTAAAGCAATGTTCTTAGATTATTAAATACCTTAAAGTTAGGTAATGCGGCCTTGAACAGGCATCTCAGTGGGTAGGAACATGGTCCTGTATACCAGAAGGTTGCAAGTTTGATTCCTGGTCAGGGCACATACCTTAGTTTTAAGTTCGACCTGCAGTCAGAGTGTGAATGGGAGAAAACCAATCAATGTTTCTATCTCACATCCATCTTTCTTTATTTTTCTCTCTCTCTTTCCCTCTCTAAAATCAACAAAAGTATTCTCAGGTTAGGATTTAAAAAAAAATAGGCAGTGTGGAGAATTGTGAATGTGACAAGATAGCTGCCTAGATCAAATTCTGTAAAATAAAACATACCTGTATCTAGAATCTATTAACTTCTAGTACCTTGATCAATAAATATACACAAGTTTCCAAACCATAAAAATTATTGCTTTTTCCTATTTATCTCTGCAGTCTAAATGTTGAAAATTATATGCATGTGTATTTGTATTCTGCGAAGTATCTTAGATCACTTTATTCCCTCATTGATAGCTTATCCATTTATCCCCTACTTTTCTTATCTAGGGCCCCAGCAACTGCATATAGCTCTTTCCTTCTTTTTGTCTTTACCGTTCCTAGTTGGATTTTCATTTAACTTCTCTAATGCTTAAAAAAATGTCACCATTCAAATACTTATGTTGGCAAAATGTCTTGGAAGCTTGCCTGTAGAAAAAAAAATTATATGCTGAACTTCAGAGCAAGTCAGTATAGTATGTGTGGTGAGAAAATATGAAAATTCTCCTTTATAGAGAGCTTCTAGGAAAATTGAGGTCTCTATGTTACCTACACACAGAATTTCACATCATGAGGGATATTGTTGACAGATTTAGGTAGAAACCAGCCAAGTGTCACCCTTACCTCCCCTTTCAAAGAACCTTGCCCTAAACAGCCCAGAGAGTAATAATAGATGTGCCTGTCTAGAGCGAGAGAGCTGAGGCCCAAAAACCTAACACTGCCACAATGGGAGATTATTAAAGGGACAAGCACTGCACTTTTTGTTGATTTGTATGCGATGGAAACATTTAAATTATGATACTTAACTACAGGCCCAGTGCATGAAATTAATGCATAGGAGCGTGTCCGTCAGCCTAGCCTGCACCTTCTCCAATCTGGGACCTCTTGGGGGATGTCCAGCTGACGGTTTAGGCCTGATCATCTTAAAAGGGCAGTTGAACATCCCCCTCACAATCCAGGACTGCTGGCTCATAACTGATGGCCCTTGCCTGTCTGATTGACCCTAACCACTCCCCTGCTGGTCTGATTGTTGCCTAACTGCTCCCCTGATGGCCTGGTCACTCCCAACTGCCCTTCCCTGCCAGCCTGATGGCCCAAAATGTCCTCGCCTGCTGGCCATCTTGTGGTAATCATCTTGTGAAGATATGGGGCGGCCATCTTATGGCGGCCATGTTGTGATGACATTGCAGCTGCTGTCTTGTGACAATGTTGCACGATGCCACCTAGGCTTTTATTATGTAGGATACTTGTCGACTCCCAGCCTTTGAAGGAATTTATTATTTATATTTAGTTTAATTAGTTGGATGCAAGTAAGAGAAACCTGATTTAGCCTGGTCCTCTTTACTATAAAAGCTGCTAGTCTGAATGTCTAAGGATCTTAGTGGGGACTACCAATTGCTTTGTACCATATAGGAAAAGTACCATCTGGGCAGTAGGTTTAAGGTTACCAGGTCTTCTAGTTTGCCAAGGGAAGTTCAGATAGCTGGCTTTTAACATGAAATATCCTGACTTTCAAAAAAGTTGGCAACTATTTTAACATTTCTTGAAAGCCCAATTTCAAATATCCTTTGGCTATATTCAGACAGCAAGTCACCACCTTATGACCTTAGCTTTAACGTATCAAAGAAAAAGCAGCCAGAGGAGGGGCTGGGAGCAGAGATAAGAAAGACAGAGCTTTAGGTAGCTTTTCTATGGAGTGAGAATTGGAGATAAATAAATTTATAAGGGAAAATTGTAGATATATTTTCAGTGTGACGGGTGATCTGGCTGCATTTGTAAACCAAAACAACCTTTAGTGCTTTTAAAATTGTATTTGTATTTTTCTTTTGGATGTGGTAACACACTAACACTGGCTGTAAATAAGATGAAAACTGCCTGGCTATATATATGCTTGTGCTTGTATACAATAAATACTGCATAGCCAAGTCTTTATGAAAAGATCGTATTGGATTCTGTGTCAGAGTTTATGATAAAACTATAGCTTTCAGGGATTTGTTGAGACCTTTGAAGCTGTTGAAATACAGCATAAAGGTAGAATGCACTGCCAGGTTATTACTATTTCCAGACAGCAGATCCACCCAATACAGAGCATAAGTGCTAAAAGATGGACTGAAATGATTCCAGACCTGTTTTCTGATTTCCATTAGACACACGTGCCCATGTGCACACACAGATTTGCCTTGCTGTAAAATAGATACTTCCTATTTACAACACATTACTGAATAGGTGTTACCAGTCCAAAGTTCATGTGACCAATGCTCCAAAGTCAAAAACTCAAAACATCAGCATTTGGAGTAAGCGAACTTTACGTTTTGAGAAGGTGGCAAAAGAGAAGGTGAGAGTCCTGATCCTCAAATCCATAATAAGAAAGTGTGAGTTCAAGCTTCTTTTATGCCAGGGGAGGGGAAATGGGGAGGACTGTTTTTACAAAAATTCAAGTCCCAAGTAAATTCCTCTAGTGAGTAGCATATCTAAAGCAGGAGCTATTAGCTTGGAGCCAAGGGAACAACAAGCAGGCCCCAAAAAAGATTGAGACAGAGAGACCCAGGATTTTTTTCTGTTGCAAAGGTATTTTGCTACTGTTACATAGCAAAACTGCTGCTTAGGCTCTTCAGATTGAGAACCACTAGCAGGGTGGCCTAAGACTATCGGAAAATACAGATATTTACATTATGATTCATAACAGCAGCAAAATTACAGTTATGAAGTAGTAACGAAAATAATTTTATGGTTGGGGGTCACTACAACATGAGGAACTGCATTAAAGGGACGTGGCAGTAGGAAGGTTGAGAACCACTGCCCCAAGGGGTCCCCAGTTGGAGAGGGTGCAGACTAAGCTTAGGGAACCCCTGCTCCATGCATGAATTTCATGCATCGGGCCTCTAGTGTAATCATATTCAGCAACAAGATGAATCCTGCAAACAATGTAAAATAAATCAGATATGAAAGAATGCATAACTAATAACTCCAAAAACAGATAAAACTAAACTATTGCATCAGACGATAGAATAGCAGTTACCTTGGAAAAGGAGAGAGGAAGAGTTGTGATCTGGAGGGGACCCAAAGGAGCCTTTCTTCCTAGCAGTGTTCCTGATGTGGTTGGTAGTTAAACAAGTGATTTCTTTCTAATAATTACTGAGCTGCATGCATTTATATTTGGTGCACTTTTCTGTGTTTGTCACCAAGTATAACAAACATAAAAAAATGATGGATAGTAAAAGGGAATGTATATAACAAACAACAAAAATACATATCCTTTTCACAAAACTCAGAATTCCAATAAGCACATTTGGAAAAGATTTTTGTCAAGAGGTGTGTAACATCTTTGCCAAGAATACTCTAAAATTCCTGAGATACAAGTTGTAAGATAGCTATTAAAGAAGAGTGGTTTTTGACATTAATATACATTCTTACTAACTACAATATGTGTCAAGAAATCTTTCTGCTGAAACAAGCCACATTGTATCAAATTGTTTCCTTGTTTATGAAAATTTTATGTATGAAAATGTTATGTATGAAAATTTTATGTATAATGCAATCATTTCCATTAAAATGTTTCATAAGTGAGTAATACCTTATGTCTGGATTATTGATCAGTGGCTTGACATCCCCTTTGAAGTTTGCAGGTACTTCTAAGAATAAATAGTTTTTCTAGCGAATTCAACTCAAATGCCCAGATTCATCCACATCTGCAATTTATGTAGCAGGGATGGTGGCTAATAGAAAACATGGGCTCTGGTTTTGTTTTGATATAAAATCCTATGTAAAAATGTCACTACCAGTAAGTTTTTGTTTCCAGATATGTGTTTTCATTGACTTGACAGTGAACCTAAAAAGTGAAATAGATATGAAGAACAAGAGAAATTCTAAATGCCCACCCTTTGGGAGTTTTGATATTATCATTTTGCCTGTGTTGTCCATAAAGAACAACAACAAAAAAAACCCATACAAGAACAAATCTCTTTTTCATTACCATTGCTTTTGGGTATAGAAGAGCAGGATAAATCCACCAAAGCAATTTAATGACAATACTAACCAATGTTATTTTGAACTTGGTAAGATAAGACATTTGGATTTGACTTATTTTGAAGACTTTCAAAAATGTGATGTGCAATACACTACAATTATCAAAGCAGTTTGGGGTGTTAGAAAATGGAGAGAATTGAACTCTTCACCCAACCACTTATGACCTGTGTTACCTTAATCAAATCACCAAGTTCATTCCTTTTCTCTTTTCCTTCATCTATGAAATGATGATAACACTGATAACTGTCTTCCTGGGTAATTCTATCTAATAAAAGAGTAATATCCAATTTGACCACACCTCCACTACACCACAAGCCATGCCCACCAGCTAATCAGGAGCAGATATGCAAATGAACACCAACCAAGATGGCTGTAGCCATGGAGCTAGCAGGAGGGAGGCTTGGGATTCCCCGGTGATGGAGGAAGCCAAGCTTTCCACATACCCTGGCCAGCCCAGGTCTCCACTCAATGCTACAAAGTTTCAATTATAGGAAATAAATAAATTCCAACAAAAATGGCGGCAGCCACAGAACTGAAGAGAGCAGGAGGGTAGGGTTTCCCCCAGTGATGGGGGAAGCCAAGCTTTCCACAGCCTTGGCCTGTTTTGGCCTCCACTTAAGGCTACAAAGTTTTAATTATAGAAATTAAATAATCCCAACAGAAATGGCTGTGGCCATGGAGCAAGCAGGAGGCTTGGCTCCAATCCAGGCTACAAAGTTTCAATTATAGAAGATAATTAAATTGCAGACACCAGGGCCTCTACTTGGGTTGCTGAGGGGTGTGGCTGGCCTGAAAATCACCACAGGCCCCACATTTCAAGGAAACCCCCACCCTGATCCGGGACTCACTTCAGGGCAAACCAGCTGCCCCCCAACAATGCACCAGCCCTCTATCCTATCTAATAAAAGAGTAATATGCAGATTGACCATAATTCCAACACACAAGATGGCTGGCCCCATGTGATCAAAGATCCTGCTTCCATGTGACACAAGATGACCACCACAAGATGGCCTGTAAGGAAGGGAAATTGTGGATGATCAGGCCAGCAGAGGAGAGCAGTTGGGAGGAAAGAGGCCTGCAAGGGGGGAGCAGTTAGGGATGACCAGGCTAGCAGAGGATGGAAGTTGGGGTGACTGGGCTTGCAGGGAAGGGCAGTTGGGAGGGACCCGGGCCTCCAGGGGAAAGCAGTTGGGGGGAACCAGGCCTTCAGGGAAGGGCAGTTAGGGGTGACCAGGATGGCAGGGGAGCAGTTAGGCATCAATCAGGCTGTCAAGGGAGTGGTTAGGAGGTGATCAGGCTGTCAGGCAGAAGCAGTTAGGGGCAATCAGGAAGACAAGCCCGCGAGCAGTTGATACCCAGCTGATCTGGATTGTGAGAGGGATGTCCCATATTGGAGATAATGCAGGCTGGGCTGAGGAACACCCCTTGTCCCCCTGTTCATGAATTTAGTGCACCGGGCCTCTAGTATAGATATAAAATGAGAGGAAGAAAAGATGCCCTATGGGCAAAAATGTATGAATACCATCTACATAATAAGCCCTTCATTTTACACAGGTGTAAACAAAAAAGTTAAATGACCTGCCCAAGGTTACAATTGATTAAATCCCTTGCATTTGATGTTCTGTTTAATTAAGCAAACTGACTCCATCTTTCATATTCCTACATTGTACTGTCCTCCTGGTGCTGTGAGGACCTCAGCCACTGAGCTCAGTAAGGTGTTCTGAGTGGTGAGAATAGAGGAATCATTCTGATGGAAATGTGAGAGTCACTGCAGCACAGCTTGCATTTTCATTAAATAACAGAGTTGTACCAACAGCAATGAGCATAATATTTTTTTCATTCAGTCTTCACAGCCTTTCACGTAATTGACTTAACATGAGCAAAATCTTTTCAACTAGATCCTATCACATCCACACTGTTGTAATTAATACCATAGCTGTGAATAAATGGAAAGGAGCAAACAGAGGGCCAGGAGGTAGGCTGGTATTAGTGCACCTTTGCCAGAAGCTGTAATTTAGACACATGCCCAGTAAAGTCTGGGTAAAATAGGGAAGGTACTTATTTGTCAGTCACACCTGGGAGCAGGTCATGGGCCAGAATAGGTGTGACCAATGCAAGTGCAGGAAGACTGGAGATACTTAAACTCCTAAACAAAAGACTTGTTCTACAACCTGATAGTCACGGAGTGACCTAAGCTCCTTGTATACTTTATCTCAGAATGGCTTTTTTAGGCCATGTCATAAACAAAATGGCTTATTTCTATTATGGGGGTGACACAAGATAAATGGATTGAAGAGAGAAATAGATATGTATTCTTTTTAATGTGATGTTAGAAGTTAGAGACATGGGACAAGGGACTGATCCCCCAGTTCCCAAACTCATTAAGTATTACACATGCTCTTTTCAAGTGTAAATTATACATACTGATGAAGCCTAGTGTCTTGGATCTGTGTTTATGCCCCCAATATACTTGAAGAACAAGCCATGTGAATAGTTCAAAACATGTCTCATACTTGGCAAAGGAGAGGTGTTTCTTGGTGTCTGCCCAAATGAGCCAGCAATATTCCCAATAGTTCTGCATAGTAAATCATGGAGAGAGTAATTCTTCTAAAATTTATTGAATGCTTCCAGAGTTTATTAATATAGTGATTTAGAAACAGGATTCCTATAAATCCAGACTGGATTTGCTGCAAACAATGTTGGGACAACCAAAATGTATTTTTGCATTCAATTTAAAGGATAGGTTATACATTTATAGAAAAAAAGGGTAAAATGTTCTTCCTTTGTGCCTCAACAAAAACTACTCAATGGAAAATACTGCTTATGGCACAAAAATATAAAATATATTAGGATAAAAAAATATAGCATAACATTAAATATATGCAGTTATTGACAACCTTAAAACCATTTTAAATTTTCAAAGCAAATGAAAACCTTCAATATCATTAACATCGCCATCATCCTTATCTTCAATGAGCTATTTGTAATTTAATAAGCAGCTGTCAGTGATGGTGTTTTGATCTGAAGCATTTCTTAAAAGGTTTTTAAATAGTCACCTAAGACAAGCATTATAATACCATTCAGTTAATCATTGAGGGGAATAAAGAAAAGAAAAGAAGAACATTTGAAAAGGGAAGCATTTATCTGACTGATTAAAGATTATATGAAAACAAATACAGCCCTAGACTTCTTAAGGAGGCAACTTGAGTCCACTAGCTGAATTTTCCCCAAATTGGAGGACAATCAAAGTGCTATTTGAGGAACAAAGTAAATACTTAATACATGTATTTTTAATAATTAGTTGGAAAAACTTTAGCACTGTAAGAAGTGATATTCCAAGTACTGGCTATTTTCTAAATAGCAAAGTTTAAAACACCTTGATTCCCCAAAGACCATAGCCTCCTAAGTCTGCCAAGAGCACTGTTATTCACATTTGGCTGAAAGCAATCACTGGCCCTAGTACAAAACCCTAAAAAGTGAAAATGACTCATTGATTGGGGGTTAAGACCCTGGTTCCCATACTGCAATTGGTTTTAGAGAACTTTTAAAATAATTTTGTCTAGGACACCTCAGAGAAATAAAACTAGATAATAATGACAGCTGTAAGCCAATTTTTGAAATTTCAAGGCACATGTGAGAGAAAATTATACACCCAAGATTCCATATTTTAAATTTACTCTTTATGTAACATGTTTAAGTATAAATGTAAAAAGAAAGTTCACATAGGATAATACTAACTGAAATTTACAAAAAAAAATAATAAAGCTTAATCCAAATACACCCTATCTAAGAAAAGAGTAATATGCAAATTGACTGTACCTCCACTACACCCACAAGCCATGCCCATCAGCAAATCAGAGTGAGTATGCAAATTACCTCAACCAAGATGGCTACGGCCACAGAGAGAGCAGGAGGGAGTCTTAGGTTGCCCCTGGTGATGGAGGAAGCCAAGCATTCTACACACCCTGGCTGGTCCAGGCCTCCGCTTAAGGCAACAAAGTTTCAATTGCTGTGCAAGCAGAAGGCTTTGCTCCACTCCATGCTACAAAGTTTCAATTGTAGAAGATAAATAAATCCCAGATACCAGGGTCTCCACTTGGGTCCCTGGGGAGTATGGCCAGCCTGCAAACCACCACAGACCCCTCAACCAGGCCACCCACACCCTAAGGGAATACCCACCCTGATTGGGGACACCCTTCAGGGCAAACCAGCTAGCCTCCACCCATGCACCAGGCTTCTATCCTATCTAATAAAAGAGTAATATGCAGATTGACCATGACTCCAATACACAAGATGACTGCCCCCATGTGGTCAAAAGATCCTGCCCACAAGATGGCCAGCAGGAGAGGACAGTTGGCAAGGACCAGGCCTGCAAGAGAGGGCAGTTGTGGGTGATTAAACCTACAGGGGAGGACAGTTAGAGGTGACAAGGTTGGCAGAGGAGGGAAGTCAGGGGTAATCAGCCCTGTAGGGAAGGGCAGTTGCAGAGGACCCAGGCCTACAGAGAAAGGCAATTAGGAGTGACTAGGCTGCATGGGAGGGCAGGTAGGGGTGACCAGGCCCACAGGAAAGGGCAGTTAGGGGCAAACAGGCTGGTAAGGGAGCAGTTAGTTATCAATCAGGCTGGCAGGAGTGTGGTTAGGGGTAATCAGGCTGACAGGCAGAATGATTAGGGGCAATCAGGAAGGCAGACAGGTGAGCAGTTGACAGACAGTAGTCTTGGATTGTGAGAGGGATGTCCGACTGCCTGTTTAGGCCCGATCCTTCTTGAATTGGGCCTAAATGGGCAATCAGACATCCCTCAAGGGATTAGAGAGGGAGTAGGCTGGGATGAAGGACCCCTCTCCCCACGTGCATGAATTTTGTGCACCAGGCCTTTAGTCCATATACAACTCTATCATTTGTTTTAAATATATGCAAGTGTGTGTATCCATATGTAGATAGACCCATCTATTGTTATATGTTGTATCTATATTGAGGAAACATAGATGTGTTGTGCATAATTTTAAGATAGGTTTCCAAGATTCCTACCCTGAGAGTATATATTCTGCATAATCTCATTCCACTGAATGTGGTTGGCACCTGTCTTCACAATGATGTTACTCTTGTGGTTAAGTTTATAGCAAAGATGAAGGGATTATGAATATGTAATTATGTCTTAAATCAGTTGGAGTTCATAAAAAATATGATATTTTGGATAGACTTGACTTAACCAAGTGAGCCTTTTACAAGATTTTCCAAGGCCATCCTTACAAGGGAAATTCAAAGTGAGGGTAACTATTTTGCTGGCTTTGAAGAAACAAACAAATCTCTCGTCATGTTTTGAATTAGGCCATGTGTCAGGGAATAGTAGAAAACCTGCCATAAGGCTGACAACCAACAAGAAAGTGGGGACCTAAGTTCTACAACCACAAGGAAGTGAACCTAACCAACAACTAGTAAGTTTGGAAGAAGACTCAACTCCAGATTAGTGGGCAGCCCTGGCCGACACCTTGATTTCAGATTTTTCAGAACATGAGCAGAAACATATAGCTATGCCTGGTCAAGATTTCTTACCCAAAGAAACTGTGAAATAACAAATTAGTTTATTTTAAGTTGCTGAGTTTGTGGTAATTTGTTATTTGAGGTGGGGAGGACTAATACAATAGATTTGAATTAAATGTTTTTGCTTCATCACTAGCTACCTATTTATTATCCCCCTCCCCATCCTCTAATCTAGAAATAAATTTCATTTCTTTTAGTAATTGTTTGTCCCAAACTGCAACCATGTGGTTCTCTTAGGGGTTGTTAGTTCTAATTCCATCTTTCTCTAACTCAAGAAATAGTCCTATGACTAACCATATAAAACCAAAAATCTGAGAAAAAAAGAGAGGAACAATGGCAAGAAAAAGAGATCTTGGCAACAATAAAGCCCTAATTATAGTTCTCAGAGCAGCCCTTGTACCCACTCCATTCTTTCCCCATTATTTATGGTTCTATAAATTAGTTTTTGTTGGATATGGGTAACCAAAAGAGTTCTGAGTTGGGTCTTTGTAACCAAGAAAGCTCACTTTACCACCCCAAAAGTTTTAGCATGACAACCACCACTTTTTATCTTGCTGTAGAAACTTAACCTAGAAATGGTAAATCTTACTCTTTCTTCTGGACCAAAAGCTATAACATAATATTTTGTCTTTTTAACTACAAGGAAAGTAGAAATGACAGTTCTTAAAATGCAAGACAGAATCTGTGTGGCAGGGCAAGCTCAAAGAGGTCAATGGAGGGAAAAGGGAGGACATATATAATACTTTCAATAATATCTGAAGATGAGAGAGAGAGAGAGAGAGAGAGAGAGAGAGAGAGAGAGAGAGAGAGCATTGAGACAGATGTGTGTTCACTATGGCCTCTTTCTTTTCTGTTCCTTACCACGCTAGTTTTGTCAGGAAAACTATTGCTCTTTTTGAGTAAGAATTCAAAATTTTTCAAGCTGATGTCATTATGCCCTAAAATAAAAACACTAGACCCACCCAGGCTGCCTGCTGGGAATGGAGGTCAATACAAACAGAAGATGACAAGGTACTCAATTTAGAAAACTCCCAGTGAAAAAAGTTATGAAATCATTTCAGGACTGTGGCAAGTCCTTATTATAACCTGCCCTTGAAGATTCTGTGACACTTTCTAGAGTCTGATACTTGTGTATTTAGCTAGCTCATCTACAGGGCATACTTATTTAGAATATTAGCTCTAAATCCTCATTGTTCATAATAGGGATGTGACCATCAGTGTAGATAGTCTCAACAGGGTTCTGTAAAGCTCCAAGATCTATTGAAACATAAGTGTTGTTTATGCAAGAGCCAAAGCAAATGGAGCTAAGAGGTCCTACCTTTTATTTTAGATTAGTAGTTCTCAACCTTTCTAATGCCTAGATTCTTTAATATAGTGACCCCCCAACCATAAAATTATTTTTGTTGCTACTTCATAACTGTAATTTTGCTATTGTTATGAATCGTAATGTAAATATTGGTGTTTTCTGATGGTCTTAGGCTCTACAGCATAATAGAGTTCATATCTTAATTCTATTGGCATAGATTGCCCGGTTTGATAATCTTGTTCTTTGTTGAACAATTGTTTATAATAGGTTTAGATCTTTCACATTCAATCACTTGGTCTATAGGGAAAAGGGCAATAATAGAATCTATAAAAGAAGTCAAAAGAATAATGATAACAGTAGCACAGATTGAGGATCAGCTCTATATCAATGCATTATCAGCACTTTATACCATATCCAATTTAATCCTCATTTTGGGAAGTTGATTGTTCATATCTTATTGATGACTAAAGTGAAACCTAGAGAAGTAAAAATTATAAAATGTATATTGCTAACATGTAGTCACAAATATATATTAAGCTCTTCCATGAAGCTAATTGTACACACCTTTTATTATTCCTTGTAAGCTTTATGTGTTCAGCTTTCTTCTATCTACCAATAACATTATTATGGGGTAGAGATTGTTTCATACTTATTCCATATTCTCACATCACTCAATTAATAATTATAGTCCAACAAATAATTATTACATTAAATTATTGTATTTAGACATAAAATGTTCCCTCCACTTTGATCATCATATTTACCACTTAAATAGAGCAAATCTCTACAGGGTACTATTGATTTTAGATTCCCTGGGGATCAGCAACTGAGCTCCAAATGATACACTCTCAGATGATACCTTATACAAAAAGAAAATATCACTGTTGGATATGAGTAACCAAAAGAGTTCTGAGTTAGGTCTTTGTAACCAAGAAAGCTCACTTTACCACCCCAAAAGTTCTAGCATGACAACTACCACTTTTTATCTTGCTATAGAAACTAAATGTAAACTAAACAGTTGTAAATTTAGCCTGAAGAAACTTCTGCTAAAAGAAACTGAAAACAGAAAAAGAATGTAAGTTTATTCATATTTCAGGGTTTTAATAACCTGAAATAAATAACTAATCAGAAGCAGATTAACTAGAATATGCTTAAAACAAGTTTGTTGTTCAATGAATATTTAGTATGTGTATGTGGGAATAATAATGAGAAAAGAGGCATCTATGCACCTGAAATCCATGATTTGAGAGGCTACTTGAATTTCTGATTGGGCAAACAGCAAACCAGTACTTTATCACCTCACTATTTAATACCCTGAAACCCCCAAAGAAACACAGGAGTTAAGAAAATAAAAAATGTTTGCTAATCAAATGTGGCTTTAAATAAAAAACAAACAAAACAAAACAAAAATTCACCTTCTAAACACATTAACAAACCAAAGACACCTGTATCTAAAAATTCTGGCATGTTCATTGCATGAATACAGGTCTACAGAGCCCAGGCAGCAGTCACTGAGTGGAGAGAGGTGGCCATAGTTTTGTATGTAAAGATACATATGAGAGAAGAAATTGAAAATGAATGAAGAGATGACAGTTCAAGTCTGATCATTATTTTAAGCTCAGTGAAGCAGAATTGAATAACAAATCAGTATTTGTCATTTTAAAAGGTTTGTGTTTGCAAAATTTTGTTAAATTTGCAAGATTATTTGCCAAAATAGGAGTAATTCTTACCAGATGAGCACTGATCTAAAAAGATAAAGATCTAAACCATGTATTTTCCTCTCATTATTCTTAATAAATGCAATTAGAACTATTCATTGAAACTGCTAGAGCAATACATGAACCAGTATTATCACAAGACATATTTAGATAAAACAAGATTTTTAAAATATGAATCTAGAATTGTTACCCTATATAATAAAAGCCAAGGTGGTCTTGTGCAATGTCATCACAAGATGGTCGCTGCAATATTGTCACAAGATGGCTACCTGCATGTCATCACAAAATGGCCACCACAAGATTATCACAAAAGATGGCCAGTAGAGGAAGGCAGTTGGGAGTGATCAGGCTGGCAGGGGAGCAGTTAGGCATCAATCGGGCCAGCAGGGGAGAGGTTAGTGGGCAATCAGGCAGGCAGGCAGAGAGGCAAGTGGTTAGGAGCCAGCAGTCCCAGATTGTGAGAGGAATGTCCTATTGCTGGTTTAGGCCTGATCCCACAAAGGTCCCAGATTGGAGAGGGTGCAGGCTGGGCTGAAGGACACCCTCCCCCTGTGCTCAAATTTCATTCAGTGGGCGTCTAGTATTATATGATCACTTTATTTGTGAGAATTCAATCTTACTTATTTGCTTATTTTGTTTCTAAGCAAGTAATCAAAAATAAAAATTAAAAGATAAGGAAGTGAGAGAAAGTTAAATCATGGAGATAATTATATTTAACACTCTATGCAGCAGGTACACACCTTACTTTTGAATAAGTGTGAGATGTAAGATGCACACTTCTTGCTAATGTAGCCTTTTCATTCCTCGTGTCTAGGTGTGTATAATCACTTTAACTGCATTGAATGTGGTTCAAATGTTTAAATATTAATATGCATGTATATGTATATTCATACATTATATATATATATATATATATATATATTTTTTTTTATATTTATATATATATATTTTTTTTTACTCACCATAGCTTTTAAACGCAAGCCAAACTACTTGTTGCCACTAAGAAGGAACCTCATTGTATGAAATCGTGTGCCAGTAGGGTCCCTAGGCCTAGCCTATGATCAGGGTCATGTCTGATGTCCTGCGATGCCTGCCTCAGAAGCCCTGTGATGTGACACTCATCACCCCCACAAAGCTCTGTGATGCTTGCCTCTACCAACCAGCAACGATCTGCGAAGCTCTTCTCACAATGCTCCACAATGCTACCCTTCACTGCCCCTTCACTGCCCTGTGATGCTCCCTGATGCCCCACAGCACTCACCTCCACCACCCCACAAGGCTCTGTGAAGTTCATGCCCTGTGACTCTCCATGAGGCCCTGTGCTGTTTTCTGCAGCCACCCTGTGAAGCTTGCAATGCACACTTCCACTGCCCTGCAATGCTCCTCTACCTTCCCTGCCCTACAATGCTCCACAATGCTCGCCACCACCATCCCGCAATGTTCATTGCTGCTTGCTGCTCGATGCTCACTCCCACACACCGCCTACCACCACTCAACAGTCCCCAGACCCACCCCGCTGCCACCCCTCCACCCTGTTCGCTGTGGTTCCCCAATCCCCATGCTGCAATTGGAGCCTGTGGGGTGGAGGGGAGGAACTGAGAGGTGATCAATGCACTTCATGGTGACTGGATGAGCGGTCATTCTAGTCATTACACTTATGGTCCTGGCCTTTTAATATGTAGGATGTGTGCATAATTCTAAACAGGGTAGAATATTTGGAAAAGCATCCATTCTGTACGAAATGGATATTTCAGGGGGTTATTCAAGTTTAATATTGATTCTGTGTGGTTTTAACCTTATGTATAAATATCCAAACTCTAACAAGACAGCCCCTGTGATTGTTGGTTTATGTGAGGAATAAGCTTTCTGGACACTACAAAACTGAAGATAGAATTCAAATATCAGTTTTAGGTAAAATAATGTTTAGAGAGAATGAAAAGCATTTAATCAAAAGCTTTCAGAGAATGATCACATAGTTGTCAAAATTGGGTAAATATGTAAAGGGAAAAAGAAGCTTTTAAAAAGATTGACAAATCAGAAAAAGGTAAATATTAAAAGTAGTAGGACCTATCTTAGTGAAATTTAAAATAAATAAGAAAAGTCAAGCATGAAGGGAGTCAGGGTAGTGAAAGTGGTTTGGTGAAAACATGAGAGGAAAAGAAAAGGCAATAAATCAAGTGTCTAAAAGGGCTCAGAGTACCCTCCAGAGAAGATACTGTTCATAGGAATACCTGTAAATGGAAATTGTGAGTACATTTGCTCAGGGGAGCAGGGGGTCCTCAAGGATTATTGGGGAATAGAGATAAGTAGGCCCAGCGTTTTCCTTTTTTGGGGGGTGGAGACCAAAATGGGTAATAAAAAGTGTTGATAGGAGGCCTAAGTCTAGATAAAATGACATGCCTGATGGGGACTTTCAGTTTCAGAAGGAGCTAAGCCACAAGTCAGCTATAAAAACTGAGACTGAGCAAAGGGAATGAGCTGCCCAATCTATACATTAGGTTAAAAATAGCAATGTGTAAATATCTGATTCATGAAAAAAACAAAACTCTCTTAAGTGTGTGTTTGTTTTTTTTCCTTTATCCAATTTGTAGCCTAGGACCCCAGATTGGTAGGATGGGTAGCATGAAGAAATGGAAGAATAAACAATGGGCTGAGTTAAAATCCGGTAAAGAAAGACAATTCTGTAGGTAACTGCAAACTGGCGATATAGACCTTTAATGTCTAGCCCATCCGTTTGCCCTAGATATGGTTAGAGTTTGTCCCCTAAAGGATAGAGACATCCCAACCATCTTGTCCTTTATTCTCTCTGAACTAATGTTTCAGGTATTCTCAGCGGCTTCCAAACTTGAAAGGTCAATTTGTCTTCATATAGAAAAGGTGCAAACTCTTGTGGAATTAGCATTCATTTTTTTCTCAATAAATATTTTTAATGAAATAGCTTTGTCATGGCAAAGAAATTTCTGAATTTCTTTTATCTGGTTAAAATGTTTACAACATCAATTAACCTAATACAGTAGATAAAAATCTCAAGTTTTAGAATAAAAAACTAATTTTAATTCCAGCTTTTCCACTTAGTACACATGAGACTTTTGCAATTTCTGTAAAGTCAAAAAGCTTCAATTTCCTTGACTTTTTAATCAGGAATAAACAAAATTACCTTGCTTGAAAATTTGTTGAGTATGAAATGAGATAATAAATAATACTTAGAATCCAAAGTAAGTATTCAATAGAGGTAATATATATGTGCGTGTGTGTGTGTGTGTGTGTGTGTGTGTGTGTGGCTTTATTTCTAGATCCCATACATCCACAGTTTCAATGACCATGGAACTCAGTAGGTACTTGTATGCTTACCATAGCGCAGTATCTTTACTTACTAGAGCTTTAAATTTTAAAGGCATTAAGTTAATAGAGAAACAACATTGATTTCTACGATTTTACTATAATCACACAATTGAGATGAGCAAATATCCAAATGAAGCATTATTATTCTAAGGGGAAACATGACAAGTGATAAATTGAATTTTTAAGGGTTTATTTATTTTCAAATGAAAGATTCAAGCCATAATATTTAAACATTTTAATCAAATTATTCATTCATTAAGTATCACAGTGGATACTGCTAGTCAAAATCCAAGAATATATTTTCAAGTTCTAAATATTAATAATCCAAGTTTGTCTTCAAATTTTAACATGACTGGATCAGCCAGATGTTCTTCCATTTATTTGTTATTTTGATTTCTGCACAGGTATTCATTCTATCTTCAAAATTGTGAAAATATCACTAGAAATTAAAAGATGAAATTTAGTATGTTTCCTGGCTCCTATCTTTTATGGCGGTATTAATAATTCCATTCAGATGTCAATAGTTAGTTTTTTTTTCATATATTTTATTGATTTCTTACAGAGAGAAAGGGAGAGAGATAGAAAGTCAGAAACATCGATGAGAGAGAGACATCGGTCAGCCGCCTCCTGCATGCCCCACAATGGAGATGTGCCAGCAAGCAAGGTACATGCCCCCAACCGGAATCGAACCTGGGAACTTTCAGTCCACAAGCCGACACTCTATCCACTGAGCCAAACCGGTCTCGGCCAATATTTAGTTTTGAGAATGCATATGAAACAGTACATCAGATAAAAGACCAACTGAAGGACCAAATGATATTTGGTCTTCATTTCTGTTGTTTCTTTGTCTCTCTTCAACACAGAAAATCAGCAGCATTTGGCTAAATATTGTATCCCATCCTCACGCCATCAATGGTAAAGGATCTTGTTATAATATTTGTGAAAACACAACATAACTTTCAAAATTGTGCATACCTATGAAGCATGTCTCTGTTGTCTGTTTCTTCTTCTTCATTTATGTACAATATCTCTACCTCTCTGTACAGGCTCTTGAGTGTTTACCCTCTTTAACATGTCTCTATATATCTCTGCCTGTTTATTCAGAGTATTGTGTATGAGAGGTGGGGTGAGGGAGAGCAGATACTTTTATTTTACCCTCAGTCAGGATCTCTGTAATGAAAGCCAGATTAAAAAGAGTATATTAACAAAAGTATATTGACATACTAGAAGCCCAGTACATGAAATTTGTGAACAGGAGAGGTGTGTCCCCTCAGTCCAACCTGCACCCTCTCCAATTCAGGACCTCTTGGGAGATGTCTGACTGTGGGTTTAGGCCTAAACCAGCATTCTGACATTACTCTCACAGTCTGGGACTGCTGGCTCCTAACTGCTCACCTGCCTGCTTGCCTGATCACCAATAAATTCCCCTGCTGGTAGGCTGGTCACCCCCAAATGCCCCCCTGCCTGCCTGGTTACCCCTAACTGACCCATGCCAGCCTTGTCAACCCTTAATGCACACCCCACTGGGCTGCTCATTCCCAATTGCTCCCCCCTTTGCTGTCCTGGTGTCCCCAACTGCTCTTCTTATAGGCCTGATCACCCCACAGAGCGTGCTGTTCAGTTGTTTGCTCATCTCTCATTAAATGCCTGTTGGCCTGGTTGCCCCACATAGCCTGCTATTTGGTCATTACAGTTACTGTGATGTTGTCCTGAACAATTTGCATATTCCTCTATTATTAGTACAGCTATATCTCATATATACATGGAAAATATCCAAGGAAATGAGTAACTCTCCATGATGTGGCTTATAATTCAGGCTTCCAGATCATCTTTACCTAAATCAAAGAGAGGAGAATATAGAGGAGATAAGTTATGCAAAGATGACTAGGAAAAAGTAGGGCAGGCAAGACTAAGGTTTTTTGTTTGTTTGGTTGGTTGGTTTGATTTGTTTTTTTAAAATGCAAATTTAAATCAGTGCTTTCTGCATTGATATGATTCCCTGGTACTTTAGAGTAATCCTTTTCTTCCTGGTGCAGAAAGGGAAATATCTTTACAAATGGGTGACTTCTACTCTGTTTGCAGAGCTTCTCCTAAGCATGCTGTTTCTCAAAATCATCAGCTCAAAATAATCCTCATGCCAAAGAGGCATATTTTGGGGTGGAGTACTCTAGTTTCCTATAGTCAGATTGTGGGGTGGCATATTCTGGTCTCCTTCCAGTTTCAAGATGAGAGTCAAGAACATGACAGCTAGAAAAAGGCAGTGGCCATAAGATAAAAGTATTGATTAAGAGGTGGGATAAAAACCAGAAATAAGTGTGTACAGTAGAAACCAGTACACATTACAGAGACTCATTGTAGATTTACAGAATAAATATTTTATTCAATTTCACTGCTAACCCAGTAAAATATTGTTATTCCTGATTATTAAGTAAGAAAATTGATTTTGAAATAGACTGTGTACATTGTCAGACAGTAAAAATAATGTACCAAATTGAAATGAAAACAAAGCAATTTGGATGCAAAACACCCATTCTTCCCACTGGTCTCTGTCTACATACATGTATGTAATTCTCTTCACATGCATCTTTATTTTAAATTATTTCCTCTTATCTCCTTTGTATCTTTATCCTTTAAAATAACTATAGCATCAGCCCTGGCCAGGTGGCTCAGTTGGTTGGAGCATATCCTGCACACCAAAAAGTTGAGGGTTTGAGCCCCTGAGAGAAGTATGGGAGGCAGCCAATTGATGTTTCTCTCTCTGTCTCTCTCTCTCCCTTCCTCTCTCTCTAAAAAGCAACAGAAGCATATCCTCTGGAGAGGATTAACAATAAATAACTTTAGCTTCATGCAAATTTTAAGACATTTTCTGTGAACATTTAATACTATTTTATGTTATCTAGTTATTAGTTTAAAAAGGAATTTGGGGCATGGAAGAGAATGTTGAATTTATCTTGTAAGAAAGAGTTAGGCTACATTCCTATAATTTTTCTCTCCTCTGTGGATCAGGTCAATAATACAAAAAACAAACAAATAAACAAACAAACTTTCTATCCTGCTCTATAACTTGAAACAGTACTTCCTATTTTAATATTAGACATGTAAATTAAAATTAAAGCACCTCAAATGTTTGGGTGTGTATACTTAAGCAGCTTGCAATATAAAAGGAAAAGGAAACAAATGTAGAACTAAAAAAGAAATAGCCATTTTTAGCAAATAAAATTTTTAAATTGACATTTATTTTTAAGCCCATTCTGCTACATTTATCTGCTACCCTGAAGGCAAGGTAAATAGAAAGAAAAGAGTGTTTGGCATTAGGTCAGATGAGGATTGGGAGATGAGAGAAGGGGAACAAATCTGGGAAAATAATCCTGTATAATAAAAGCTTAATATGCAAATCAACTGAATGGTGGAATGACCAGTTGGCATTTGGCAAGGGTCAGGGCAGGCAAGCAGGCAGCACCAGGCCAGCCAAGGCACGTGCCAGCAGGCAGAGGGAGGGTGGTGATCAGGGGGTGGCAGCAATTAGCAGCAGCAGAGGAGCAAATGGGGGGGGAAGGGCCAGGGCCGATACTGGCTGGCTGATGCTGGCCCCTGATTGGCCTGCCTGGTCACTTCCCACAGAGGGAGGCCAGACTGCTGCTTAGGGCAGCAGGCCTAAGATATCAGTTGGATATCCTCTGAGGGCTCCCAGCCTGTGAGAGGGTGCAGGCAGGCTGTGACTCCCTCAAGTACATGAATTTTATGCACCAGACCTCTATACTTTATATGATGAAGATTAGGATATTTCCCCCAGAAAGATGTAAGGGAAGGAAACAGAGCTCCCAAGCATCATACACCTCCTACCACTGCAGAAATTCATTTCTGTTGGCAGAGCTTCCTCTTTACCGTTCACCATAGTTGACTAGAGTCTGCAAATCTGAGCTTGACTTCTTGACTTCTTCTGCTTCCTCCAGTTCCCAAAATAAGAGATACATAAAAAGTAAAGTAATAATCAGTGAGGCAGTTCAGCTCACCTTCATATCCTAGTTTGTAGTAAAGCTTCCCATCACTTCTTCTTTCAAGACAGTGAGAACTCACCTCTTTCCTGTTTTCCATAATGAGTCACAGCTCACTCTAATCCTTCCTTCTTCCCTTCTTCCCCTCCATTCACATATTCCACTTTTATTATATAACTTAAAAAATTTTTGTAAACACCAGAGGGCATTTAAAGAGTAGTTTAAATTCTCTTCAGGTAATCTTCCTCTAATCAAGACAGAATTAGGACTAGAGAGGGAGTCAGCTTGTCAAAAGTCACAAAAGTATTAAAGGCAAATTTAAGCCACCTGAATTCCATTCGTGGATTTTTCTGCTATATCACATTGTTTGAATCATTTATTCCTTCTGAGAAAATAAGAGGCTGTGCTATATTTTGAAGATTTGAAAATAATGCTTTTAGTCATTTATAAAGTTGTATGCATGTGTGTGTATGTGTGTTTTACCTATAAATAACCTCACACTCCATTAGGTATAAAATTTCATATTTCACAAAATTCCATGTTACAAGTGTAATAATATTTTCAAATTTTTGAGAATCCTAACATAAACAAAGCCAAAAATTCAAATAACCCTATTTCCTCCAAAATCCTGTCAGGGAAAAATATTCAGGACATATATCTTTCCGATCTGGTAATAAAAACACTAAACTAAAAATTTTCTTGCCTTAAAAACACATAACAACTCAATTCTCAGCCCTTTAATAACAATAATATCAATAACTATCAAAATTTATAGAGCCTTTTTTTCTGTGTGCTGCTAGGCACTGTGCTAGTCAGAGGAAAGAAAGAAAAAAAGAATGAGAGAAAATAAAAAAAAATAAATCTCTTAGAATTTAGGGAGAAGGGCTTTGCAGAGGGTTTGTCTAGTAAAAGAGTTAGCAAGAAAAGTAACATGGGCATTTTAGGCCAAGCTTTTTTTAGTTTTTAGTGAACTAGAAAAATGTGTTATATTCAAAGAGCCCTGAACAATTTGAACTTACTGGAATATAGAATGTAATATGAAGAGCTGTGGGAAAGAGGTTTGAGAAACAGATACAGACAAATGCATAGAGGATCTTTTCTCAAGAAAAGAGTATTACCTGGAATCCTATCTAATAAAGAAGAAATATGCTAATTGATCCTCATACCATCGCAAAGATGGTGGTGCCCACAGCCAACAAGGAGGGAATATGATAATTGATTGCCTCTCCCTCAAAGATGGCGGCGTGCACAGCCACAAGAGGGCAGCGCCCAGCTGGGGTGGCGGGCACATGGCAAGGCCTCAGTGTAGGCCCAGCCGCTCCAAGCACCTGCCTCTATAGTTTCCCAGTTCCCTCAGCCTCCCAGCCATCCAGGGCTGGTTCAAGGTACAGACAAGCCTTGGATGGTAGCTGCCTAGCTGCCCAGGGCCACCCAGGGCCACTCAAAGTTCAGGTAACAAGGGCTGGTCAAGGCTTGCACTGCAGGCAGTGGCAGCAGTAGAGGTGTGATGAGATGTCACCTTCCCCTTATCGTGGAGTAGCCTCCTACCCCTGAGGACTCCTGGACTGTGAGAGGGGGCAGGCTGGGCTGAAGAACTCCCCCTCCAGTGCATGAATTTTCATGTACAGAGCCTCTAGTTGATTTATAGTAATATAATCTGTAATCAGATCTTAGTTACCCTGTAATTTCTGTAAAGTGGATTGTTTTTATTATCACTACTGTCACGTTTAAAAAACAAAACAAAAAAAAAAAAACACTGTGTTTTTAAAATGACTAAATTGGAGAATATGCACCAGATGGTCAAAGTTCTGCTACCCAGATAAAGCAAGTCACAAGAGAATTGCTCCCTGCGATTCACCTGGAGTTGTCACAGACTGAGTTACAGCAGCAATTTGCAACATTTTCCACCTCATGGCACACCAATATATATATATATATATTTGACAAAATATATATATTTTGTATATATATAAAAATATATATACATTATCTGACAAAAATGTATAATGTTGATTCATTCACACTGGGTGACTATTGTTGTGTTGGCTGTTGTCATTTTTTTTTTTTTGACAATCTAAGGGAAAAGAGGTCAGTGTTCCTGACTAAATAATCAGGGATTAGAGACTGCTGGGTTATAGCAGTAGTTCAAATAGATTGCTGGGCCCCATTCCCAGTTTCTGAGTCACATCTTCAATGTCCATTTCTAACAATTTCCCAGGTGGTGCTTACTATTATGCTGATGGTCCAGAAACCACATACTCAGAAACATTGGAGCATAATAGTATATTAGGCAGGATAACATTCTTTAAGAAAAATGTACTACATTTTAAGATACAGTGAATAAAGGAGCCAGGTAAGCCCTTACCATGATTATTACATATGGAATGTACACTTGACCCATATCTGTGGCCTTTGAATAAATCATCAAGGATATTTTGCCATAAGTTACTAGGTATGTGTCCAGGGGAAACATCTCCTCCTCACTGTGACAGGTTTGAATATGTGGCTTTAAACCTCTCTGATCAACAAAAGTTAATCTATTTGTAGTTTCATAGTTTTCTTATTTGAAATTATGACAGGCAGGCTTAAATAAAGTTAAAATTAAAAACTCTTTATCCAAGTCACCATCGAAAGCAGGTTTCTTATTAATTAATTCTGTGTTTTGCCCACTGTCTTAAAAAAACCTGGTGTCCTATAATGAGCTACCCAGCATGATGACATTTCATACTAACATTGATTGGTTGCCAAGGAGATTCCACTGCTACTCTGTATCAGCTCATGTTACCCATCTCCCTTTCTGCAAAAAGGAGGGGAATTCATGGATCAAGGGTGAGATGCTAGGGAAATAGAGGCTATAGATCCAGCCTAATAATAAAGATCTGAAGTGAACAATATGTTCTCTCTATAATCCATCTGTCAGCAGCAAAAGTACTTGAGTTCAAATGATAAAATGTGAACTTTTTATATTGGAAGGAATACCAGCATCCAAGAACAGTCAGAATATATTTTTTTTGCAAAAATCCAAGGGAAAGGCCAAGGGGAATCAGCATTTACCTGTCAGGTCCAAATGTCTTCAATCCCTGGATTGATCTGAGTCAGGAGAGTTCCCCAATAAGAGAAACTCTGTTATTCTGAACAAAATCATTCTTTACTAGAGGCCCAGTGCATGACTGAAATCACCTGAGGAGGTGCCCCGCCTCCTTGCCTGGCCACCCTGGTATGCCTCACTGTGCACGCAGCCTCCTGCTGATTGGTTGTTATGTCATGAAGGCATGATGACCATTAGCTTATTAGCTGTTTATTATATAGAATAGTAACCACAATCAGAGGTAAAGATAGTTCCTTCGCAGAGTTCCAAACTTTTGGACTTCTATAAAGTACTCATTGTTTCTCTTCCAGTACCAGGCCATTGGCATTGCATAAAATTCTAGAACACTGGTGTTGTCTGGCTTTCCTCTCAATATCATCAGTGTCACTGTCTGTTTCCTCTTCTTCATGCAAGTTTCCCCTGGTCAGGGTCAGGTCAGAAGGGTCAGACACAGGAGACAAACCACCTGTCACAGTTCCTGTGTCCAAGTCTACATAGCCCATATATTTCCAAAGGTGCTCCAGTTGTTCTTTCTGCTGCTGGCTTTGTGCACTCACCAGTGATTTCTTTGGTTTTCGCAGAACAACACTCCCTTTGATATTCTTCCACAGCACTGGTGACTTGCATAAAGATTTCATCTAAGCCTATATCCAGAACAACAGACACACCTATCACCCTGAATGAGCTGCAAATCTAACACTGAGCTCATTGAATGACCCAGGTTATTGATGTATATAGTCTTTTGATTCAAGGAATCTTGGTGGTCCTCCAAATCCTCACCATCCCACTGCAAAGCTGTGCTCAATAATGCCAGTTTATTCATGACTACATGAAAAGGAGCTTGGTTTTGTGCATGATGCAGAGCCTCGATGATGACTGTCCCAGAAACTGTCCAGGTGAATACTTAAATCTAGTCAGGTGTGTCAATCAGGACATATTTAGACATGTTTGAGTCCTTCTCGGTAAATTTAATCATTGAGACAGCATGGAGAAACCTGAAGAGTATTAGGCTAAATGAAATAAGCCAGTCAGAGAAAGACAAGTATCATATCGTCTCACTCATATGTGGAAATCTAATGAACAAAATAAACTGTTGAACAAAATAGATACAGAGACATAGAAGCATGGGACAGACTGTGGGAAGGTGGGGATAAGTGGGTGGGTGGGAAATGATCAGCTGAAGAACTTGTATGCAAATGTGTATAACATGTGGACACAGACAATAGGGTGGTGAAGGCCTGGGGCAGAGAATGGGGGAGGCAGGCTAGAAGGGGTCAATGGTGGGGGGTGGAGGAAGGAGGACATATGTAATACTTTCAACAATAGAGATTTAATTAAAAAATAAAAATAAATGTCATCACCTGATCAAATCTGCTAGCAAAGAGATTAAGTGAGGTCACTATGCCACTGTTAGGCCCAGTTCTATATATGGATTCTTAGCTAAGGATGTAAACTGTTTATAGATGAATCTAGATAGTAAATTTTATACCAATATAGTAGAAAAAGAAACTTCATGCACAAGGGGTCCAGATTGATCTCATAAAGTGGAGAGTTATGCAGGTGTCCCGAGAGCCTCTATACAAGGACATTTTTCCTAGGTTTCATCAGCCCCAAAGCCAACACACACACTGGGGGCCAAAGATGCCTGCAGCCTGGGCTCAGCTGCCACCACTGTCACCTTTCATAATGAATCAAAGTAAACATACATGAGATTTGGACTCATCTTCAGTATTTATTTGAAAAAAGCCCAAAAAACTATTGTTGATATACATGCATTAAATGTTTTTAAGTGTAAGACTTATTCAGAAAATATGAATGAATATTCCTGGAGCAGAGGTTATTATTTCTATGTCTCTGATGTGAAGAAGTCAGTTTCAACTTAGTAAACATAATGGTGTATACTTTTACTTTTGTCACTCATAAATAGATCACAGTAAAATATTGTTTTATTCAGTTGATTTTTTATGAACAGATCACAGTCAAAGCTTTTGAGAAGTAAAGGGGTCCAGAATACATGGGGTCACCATGCAGCAGGGTAGTCCTCTGCTCTTCCTTCCCTTTCAGGTTTAATGGCTATTGTCAGTCTCTATAAATGTAGGTAAATCAACAAAATCCAAATCCAACTATTCTGCAGCAAAGTCATCTTTATGAAGTCATCTATAACCTATTTGCATTCAAATAGGATGTCTCCTTTCAAAACCTCTACTGCATTTAACAAACTACATAGTATGTTAACTTTTTTTGGTTCTCTTGAGAAACGTTCTCTGGTTGTGGCATGCTGGCATAACTAAAGAAATTTCTTTTAAAGAGCCAAAATTTTCTAGGCTCATAGATTTACTCCAATCAGCAACCATCAACTTTTGAGTATTGGTGTGCATTTAGGGCTGTACCAGGCATGGTGGGACACATCAATGAAAGAACATAACCTGACACTTCTTCTCACCAAGTCTATGAACAAGTTCAGAGAAATAAGACTAACATACATGCGACAACTGGGAAACAGTTAGAGACAGTATATAATGAAGTGCTGAGTGTAATACTGGCCGTATATGCACAATACTTCACTAATTACCTATTCCTTTATGGAAGTAATACTTAACCTCAGGGATTTCAATCACAATTTCTCTATAGGCACCCATTCTTGTAACCAGCAATTCAATTTATTGCAGAGTTACAAACATACCCTAGTTTTAGCAAATTATCAGTATTGTTCTCAGAAATGTGTTTTTTTTTCCATTAAGCAATTAATTTAAACACTAATTGTTCTGATCTCCAGGGTCTTTTGGAGGGTGCTGGCTCGTAGGCATAATTTAATTTTTTCAAATGACTTTTTTTGCCTGATGGGGGATTTAGATCCTTGTGGGGAGAAAATCTACCTTCTCCCAGGGAACAGGGGAGCAGGTGATCCTGGGTGCTTGGCAGGCCTGCTCCCCTCTCCAGCAGGGGCACTGGCCTTCTTTACTCTTTCCAATTTCCCTTCCTTCTTTTTTGCTTCTTCTTTGTCCCCTCTTCCTGTCTGCCTTGTATTGATTCTCTTCTTTCCACTCAGTCTATATCTTATATAATGAAAGGCTAATATGCAAATTTTCCCTTTGACCAAAATTTCAACCAGCAGGCAGGCTGGCCAAGCACCTATGTCCCCTCACCCTGACTAGGTTGACTGGATCCCACCTATGCACGAATTCATGCACCAGGTCTCCAATATATACATATATACATATATATATATATATATATATATATATATATATAAACACACACACACACACACACTAAGTGGCCAGATTATTATGCATTCAGAGATCATAATAATCTGGTCACTCAGTGTAATTAGACACTGATATGGGTGACATGACACTTTTCTCCTTATCTGAATGTGGTGGAAGGAAGGCAAGTACAAGGTACTCACTTCCCCAAACTTTAATTTTGTTTTGTTTTGTTTTGTTTAAATAAATAAGTGATATTCACACAGCAGGTTGAATTAACCAGCATGGTAATAAAGAGTCTCATTTCCTGGCTTTGAGTCCCAATTCTGCCTCTTCCTAGCTGGGTATCCCAAGAAAGTTGTATAACTATTCTGTGATTCCAGTTCCTCATTTGTAAACAGAAAGAAAAATAGTGTTTACCTCAGAGACTGCATATCTCAGAATTAAGTAAGTTTAAATAGGTAATACATCTACAAAATTTTATAAATTAGCTTTTCTTATGTATAATTAACTTGCACATAATGTGAGCTCTTCTTTCTGTTTATTTGTACAGTTAGTAGAGGGTAGGTCACCAAAGCAAGCTACTGCTCTGCCACATTCACTAGCAAGTGTCATCCCTTTGTGAGAGCTAGATAGATTCCAGCCCTGCTTCAACACTCAAATGCACCGTACCCAACATCAGAAGAAATACTTGCAGTGATCTGATAAATTTCAGCAATATGCATTGAATATTTCTTTAATAGAGACTTGAACAACATTAAAAGAGTGGTCAGCCGAGACCGGTTTGGCTCAGTGGATAGAGCGTCAGCTTGCGGACTGAAAGGTCCCAGGTTCGATTCCGGTCAAGGGCATGTACCTTGCATGTGGGCACATCTCCAGTGTGGGGCGTGCAGGAGGCGGCTGATCGATGTCTCTCTCTCATCGATGTTTCTGACTTTCTATCTCTCTCCCTTCCTCTCTGTAAAAGATCAATAAAATATATATATTAAAAAAAAAAAGAGTAGTCAAAATAGGACAAAAGCAAGGGCCACCATCAAAGCATTTTTTGCAATAGCCCATACTTTATAAGCTATTACAAAGATTGTTTATTTAGAAGAGTTTGATTTAATAAAAACTTTCAAGAATATTCAAACAATTTAGAATATGGAAGTGGGGCCAAATGGATTTGGGAAAGCTTTGCATTGTTCTACTTTATACAAGTCAATGGAAAATAAAACTTGGGAAAATGGATGAACATACCTATCATAGTTAATAGTATTTCTCTTCTACTTAGAAGAAAGATTTAAGAGTGCTTGGGACAGTGAACACATTCTTAGGTTGACTCACCTGATGGTAGAAAACTAAAAGTACAATCTTGGTAAGTCTCTTCCCTCCAATGACCAAAGTTTAGATGAAAAATTTATTTCCAGAATCAAACTCATCAGATGCCAAGTGACTTAGATGATGATAATGATGGCTGATATCTATCAAGTGCTTGCTATGTATCAAGCACTGTCCAAAATATTTTACACATGTTAACTCACCTGATTCATTTATATAATCTCACTTAATCCTATTACAACCAAATGGGCAGAAACTATATATATATTTCCATTTTACTAATGAGAAAGTTGGTTCAAAGAGTTTAAAATCAAGTACCTAGAAAAATGATCCCTGATAGTAAGACATCAGGCAAGGAAACTCTAAAAGCACTTTAATTTGAACTTTTGAAAGCAACTGAAATTAGGTCAGGTTTCATCAGTGAAAGTCTGGATACTTACTAATTTTTGTGAGAGCAACGTTAACTTTAAATACCAACTACCTTATTTACAAAGTCATAGAATTCTGCTTTTAGGAAGCCAAGATTAAGAAAATATCCAGCCAAAACCAGTTTTGCTCAGTGGATAGAGCGTTGGCCTGTGGACTGAAAGGTCCCAGGTTCAATTCTGGTCAAGAGCATGTACCTTGGTTGTGGGCACATCCCCAGTAGGTGGTGTGCAAGAGGCAGCTGATCGATGTCTCTCTCTCACTAATGTTTCTAGTTCTCTGTCCCTTTCCCTTCCTCTCTGTAAAAAATCAATAAAATATATTAAAAAAAAAAGAAAACATCCATACTAATACCCTCATCCAGTTTTATTTGTGCTGCACCATATCCTTCCAATCAGTTTATAATCCGGCAACCCTTTCAATAAAGAAAAGATCAGAAGATAATTTAATCATTCCTTTCTTCTCATAAAGAAACAAGTGACAAGGCTGCTTGCCAGTTCATACAACAGGACTGTGGCCTTCAAATTCCTTGCTGCCTCTGGTTATCAAGAAAGTTAATTATTATCAAATCTCCTCCTCTCAAAAATGTTCCCAAGCCATTGTCAGGTCAAATATTGTAGTACTAAAATGGCAGTTTTATTCTGAAGCAAATTCTTGATGCTTTAGAGCAATGGTTCTCAAATTTTCTAATGTCGCGACCCTTTAATACAGTTCCTCATGTTGTGGTGATCCCCAACCACAAAATTATTTTTGTTGCTCCTTCATAAATTTAATTTTGCTACTGGTAATGAATCATAATGTAAATATCTGTGTTTTCCGATGGTCTTAGGCTCTATAGCAGCAGTTCTCAATCTGTGGGTCACCACAGGTTTGAGCAGGGTCGCCTAAGACCATTGAAAAACACAGATATTTACATTATGATTCATTAACAGTTGCAAAATTACAGTTAGGAAGTAGCAATGAAAATAATTTTATGATTGGAGGTCACCACAACATGAGGAACTGTATTAAAGGATCACAGCACCAGAAAGGTTGAAAACCACTGCTTTAGAGTAACACAGATACCTTTAGGAAACTAGATTAAATTTAGGGGGGGAAAGTTGCTATATGGAGCTGGAGTAACATGGAGGAAAGAAATTACTTAAGAAGCACAATCAGATGATCAATGATTTCTAAGGCCACGTGACAGAGCTTGAGTAGTGTACATTTAAAGCATTGCTTAATGAAGAGCTAATCTAGTAAGACTGACTACTCTCTTAGTGTTCCTAGAATCCATCCAGGGAGTGTCTGAAAAAGAACATCTCATTTAAAAAAATCCAAATGCTTTGAAATTGGTGCTCAAAGAATCCCTTCCATATCCCAAAGGAGTCTAAAACATAGAATATACAGAGATATGGAGATATGCAAAGGGAAACAAAGAAGAGAGATGAATGATAAAATAAAAAAATGGATTTAAAAAAGCAGTAGTCAGAATTTTTTTGTGTGTATAAAATAATTTGAAGAGTTTAAACTTTTATTCACATGGGATTTTTGAAAAATATTTTTTTTCTTGAACTCCAAAGGGATATGGACATGCTTTCACAAAGATTGAAGTAAACATAATCACAAAAGCTTTTACCATTCTCACAGATAGCTCTATGGGATTTGTACATATTGATTGATATTGATTTAATTGATTGTAAAGAAATTTAACTTATAAACTCAATTTGTTCAGGAAAAAAATTAATAACCTATGCAAGAATATTTTGAATGCAATTGAACCAAAGAAGTAACTTTGTATGCAAGTGGATAATGTATGTGAATACTTGACTATGAAATACTGATTTCATAAACCACACTAAAAAAAAAACCAACACTCCATTTCATGAATACAAGCTATTATAATTTATAGGGATAGCACACAAAATAGATCACATAAAACTTACTCTTCCAAAAGCATGATTCCTAAATGATTGTTTTCTAGTAAAAAAAGCCATTGCAGCAAGGTCAACTGCCTGAATGACATGGAAAGTGTGTGTGTCACATACTACACTTCTTGAACTAAAGGAAATGCCTCTTTCAAATCAACAACTCTATGTTATCTCCTTTAGCAACAGTGATTACATTTGAGTTTTACATCCTGGGTGCAATGAAGCTGGGATTTACTGCCTGAATAATAGATCAAAGCAAATCAGAAAGTAATTAGTTGATAGAGCAAAGGGCTGCTTATCTGAATGACTTGGTTTATGGAACATAAAGGAACAGGAAACCCTTGACTTTGCTTTTGAAATAAAGAACAGAAAAAATTATATCCAAGTGTAATAGGGAGGAAATAACTACATTCATTCTTTGCTATTGCAAAATAGTTCTATATAGTCTTTACTATTAGCTTTCTAATCTGAGAGTCCATTTCCTTCATTGCATATGTTTTTCTGGAGTCTGCATATTCATTTTCTGGATATTAGATACTCTATTTACCACAGCCTGTAGTTTGCAGACATTTTCTGGGCAGAGTTTTAACCCTCCTTTCTCAATGCAGAATTTTATAGTGAAAATCACTGATAAAGGAATTGTATGACAGACCTCACTGAGCAGATCATTACACATTAGATTTTATATTATTATTAGTTAGCATATTAAGTGCCCATTGTATCATCATCATGGGTGACTGCTCAGGGGGTAGCAGAGCATTCAACTTTAGGAGAACAGAGTTTAATTTGCAGTTGAAAATGGTTAACAACAGGCTAAAAGCCTAACAAAAACACATTTAGAAAGTCAACCAGAGGGATTTTTATTTTAATGAAAAAGAATAATGAAAAGCACTCTGCAGGGAGAGCAAATTTGACAAGGTTATTTAAACATATATGTGGGCTTTAATGTTTCAAAGTGTTGCGTTTTAAAAATAATGAGCTTCTATTTAATTTGTTGTTTTGGGCAAGAGTTGCAGTGGCTGCAAGATTGACTAAAAAGGAGAATAAATGGGGGGAAATGGTATTCTAGAATTGTGCCCATTATATATATTTTATTAAAACTAGAGGCTCGGTGCATGAACACCTGCATGGGGAGGGGTGTCCCTCAGCCCAGCCTGCACCCTCCCCAATCTGGAACCCCTTGAGGGATGTCCTAGTAGGTTCAGGCCTAACCAGGCAGTCGGACATCCCTCTCGCAATCCAGGATTGCTGACTGCCAACTGCTCTCCTGCCTGCCTTCCTGATTGCCCCTAACTGCTTCTGTCTGCCAACCTGATCAACCCCTAACCACTCCCCTACCAGCCTGATTGGTGCCTAACTGCTCCCCTGCCAGACTTATTGCCCCTAACTGCCCTCCCCTGCAGGCCTGGTCCTCCATAACTGCTCTCCCCAGTAGGTCTGGGTTCCCCAAATGTTCTTCCTTGATGGCCAGGTCACTCCCAACTTCCCTCCTCTGCCAGCCTGGTCACCCCTAACTGCCCTCCCCAGCAACCTTGATCACCACCAACTGCCCTCCCTTGCAGGCCTGGTCCCTCCCAACTGCCCTCCCCTGTTGGCCTTCTTGTGGTGGCTATCTTGTGTCCACTTGGGGGCAGGATCTTGTGACCACATGGGGGCAGTAATCTTGTGTGTTGCAGTGATGGTCAATTACTTTTATTAGATAGAATAGAAGCCTGCTGCACAGGTGGGGACCAGCTGCTTTGCTCTCAAGGGTGTCCCAGATCAGGGTGGGTGTTCCCTTGGGGCATGGGATGGCCTGGACATGGGGCCTGTAGTGATTTGCAGGCTGGCCATACCGCCTGGCTACCCAAGCAGAGGCTCTGATATCTGATATTTATTTATCTTCTATAATTGAAACTTTGTAGCCTTGAGCCGAACTAAGCCTCCTGTTTGCTCCATTTTTGTTGGGATTTATTTATCTTCTGTAATTGAAAGTTTGTAGCCTTTAGTGGATACCTAGGCCTGCCAGGGTATGTGGAAAGCTTGACTTCCTCCATTTCCAGGAAATGCAAGCCTCCTGCTCACTCCGTGGCTGCAGCCATCTTGGTTGGGTTAATTTTGATACTCACTCCTGACTGACTGGTGGGTGTGACTTGTGGGTGTAGCAGAGTGATTTGCATATTACTCTTTTATTAGATGTCATCCCAATAAACAAAAATTTGAAAAAGCAAGACTCTTTTGCCAAGTTGCAATTTAGATTAGATTGTAAGATAAGTTAAGTTGAAGATTTAGAGGTGATCTAATCTGACCTCTTCATTCATTGTACATGACACTAAAGCCCAAAAATGTAAATGATTTCACCAAAACTCTGCAACTGAGAATAGAGCTGTACTGAGAATGACCATATAATGAGCACTTATGCAGAACATGTCTGTAATCCCCATAACTGACTGTGAGCAAGCATTATTATTGACAGCTTACAGACAACTGGAAGCAGAGGAATTACATAATTTACCAAAGATCACAGCTAGAAAAAGGTGAGGCACAGATTTAACCATTATGATCCAAGGTTATGCCTTAATAGCACATCCCAACAGAAGGCGAGCTCTCTGCTGCCCTCCACAAAGCTTTCCAGCTCCAGGGCACTGGTTTTCAGGAGAGCTATCCAGGCTCTGCCTACCAGACCTGTAATATCGCCTGTTCTGAGTTGCTGATATTATAACCCTCATCTCCCCCCGAATCGATATATTGAACCCACTCTGGTTTCAATTCAGCCCCAACTCCTCTAGACATTAGATCCTATTCCCTTTGGGCCCTGCCTAGGATGATCCCAGCCCCTTTCCTCCTCCAAGTGCAGCTCTCGAGACCCAAGCTCATCCCAGTGTCCCTGGTCTAGAATTAACTGAGAGCAGATCAGATAGAAAAAAAATTTACCATATTGCAAGTCCAAGATGTAATGGGAAGTGAAGTAGAAGCTTAACCACCATCGGGCTGGTTAGAGCTCAGCAATTTAAGAACTAGGATAAAGTTAGTTTTTTAGCCAGTTATTAAGAAACAGAGAAAGACTGTGACCTAAGAAAGGGAGTTGGTAAGAAGGCAGGGATCTTGGACAAATCCAGCAGCCCTGTGACTCAGCTATGGAATGTGCCACCAGATCCTAGGCTCAGTAATAGAACATAATCCTAAAGCCCATCCCAGGGTGGGGCAAAGTCCTGCTTGAGAAGAAACCTCAGAATTCAGTCAGAGCCAGTGAAAGCAGGGACCTGCCATCGCCCCAGTAGTGAGGATCTGGGACAGATAAAAGCATGGGTCTGACATTGCCAGGTCTCCCTTCCCACCTCCTTCCCTGAGAGACAGGATCTAAGCAGTACCTTCTCCTTATCAGTCACAGTTGTCCCTGTAATTGATTTAGTGTTTTGTTTTGTTTTGTTTTGTTTTGTTTTGTTTTGTTGTTTGTTGTTTCCAGGTATCCTTCTCATTTCTTGATGGCACTGAACAAGGCAGGCAGAGTTGTTCTGTCCCATGGGCCCTTTGCCTGGTCAACTTGGTATCCTTGTGCTAGATACAGCCACCCACACCTCTTTCTTTTTTTATTAATGAAAAAGCTGTTCATGCTTGGTAGTGTGCTTCCCTGTGGTTCTCTGAATAAAATCCTCCAGAATCCCTGCTAACATTCACCTTTCATACTGCAATGTTGGATTTAGTATTCTCTTTCCATGACTTGAAATCGTGCTGGGACTGCAGGTAGCATGCCAAGAGAGACTACCTGATTCAATTGTGATTCAGTCTCACTTAGTCCATGATACAGCCCTCACTGTGCCATCCTAGTTCCCAAGGAGAGCTCTGTGATTGCCTCACCTGTCTGCAGCTGAGACTTGTTGCAGGTGGTCAGCACTGACAGGGCCAACCATGCTACTTTTCCCGCATACAAGTGCCACCTTGATGGAGAAAATAATGTTTTATGAATTTTCCCCCTTTGTATCCCAAGTCCATCTTTTACTAATCTATCAGTATTATCTTGAAAGAGCTTTTTAACCTCTTTCAGCTTTAGTTTTACTTCTTAAACTGCATATGCCTAATAAGATTATTAGGAGGAATAAATGAGATTTTTTACAATTGTAGTTTCAACTGTAAGTTTCCTTAGTGTATTAGGATTCTTCCAAGAAACAGAACCAATAGGATGTATATGTCATTATATTTATTGATTTACTAAAGGCCTGTTGCACGAAATTCATGCATTGCGGGGAGGGTCCTCTCAGCCCAGCCTGCACCCTCTTTAATCCGGGACCCCTTGGGGGACATCTCTCTCAGAATCCTGGACTACTGGCTCCTAATCACTCACCTGCCTGCATAACTAATCACTTCTCACTGGCCCCCTGCTGGCCAGGCTGCCCTCAACTTCCCTTTCCTTGCCAACCTGGTTGCTGCTAACTGCCCCCCTCACTGGCCTGGTTGCCCCTTACTGCCCCCTCTGCCAACCTGGTCACCCCCACAACTGTCCCCCTCTACCAGCCTGGATACCCCCAACAGCTCCTTCCTGCTGGTCTGGTTGCCCCACACTGCCTACTGTTCAACCATTTGGTCATCCCTCATTAACACCCCTGCCAGCCTGGTTTCCCCATGCATCCTGCTTGTTCAGTTGTTTGGTCATCCTTCACTAATCCCCCTGCTGCTCTGGTTGCAGGCAGCTATCTTGTGAAGGTGTGAGGGTCAATTTGCATATTATCTCTTTATTATATAGAGGCAAGTAAGCCCCAAGAGCTGTAGAAGTAGTCAGCAAGCTAGATATGCAGGAGAGCTGATGGTTCAGTTCCAGTCTGAGTGCAAAGTTCTGTGAAACAGGGGGCTGATGGTGTAGTTATAGTCCAAAGAATAGCAGGTTAAATTCCTGGCAAGAGATTATGTTTCAATTTAAGTTTGAAGGCAGCAAAAAAACAAAACAAAAAAACAAAAAAACCACCACAATGACCCAGTTTAAAGGCAGTTAGGAAAAAAGACTTTTCTCTCACTCAGAAGTGGTCAGCTTTTTTATTCTATTCAGACCTTCGCCTGATTGGATGGGGTTCACTTATTTCATGGAGGTCAGTCTACTTGACTAAGTCTACTCACTTAAGGGTTTATCTCACTCCAAAAGACCAACATGAAACACCCAGAGAAATTTTTGATCAAATATCTGGGAAGCCTGTGGCCACGTAAAGCTGACAAATAAAATTAACCTTCACACTTAATAAACTTAAATATGTTAAACTTGAGCCAACATGGGTCAGCAGGTACATGAGAATAAATTCACATATGTATTTCTAGTCTTTATCATGAACTTCTATGTCATGTCATATTATACATTTTGCAACTCAAACTCACAATTAGTGCTTCTGAAAATTGCCATTAATATGGCACATATTATAAAATATGAAAGCATCCAAAAGAAATTTAAGAAATTATATTCTTACAAAAATAATTTCTATTCTTGGGTAAACTGATTGTGGATTTAATGAAAAGAAAACCAGTATGCCTGTATTACAAAGTTTACAGAGTCAGAAAAACCCAACTCTCAAAAAAAGGTGTATCCCTAGTCTATTAAGTTCCTCCTATTTTAAGATCTAATCATAGCACACTATATAAGTGACCCAGTAGGTATGAATTTCTCAGATCTTTCAAAAAGCTTTTTAAGTTACCTTTTAATAGCTTATGAGGGGAAAGAAGTCATTAAGGGCAAAGGGCAAAATACTGCCAAGAGTTGCTTTTGAAAAGCCATAGAAGCAGACTTAGGGAACAGCCGTGGCTGAGAGAAAAGTTAATAATTCAACACACAAACGTTTGGCATTGGTTCTGACATTGTTCAATATAGACTGTTCATAAAAAGGAAGAAAAACTGGGAGATGAGTTATTACATATACAATCTGACTGCCAAGCCTGCCAATGACTCTGCTTTAGGGAAGTGAGGAAATCAATCAAGAACAGTGAAAGTTATCATGTGGATTCAATGCTTTGGAATTTTATCAAAAATAAAAGCACTTGAAATTTAATGTGTATCAATAGTCAGACCAGCACAAATTAAGTCAAGTTCCTCAGAAATCTCTTGAGAAGTGAACTGGTTAAAGGAAAATCTAATGTCTACACAAATCGAATAGATAAGAGACAAGAAAAGAATACAGTTAGAACATAAACCAGTTCTTCAAATAAGAAATGTAACAGGTTATGTATGAATTTCTATTAAATTATAGTAACAAAGACAACTGCTTATGGACTTTAAAAGGATTTGATATTATTGGATTTCAATTTGAATGATTCAATTTGAAGATGGATACAGGGAGAAAAAAACAATTGCATATTGAGAAACAAAGTAGTTGGTGTAAAATCATACTGGATTAGAGTTGCCAGTTGTGATCATTGGATGTTCTCATTAGCCTGCATTACTCTAGGCCTTACCAGCCTATGGCACAAATGAATTCACATTAGCATAGATATACACATGTCCAAGGCTTTACTTGCATAACTGCCTCAAAAAAGTCAATGTTTCCTGGACTGCTGGATTTAAGACTAGTATAATTTCTTTGCTGTTTTTATTTATTTTGTTTGCTTCCTTTTTTAAAAAAATCAGAATACCCTTTGGTAACTTCTGTCAAAGATCCAGGAGAAAAACACACATCACTAGGACTGGCGCCTGGATGCTGCATCAGAAACCTGCATCCCTGATGTCCCTTGAGCATTTCTTCTGAAACTGTTTAACCCTAATGCACTTCTACAACGCCCTGAGTTTTTATGGAAGATTTTATTTTCCAAAACTGGCTACAGGATGACTTTTGGTCCCACATGCTCTTCCAAGGTTTTGCCACTCCCCTACTGAGAAGTAAATTCTCCTTTCCCATGCCTTGAACCTGGGCAGCTTATGTCTGCTGCAAACAATGGGGTAAGGCAGAAATGATGCTCTGTGACTTCAAAGTCTAGAACACAGAAAGGATACAGCTCTCTCATGGTTCCCCCTTTAGGACCCTGGTACTTGGAGCCCAGCCATCAACTTGTGAAGAATCACAAGATACCTGGAGAAACCAAGTGTTTCCATCACCAGCCCTGGCTAAGGTTACAGCTACAGCTAGCATCAATGGCTAGATGTGTGAAAGGAGAGACTTTCAAATCATTCCAATCCCCAGTTTTGGAGCTGACACCTAGTTGAGAAGCAATGAATGATTTCTGCCAAACCCTGCCCAAATTGCAGAAATGTGAGCCAAAGAATTGCTGTCATTGCTTTAGGCCACTATTTTGGAGTGGTTTATTCTGCAACACTACATAGCTAAAACAACCGTCTTTGTCAGAACCACACATAATTCAGCGCAGAGCTGAGGAAAATATCAATGTCCCCAATTCTACGTGGACCTTCAAACATAAGTTCCAAACACAGGTCTGTCCAAATACTAAACATTCTTTCATGATAACAAGCCTCTCAGCATTTGCTTTAGGCACTCTTAATAAGAAACAGCTGAAGGTCCTTGGCCACGCACGATGCTGACATCTTCATCTTACTATTTCTCCCTAAGGAACATTAATCCTAAACTTCCTCCTAGAAGATTTTTCCTTTGCAAGAATTTTGACTCATGTAATCAGATGCTAGATATTAAGGGCAGAGGTGAGGAGCTGGTCCCTAATTTCAGATGGAATAATCAGATCCACTCAAAACCCCCTTCAGACCCAAACCTACTTTCACTACTTTTTATAAACCATCTCTGAAAAAAAAAAACTTTCTAAGAGGCTGTGATTTCATTCTCTGTCTTGGTAATGTCATTTTTTATGGAGTAAAGTGATCAGAAAATACAAGTAAGAATAAAAGAGATATAGAAGAGAAAAACTGTCTTGTGAGGAATATACTTTGTGAGAGTTACAAGGCTATAATATAAGAGAAAACCAGAAATTTTAGTAGCCCTTAGAAAAACTCCCTTGCTACCAACCTAGCAGTAAGGTGATGTGGAAGGATTATAGAAAAAAAAAGCACGTCTTTGTTTTATTAAACTAAGATAAAGCAGCAGTTAGAAGATCCTACCCTAGATATTAGAAAAGAGCTGAAATGTGATCAAGAAGTGAATAAATCTCTTACTAAGAAATGAATGGGATCTAAAATCAGCTGACAAGCTATAAGTAACTCACACCACCCTGTATGACTATGTATGCTCTTTATAGCATTCGACTTGCCTACACAAAAATCACTTTTCAAGGTGGGTGACTGTGATATTCAGAATTTGAAGAGTATAATAATTTTATGTTTTCCTCTTTGTTAACCTAATGTTACTAAGCAATAAAAATTGGAGAGATCGCTGAAACCGGTTTGGCTTAGTGGATGGAACATCCGCCTGTGGACTCAAGGGTCCCAGGTTGGATTCTAGTCAAGGGCATGTACCTTGGTTGCGGGTACATCCCCAGTTGGAGGTAGTGTGCAGGAGGCAGCTGATCAATGTTTCTCTCTCATCAATGTTTCTAGCTCTCTAGCTCTCTCCCTTCCTCTCTGTAAAAAAATCAATAAAATATATTAAAAAAATAAAAAATAAAATAAAATAAAAATTGGAGAGATGAAGATTTATATTCAAAATAAATATAAATTTAAAAAATATACATAAATATACTGGTCTATAATACCTCATAAATCCTTTTTGAGACTTTCATTTTAGACTATTTTTGTCTTTATCATTTCTAAAGTATTATTTAATTTTAATATCTAATTATAGCTAATAATAAGTGTAGTTTCCAGTTATTTAAAAATCAATGGAGCCAATTGCTATACTAATTGTTATAAGTATCTCACTTCATTCTCCTAGTAGCTTTTGAGTAGATATTATTATAATTTATTATCTCTAGACCAAAAGGACTTAAATAACCTCCTCAATATCCCACAGTAGGTAGACTAGTCATCTAAGGTAGAGGTTTGACCTCAAAACTTAGGTTGGACTTCTGAAATAAAAATCCTCCTGCACACAGGAGGACTGCAGCATCACTCTTCTGTGTGTAAAAATGGCCTTCACACCTTAGTTGGGGAAAGGAACAAAGAAGACACTATAGCTGAATTCAATTCTGATTTTTTCCTATTATTTTCCTGCCTCCCTCCTAGAACAAAACAAAACAAAAAAAGCCAGCTCTCTTCTCTCTCCCCCAGTCACCACCACCACACATGTTCTTCCTCCTCAGTGGTCTCAATTTTCCTGTATACAACAGGAGTGCAATCCAGCATTTAGGATTTAAGGGGTATCAGAAAGAAGAATTTAGTTCTAAAAAAAAAAAGCAAAAACACAAGAATATGACTCCCATGCCAATGCTGACCACAACCACACACCTCAAAATTCTACCAACCTCCAACCTTCTTTTTTGCTGTTTTATTTCCTTAAGAAAATATTCAAAATATATTTAAGCCAATGCAATGGCACTGCATTTTTCTTTCCTCTTTAAAAGGTCAAGGAATTGGCTTTTAGAAAAGGAAGTAATGGTAGGTGAATTCTAAATATGACATATCTAGCTGGTTTAGGCAGAGGAGACATTTCAGTCTGTCAGGTACTCAGCTCTTAGCTTTATAAAATCAGCAGCACCAGACATTGAAACTCAATGTGCCTTTTGCATTCTTTCGGGATGACCATTGAGTCTTAATGTTGTCTATTAGAACAATTTATTTTTAATAGGCCATATGTTTTAGTGATTGAAAAGTATATTATTTCATTTGCTCTTAGGTAACACTTGCAGGGGGGCTGATTTAAATCTTAGAAATTCAGAAATAAAAGAATATTAATCTGAAACCTTTATGGAGTGTTTTTATTTTAGGATGTGAGTGAGGTTGATTGTTTGCTGAGAGTGATAATAACATTTCCCATGAACCTTTGCAAGGCAACCTTGCAGTTCTTCCCATCAAGAGGAGACAGCCATATTCTCTACGTTTGTATTTATACTGAATGTATGGCTTCATGAACAAGTAAAATGTAGCAAAAATAATGCTATGACAATTTTTTTAGTATATTTTAAATAGGAAGGGAAAGAAAGAGGGAGAGAGAAACATAAATGATGAGAGAGAATCATTGATCGGCTGCCTCCTGCACACCCACTACTAGGGAAGAAGCCCACAACCCGGGCATGTGCTCTTGACTGGAATAGAACCTGGGACATTTTAGTCCACAGGCCCATGTTTTATCCACTGAGCAAAACCAGCCAGGGCAATGCTGTGCCAATTCTAAATCTATGCCACAAAAGACTTGGCAGCCTCCTCTTTAACTCTTGAGAATAAATCCTGCCACCATGAAAAATAGCTCAGACTGGTCTACAGAATAATGGGATTCTTTGGAATCCCATTTGGAGAGAATGGTCCCAGTTGCTAGCCATCTCAGACATAGAGTAGATGAGGACTAGGCTCTTCAACTTCAGTGCAGTAGACCCCTCTGAGCAATGCCAGACAAGAGCAACCTACACAATCCACAGCCAAACCACAGAATCATGAGACATAAGAAAACATTGATATAAGCCACTAAATTTTGGAATGGTTTATTACCTAGTAATGGATAATCAGTACAATAGATTAAACTCACACACACACACACACACACACACACACGCACACACACTCACACACACTCACACACACAAAGTTCTTATAGTTTAATTTTAAGTCCCCCAAAATAATACATTTTTCTATCTTCTATGTCAACAGGTCAATAAGCAGATATAGACCAGATATCAGACCTTATTCTTATCAATGTTAATAAAGAAATAACATTGTAACTTAGTTCTATGTTGATTACCTTGCCTTAAAGATTTAGTCTATTATTATACAAACCATTTTGACTTTAATAAAATTATTTTTTCTCTCTGAAACTTGAAAGAAACAGGACAAGAATGTCAGATTTTTCCACATCACTACTATGGATAAAAGGGATACCCTCTAATCCTTTCAAATCCCATCCTAAGCCTAAAAGCTTTGACTCAAACTCCAGGTGGGTTAAAATTCAAAACCTATAAAATAAGAAAGACAATACTATAAATACTAGAGAGAGAGAAAAAAAAACTTGTACTAAATCTAACTTATAATCCCTTCACACTGGAATTGACTGTGTACTTAGTTAAGAAATAAACTCAACTCTGAAGGGTCATTGATTCAATGTTTTTTAAATGCTATTTTTAAACCACAGATATTTTCTTTTCTTCTCTGATGCTTTATTTTAGTCCTTATCAAACAAGTTAAAGACTTTCCCAGCTTAGTAATATTTTTTAAATTTTTTTTACTGTGTTACATGTATACATATCTTCCCATTACCCCCGCCCCCTCCCAGGCATACCCCAACCCCCCAGTGTCTTGTATTCATTGGTTATGCATATATGCATGCATACAAGTCCTTTGGTTGATCTCTTATCTACCCCACCTCTCCTTAATCTCCCTGCTGTAATTTGACAGTCTGTTTGACGTTTTACTGCCTCTGTATCTATCTTTTTGTTCATCAGTTTATAATGTTCTTTATTATCCACAAATGAGTGATATCATTTGGTGTTTCTCCTTCATTGACTGGCTTATTTCACTTAGCATAAGGCTCTCCAGTTCCATCCAGGTTGCTGCAAATGGTAAGAATTCCTTCCTTTTTAATGGCAGCATAGAATTCCATTTTGTAGATGCACCATAGTTTTCTGATCCATTCATCTGCTGACAGTCACCTAGGCTGTTTCCAAATTGTAGCTATTGTAAATTGTGCTGCTATGAACATAGGGTGAAGAAATCCTTTCGATTGGTGTTTCTACTTTCTTAGGAAATATTCCTAAGAGCGGGATTGCTGGGTCAAATGGAAGTTCCATTTTTAGTTTTTTGAGGAAACTCCATACTGTTCTCCATGGTAACTGCACCAGTCTGCATTCCCACCAACAGTGCACAAGGGTTCCCTTTTTCTCTGCATCCTTGCCAACACTACAGAAAGAGAGACTAAAAACGCAATCCCATTTACCATTGCACCAAAAAAATTAAGATACCTAGGAATAAATTTAACTAAGGAGATAAAAGACCTATATGCAGAAAACTACAGGACAGTGAAAAAAGAGATAGAGGAAGACATAAACAGATGGAAGAGCATACCATGCTCATGAATTGGGAGAATCAACATCATTAAAATGTCCATACTACCCAAAGCAATCTTTTGATTCAAAGCGCTCCCCATTAAAATACCAACACCATATTTCACAGACCTAGAAAGAATTCTCCAAAGATGCATCTGGAACAAAAAATAGACCCCAGATAGCCACAGCTATCCTAAGAAAGAAGAATAAAGTAGGTGGGATGTCAATACCAGATTTCAAGAGGTATTACAAATCCACTGTTCCAAAACAGCCTGGTACTGGCATAAGAACAGACATATAGTCCAAAGGAATAGAATAGAGAATCCAGATATTGACCCAAAACACTAAAGTCAATTAATATTTGACAAAGGAGGCATGAACATACAATGTAGTCAAGATAGTCTCTTCAATAAATGGTGTTGGGAAAATTGAACAGATACATGCAAAATAACGAAACTAGACCACCAACTTACATCATACACAAAAATAAACTCAAAATGGATACAGGACTTAAAAATTAGACGGGAAACCATAAAAATACTAGAGGAATCTACAGGCAGCACAATATTAGACATATGCCAAAGGAACTTCTTCACTGATACTGCTTCAAGGGCAATGGAAGCTAAAGAGAAAATAAACAAATGGAAGTACATCAAAATAAAAAGCTTTTGCACAGCAAAAGAAACCATCAACAAAACAACAAGAAAGCCCACTGTATGGGAGAACATATTTGCAAATGTTATCACTGATAAAGGTTTAATCTCCAACATCTACAGCCAACTTATACAACTTAATAAAAGGAAGATAAATGAGCCAATAAAAAAAATGGGCAACGGACCTAAATAGAACCTTTTTGAAAGATAACAGAAGTAAGGCTAAGAGACACATGAAAACATGTCCAGCTTAATAATAATTTGGTTAAAAAGTATTATATTCAAATATTCAGAATTTGGAGTGGGAGTACAATTTTATTTTTCTCTTACATAATCTTTTGCAGTTGTGTGATGGTAAATGTTTAGTAAGCAGTCCTCAGGAAGAAGAAAGGTGTGCATATACATACATTTATATTTTTAGACGAGTTTTAATGATATGAAAGATGTATAGTACACAATTTACAAAAAAAAGAATGAACTATTATTTATTACCAGAGGCCTGGTGGACAAAATTTGTGCACTTGGAGGTAGGGGGGTCCCCTTAGCCTGGCCTGCATGCTCTCACAGTCCGGGAACCTTTTTAGGATTTCTGACTGATGGCTTAGGCCTGCTCCCTGCAGTTGGATATCATTAATACTGCAGTGGAGGCCTGAGAGGCTCCTGTCACTGCTGCTGCACTTGCCAGCCATGAGCTTGGCTCAGGGCTTCTGGCTGAGCAGTGCTCCCCTTGTGGGAGCTCACTGACCACCAGGGGCAGCTCCTGCATTGAGCATCTGCCCCCTGGTGGTCAGTGCACGTCATAGGACCAGTTGTTCCACTGTTCGGTCAATTTGCATGTTAGCCTTTTATTATATAGGATAAATTCTGTGCAGCCAGTTGATTCTCACAGGATGCTTTTATTAATTTTTGCCAAAGTTTTTTTTTTTTTTTACCTCTAGTCAGTCAAAGGTATAATTCAACCATAATTTGACAAATGGAATTGCATGCCAATCAGTAATTTTTATCCCAATACATTTGTTGTCATTAAAGGTGGTATGTGATCTGTCAAATTACTTTGTTCAAATACTAACCTCTCAGATTCACACTGGACATGGCACACTTTTAAATTTAATCTTCACTATTAATATTTTCTTCCTCACTTTCTTAAGTCTATAAAAGCAACAAAATAATAAGTCTAACTTTATCATAGCATTTGCTGATTTCCAGTGTGCCTATGCTCTCTCCAGGCTGACTACAACCATGACATCATTAAATTCAAAGTTAGAAAGATGTGTGTAGTAGCACACCATTCAATAACATTTCTAATTTCAAAGTGTCAATAAGTTTAAGAAGTCACACTGGGCTTGTGCGCTCGGTGGTTGAGCACTGACCTATGAAGAATTAGGTTATAGGTTTGATTACCAATCAGGGCACATGCCTGGGTTGCAGGCTCAAGACCCAGTGAAGGGTGTGTAGGAGGCAGTCAATGGATGATTCTCTTCCTCTCTCTCTGAAATCAAGAAAAATGTGTTTTTTAAAAAATGTCATTAAAATAATTAGAAAATGAGCGATTTTATAATTTAGTACCTTTGTTCTTAGTGTAATTTATTTAATGTTAACTTTATATAATTTAACTTTAAATAACAACTATGATTAAAAGCCAGTTTATAAAAGCTTATGCATCTTTATTAACTGCATCTAGCACATAGTATTTGAGTACTGTTGAATGGAGGGTGTTCTTTTTGTTTTAGTTTCTAATGAAACAATTTCTAACTAAGGCTACTTCTATAGCAAACTTAGGCCTGAACAGAAAGAAACAGGACAAGAAAACTAAATTTAAAGAAATAATATTTACAGGCTTGTATATCATGAAATTATTTTTTACTTTAACCTCTCATATTCCCATTTCCTTATCCTGTTCTTTGTGTATATGAAAAAATAAACAGGCTTTGACATATATAAAATCTGCTTTATCATCAGCTTAACATCAATTTGACTATGATAGCTATAGTTCTTAAAATACAGTCTTATTTTTTTATTATCTAAAGTGAAAAATTCTAAATTAGATAAAGAGAAGGAATTTGAATTTAAGAAGAATGGTATTATAAAGAGGATTGGGGGAAATGTTTAAACCAATCTGTTTCAGTAAGCACGTTCACTTTAATCTAGTCACAGTGTACATCCAGGCAGTGGTCATTCTTCAGAGAAGCAGTCTCCAGGCTGACACAACATGATTCTAGAAACCCTTGTAGTCTCCCTCCACCTGATCAGATTGAAAACTCCCTCAGTTCCTGACACTGAGCTCCAGGACAGTGGCTGTTGAGATGTATTCCTTCTAAACTCTAGTACTGTTAGCTATGCTCAGAACATCTAAACAACTCATTAACACATTTAGCAACCAGCCTGACTGCTAAAGAATGCAGAGAATGCTCTCTCCTGTGTTTGCTGTATAGACTTTCAGAACCTCCATTAAGATAGCATATATTCCAACTGAATTTCTACACTTGACTCTGGTTAAGTTTCTACATGATAAGCTAAGTACTGATTTTAAGTAAATGCCTTTATTTCCCTGGCTTTCTTTTACTACAGGCACATAGTTTCTCTGGGATCTTTGAATGTAATATGCTTTTTGTACTTAAAAGTCACTTATGGCTTTTCCTTTAATTTTTTGTGTTTCGGTCTTGGTCTGTTTTACCAATCCCCCTCCCTAGACTATAATCTCTTTGAAAAAAAGAGGCAGTGCCTTATTCTTTCTCCTGCCCTGTGACTGTTCATAACCTATTTTCTGTAGGGTAACCTATGTGATTTATATAAGACAAGTGCTGAGATTATGTCTTCTAGTTTAGAGTTTCACAAGACTAAAGAAAAAAAAAAGACTCACTTGTTTCCTTTATGTCTAGGTAAAACAAGGAAAACAATCAAGAAAATAAATCTTGTATTTGTTTAAAGGACATTTCCCATAATTAATAGTTGTTGTGTTTTGTTTTGTTTTTTAATTTATTTCAGAGAGGAAGGGAGAGAGAGAAATAGAAAAACCAATGGTAAGAAAGAATCATTAATTGGCTGCTCCCTGCATGCCCCACAATGGGGATTGAATCTGCAACATGGGCATGTGCCCTGACCAAGAATCGAACAATGACCTCCTGGTTCATAGGTTGATGCTCAACCACTGAACCATGCCAGCTGGGCTTGCTTTTTAATTTGACAAGAAGGTGAAGCACACTATCAGATACCAGGAATTGCCAGCAGTCAGTTGACAAGTATCAAAAACAAAGTTATGAGAAAGCATAAACCACCATTAGTGATAAATTAATTTAGGTAGGAAAATTTTAAATATCTTATATGGCAAATAGTTACAGTTCAGGAAGTACATTAGAGACTTTGCCTCTTCCCCTTCACCTTGTATGCTTCTTCTTCCTCTTTTTTTTTAAGGAAGAGTGCTTTCTATATATGATTGTCTCTTATAGGAAATGCATAGGACACCAAGATTAGTGAATTACCTCTACTTTGAAGGAAACACAATCAAATGGAAAAAAGAATATCACCCTTGATTGGGGAAAAACCACCAACATTTCTATGTCAAGATAGGAGTAAAACAGCCAAAATTCACTGAACGCATTTACTCTGTGCTAGACACTGGCTATGTTCTTTGTGGATAGTCTCTCATTTGCTACAGTGCTTATGGGTACCACACATTGTGTTCCCTTATATGCCTGTGAGTCTTACCTTCCCAGTGGCTTTATAAATTCCCATCTTTAAATTATTTATGCTTCCATGTCACCTTAGCAAAGTAAATACAATCTGAGTAAAACATTTTCCAAATTAAATTTTATTTCCTAGTCTTTAAAGAATTGCTTCTTTGACTTCTTTTAGATTCCTCCCCATTTGTACATTTCTATGGTTTCTTTATCAGTCCTATTAAAATTCTTCTTTTAAAGCCTCTAATATCCCATCCACTTTATGTACACTCTTAATATCTGTATATTCATATGCATTTTCATGTTCTAAAAGTAATTTTTTATTATATCTACTTATTCTTCCTCTAAATATTTTTTTAATATTTTAAGTTCAAACAATACAAAATGACAAATATTTAAGGGGAAGTTGAATGCTTATGTGATTGAATTACATCAGAAGTATTACATGATCAATTGGTCAACTTTGCCTATTATAATAATCTTTCATACCAAACTCCCCCAAAGTCATTACTAGTATTTACTTTTCTTGCCAATTGTTCTATAAATTGGTTGATTCACCTCTTGGAATTAAAATTTGGATTGTCAAGACTTCCTCATGGATATTCATTCTAGATCATTCTAGGTGAAAGTGTTAATGGCTTCCAAGAACGTGTTCATTTTTGTTTTTTAATTACAAGTTAGAGGAGTAAAAGAATAAGCTCTAAGATCTCTTAGGGCCTTAGCTTGAAATCAATTCTCTGCCACATCTGCCCTCAATCTATCTAGCAAAGCTATCTGCACAATGTAACCCAGATCAATGGGTAGGGAATATATATCACAACATCTTATGCACTGCAACACCACACTACAGAAGAGGATGAAAACTGGGAAACATTGACTCATTTATTCTCCATTTAAGGAAGTGTTAATAACCTCTTATAAACATGAATAAACTTATGCTCTAGAAATTAAGAAAAAGCCCAAATTCCCATAGAAAATGGAAGCAAAAGTAGGAATTCAAATAAGATGCTGTTTTGACTTGATAGACCACATTTTATTTCCAGTAATCTGTCTTATAGCATTCACATTGCTAGTTTAAAAAGTGAAGTTGAAATTTCACAGATTGTAGAGTTCTTTTTGCTGTAAAATGAATAAAGATATAAAAACAAATGAAGGTACTCACGGTCAATATTATCATTTACTTCTCTGTTCAAAATCCTAGAAAAGAAGTATAATTGGCCTTAAAGTGACTCTCCTTTTCATTGTTATATAAATTATCTATTGTGGCTGTAGTCACTGGACTCCATAAGCATATGATATTAATTAGCTATGTGTGGAGGCTTAAAATAAAGTCTTTCATTTAGTATTATAAAGTTAAATTAACTTTCTCTTTCTAGTTAAAGAAGGCAACTATAGTAACAATGATAATAATTTTATGCAATTTTAAAATTAAACAATTTAATTTAAAACAGAGATGAGAACTAGAAGAAGGTGCATTCTGAAACTTTTGATTTGTTTTTCATTAATGTTCTATGAATTTGGGGATAACCATATTATGATCAGTAGTTTATATTAGATGACCAGTAGAGTGAGAGGATCACCTTGGGCTAAGGTATCCACTCAAAGTAACTTCTTTCCATATATGAGCATATGTCCAGGACTTTGTCTCCTAATACTATTTTCCAAATTTGTCAGATCTTTAAAATTGCCTTGGGATGCTTTTTAACATTACTAATTACCAGAATAATTGTCTGGAGACTCTGATTCAGTAGATAGAGTACACTCTAATTTTTAACCCATGTTCCTGATGATTCTCATAATCAAATAAAAAAGGAGGTTAATTATACATTGAAAAACTGACTCTATTTAAGGAAAAAACTACAGGTACACCTTGTTTTATTGTGCTCTGCTTTATTGCCCATCACAGTGATTGTGTCTTTTATAAATTAAAGGCAAGAACCTCCACCAACAAAAAGATTATGATTCAGTGTATTCAGGTGGTGTGGAACTGAACCCACAATATCTCCAAGGTATGCCTGCATAGCAATTCTCCATAATGAGGACAGAAGCAGAGAGAATACTTTCTAACTTAATCTGAGGTTAGTCTTACCCTAAAACCAAAGCCAGACAAAGGCATTACAAGAAAGAAAACTACCAATCAATATCCCTTATAAACATGGATTGAAAAATCCTCAGCAAAATATGAGCAAATCAAATCCAACAAGGTATAAAAAGAATAATCACCACACCAAGTAGGACTTATATTAGATATAGAAGGCTATTTCAGCCTTTAGAAATCAAATTTTGAAAATCCAAAATATACAAAGAACTCTTTAAACTCAACAAAAGAAAACAACCCAATTAAAAATAGGCCAAAGATCTTAACAGATACCTCACCAAAATGATATAGAGTAACAAAAAAGCATATGAAAAGATGCTCCATATCATATGTCATCAGGGAAATGCAAATTAAAATTGCAATGAGATTATCACTACACACTTATTAGAATGTCCAAAATACAGAACACTGACAACACCAAATGTTGTTGATAATGCAGAGCAACTGAAATTCTTATGCATTACTGGTAGGAATACAAAATAATGCAGCCATTTTGGAAGATAGTTTAGTGGTTTCTTACAATTAAACATATATTTACCATATAATTCAGAAATTAAGTTCCTTGATATTTCCCCAAAGGATTCTATACAAAAACTGCACATGGTTATTTATAGCAACTTCATTCATAATTACTCAAACTTGGAAGCAACTAAGATGTCCTTCAGTAAGTGAACAGATAAATAAGTTAACAATGTATAAAAAAATAATTCCCCATACTAAGTGGGACTTATCTTAGATATACAAGGCTATTTCAACAAACTGGTATGGTTAAGTTGTTAGACCATTGGCCCATGTCCTGAAGGGTCTTTAGTTAGATTCTGCTCAAGGGCCCTTCTGTGGGTTGCAGGTTAGATCCCAGAACCATGTGGAACTTGTTCATTCGGGAGGCAACCAATGGATGTGTCATTCTTACATTGCTTGCTCTCTCTCTCTCTCTCTCTCTCTCTCTCTCTCTCTCTCTCTCTTTCTCTCTCTCTCTCTCCCTCCCTCCCCCTCCCTCCCTCCTTATCTCCCTCCTTTTCTTCAACTCTCTCTAAAAATCAATGAGCCCTAGCCAGTTTGGCTCACTGGACTCTCTCTCTCTCTCTCTCCTCTCTGAAATCAATAAAAAATCTTTAAATAAACAAATGAACAAATACATAAAATACCAATGGGAAAAATATCCTATGAGGATTAAAACACACACACACACACATACACATGCACAATGAGTAAGCCATCAAGTCATAAAAAACACGGAGGACACTTAAATACATATTATTAAGTGAAAATAAATCAATCTGAAAAGTTATATATATTATGATTCTAACTGTATAACATTCTGGAAAAGGCAAAATTACAGAGACAAAAAAAATCAATGGTATCCTGGGTTAAGGATGGGAGAAGAGATGACTGGGCAAAAGAGAAAGGCTTTCTAAGGCAGTGAAAATACTCATTATAATAATAAGTATATGTCATCATACACATGTCCAAATACATAGGCTCTACAACACCAAGAGTGAACCCTAAGGTAAACAATGGATTTGGGTAATTATGATTTGTCAATGTGGGTTCATCTTGGTAAAAATGCATATTCTGGTGAGTGATGTTAACAGTGTAGAAAGCTATGCATTTTTTGGAACAGGGAGAATTTGGAAAATTTCTGTATCTTCCCCTAAATTTTATTACAAACATAAAACATCTGCTAAAAATGTTTCTTAAAATCAAATGAAGACAAACAAGAACCTAGTCAACAATTTGTGTTAGATGGTTGATCCTCAATGGAATATAAAAGAAAGCTGATGCTTTAAAATTGCCTCACATTATCGTTAAGCACTCCCTATTTTCTAACTTCAAAATTATAATATAAATGTACTTTGTGTTATAATTATATATGGAGAAAGTCATGAAATTTTGAAAAATTAAAAAAATTATATGATTCAATTATTCCTTAAACTTCATTATCTCCATTTTCCTTTTCTCTTTGCTTGATCCTTTGTATCTTGTTCCAGATTCTCCTACAGCATCCTCATAACTATCCTCTAAGCCACATGGATGCAAGTAACCACATTTGGTCGGTCATTGCCCTGTGTAGTGCATCCCTTCAGATTATAGCAGTTACCTCTCTCAGAATTCTTTCTCAACAAATTGGGGTCATGAGTTTCATATAGTGGTCACTAACTCAAAACTAATGGAGATCGAGGAAAACCTGATAGGATGACAAATAGTTTTATATCTGCAAAAGGAATACCAGAAAATGCTATAATTATGCCAAGATGATACTGAGATTAAATCAAAGCTGGGTTCAGATTGGATTTATTTAGAAAGTAACACTTTTGTGGCTATTTTGTGGACTGTGTGCTAGTTTGAAATGAGATTGTATATCTCCTGTTAGCAGCAATTGCAGAGTGCTTAAATTTGGCTTGTTTTACAAAATGCTAATCCAAAGGGTTATTTTACATATGCATTCAACTATATCTTGATCACACCTTAGTATGTGTCATCATGAGCATATTTCACTGAATGGCAAATTACCCTGCATAACAGGAAGCTGAAATCTATTTCCTGGCTTAACTACTGATTGTTTGCCACTGTGGTCAAGTCCTTCAACTTTTTCTGTCCTCAATTTTTGGCCTGTAACATGAATAAGCAGATGTAAAACACGTTCCTTATAAAACAGCTGTCTTCAAAATTTTAAGCATAATCATTGGTGATTGTTACTAGGCAGTTTAGAAGGAACTGGAAAAGTCAGTCTTGTCATTCCATTTTTAGCAGAAGCAACATACATTAGCAATGATTTGGTCAAGGAATAAATAATCTTGATGGCATATCTTTTCTTTTTATTCTTCCTTTTTACAATCCAAAAGATTTATCTTCATTCTCACTACACCATGAATTTCTAGAGAATGGAGTATTATTTAAAGCTTTACAATAAGCATGAAAGAGATTGTTAAATCTTTGGAAACCACACACACACCTCCCTCCCACCTCCACCCCATCCCCAAAGACCATAACCTAATACCTGTGTCATTGTGGTCATGAGTATATCATGTGGCAACCAACAAACAAGTACCCATCATAATACCAGTAAGTTTTGGTGTGTGTGTGTGTGTGTGTGTGTGTGTGTGTGTGTTTTCTAATTTTGAATGAAATCTGTTACTCTGAAGGTTTCCTTCACTGGTTAATTGTGTATTTGTTTATTTAATGCTCTATCTCATTACTTAGGAAAATATATACAATTAAATGGAATAAATAAAATTTAAATTAAACAAGTGAAGAAATGAAAAAAAATAGAAGAACAATTAATGTAAAATCAGGAATTAAATTATTGCATAATAGACTTTTCTCTGTATTTTACATTTTACTAAAAGTGGGACACCAATTTGCCTCTGAGATTTCTAATAGCTGCCCATTGGTCTGACTTTTGCTCCCTGTAGCTACACATAATAAATCAAGTCCTTTTTCCAGAAGGAAGTCCCTTAGAGATGCAAAACAAAGGTTGAGTCCTCTAGGCTAAATCAAAATGAATAATCTTACTCATTGCCCAGAAAACATTACTAATTTACTTCACCTTTGTAAGAAAATTTCAGTTTGTTCTATCACTTCTATGCTAAGGGACTCTTGGGCATTTGACTGCCTAACCTCATTCTATTTAACTTTTTAAAAGTAGAACACACTTTCTCATGGGATTGAAACATTTGTGGATGAATAGTGAAATTGACAATAACAGGGTTATGTTGGTAGCAAAGTTCACCTTTAAAACTTTGTATCCTGACTTAGACAAAGTCAGGACTCATTTTTGTTTGTTTTTAATGTATTTTTATTGATTTCAGAAAAAAAGAGAGACAGAGAAATATCAATGATGAGAGAGAATCATTAGTACTTGCCTCCTGCCCACTACCAGGACAAATATCCTGACTAAGAATCAAAGTGTGACTTCCTGGTTCATAGGTCCATGCTCACCCACTGAGCCATGCTGGCTGAGCAGGACCCATTTTTACATTCCCTCCTAGTGATGCACAGTAGCCTACACAGATTGAGAATCATTTTACTACTGGGACTTGAGTAGTTATTGCTCTTCTTTCCTGGTTTGATAAAACTACATTGAAACCATTCAGGCATCCTATTTGACTATGAAATGTGCTAAGCTTTTCTCTCCTACTACTCTGTGTATGTTCCTCCCAAAGCTTGGTTTTTGGAGAAGAAGACAGTGTCAAACTAGCACTCTCCCTCACAAAAAGCTTAGGAGTGTCTCAACTCTCATGTTCAAACCTCCAGTGAGCCTTACTAAGCATATGTGAGCAAGAGAAATTATAAAATCTTTTGATATAATTGTCAAGAGAATCAGATCCTGCCTAAGCTTTTAGAGTGTAAGAAGTTTTAGGATATATTCAAGCCCACCCACCCACTATTACTGAAGGCAGAAACTACCAGAGTTTCTGTCTCCAGTGATACCACAACATATCAGTCAGAGCCACATACCATCTGGCAACTGTAATGTGTTTAAATGTCCCTCAAATTCAAGTGGCAATTATGAATCAGCCAGCTGTGATCCTCATTTATTCACCTCCAAATTCTTCTCAGAGGTCATTTGCTTATAGAAAGAATCAAGATGTACCAAAGACCACAGAGATCAGAAGTAAATATGCTTCCCATGGTTGTATCCAAAGTAATTAGAGTTCAAAGGTCCCAAGAGATGAAATTATTGGGATGTTACATTGTGAGTTAAGAGCAAGACCCCTAATTATCTTCATATTATCATAAGAACTTTAGTAGCAACAACTTCATAATGAGGTGTCTTGGAATTTACTTTTACCTCCAACCTGTCAAAAATTAGTATCTTGGAGTTATAAAATGATTTTTGAAGTAAAGCAGTTCAGTCACCTTGGTCACAGACACAGAACTCAAGTGTTGCTCTTACATGCTGTTTTTGGTCCTGACCCCCATGACCTTTTACAGCAACCACTTATCAGACCAATAAGACACCAATTTTTCATAACGCCATATAAATGTAATGATTTGAGAGAGAGCTACCATACCTCTGACCAAGAGAATATAAAGTTTTTAATATTCATCAAAGGTACTTTGAAAATCTTACAAGTGCAAAGACAAGAAAACAAAGAGAAAGAAAAAAAAAAGAATAAAATAAAGGAGAAAGCAATTCAGGAAAAGAAATAAACCTTCCCTGGGCCAGTGTGGTGGATTCCATCCCCAGTCAGGGTGCATGTGGAAGGCATCCGATAGATGATTTTTTTCCCTTCCCTTCTCTTCCCTTCCCTTCCCTTCCATTTCTCTCTCTCTCTCTCTCTCTCTCTCTCTCTCTCTCTCTCTCTCTCTCAAATAAATAAATAAATAAATAAATAAATAAATAAATAAATAAATAAATAAAATAAAATAAAACAAAGTTCTTTAAAAGAAGAAATTATGTCCTCATCTTTCAGGTAGAGAACAAAGTATTGTATACCATTATAGAATATAAGATAAATATTTAAATTATGTGATTAGAAGTTGAAGTGTAGAAATGAAGAACAGCAAAACATACATGTTAGCAGTGGTCAGAGACAAAGATGGGTAAATGAGACAATTTACATCTCATATAGCATGGGACGAATTTTAAATAATTTCTAAGGTCAGTATATTGAGCAGTAGTTATAGTAACAGTTAACAGAGTATAGGGGTGATCATCAGATGAACTACATGGAGAAATGGTTAAAAGTACTTGTTGCTGGGGATTGGGGCTGCACTGGAGAAGGACAGAGTAGAGGATGGTTACTTTTTATTATGAAATTTTCTGTAGTATTTGTATTTAAATATCCATGTAATTTGACATTTTCAGTGCTATTCTTCTGTGTTTACTCTGTTTATTCAACAGAAATTCAGATAGACAACCAGCACTGAAGTAGAAACTGAAGAAGGGTTCTTAACAGTTACTTGAAATGTACCTAACATTTATGTTAGGGGCATGGTTGGGTTTTTTCCACTCATGAATTTTCTGATTTTTAATGACAGTTTTTTAATTTATTGTCTAAAGTTTTACATATGTCTCTTTTTCCTTATTTGACTCCCCACCAAGCCATTCCCACTGTGGAGCCCTAGCGCCCCAGTGTCTGTGTCTATTGGTTACGCTAATATAAATGCATACAAGTCCCTTGGTTGCTCTCTAACTCCCTTACCCAATCCACTCTGGATCTATTTTTTGTACATCAAATTATAAAATCATTGTATCCCACATATGACTGAGGTCATGGGATAATTATTTTTCTCCGACTGGCTTATTTCACTTTAGCATAATGCTCTCCAGTTCCACCCATGCTATTCCAAATGATAAAAATTCTTTCTTTTTATAGTGGCATAGTATGCAATTATGTAGATGTACCACAGTTTTCATATATATATATATATATATATATATATATATATATATATTATTGATTTTTTACAGAGAGGAAGGGAGAGAGATAGAAAGTCAGAAACATCAATGAGAGAGAGATCGATCAGCCGCCTCCTGCATGCCCCACAGTGGAGATGTGCCCGCAAGCAAGGTACATGCCCCCAACCGGAATCAAACCTGGGACCTTTCAGTCCGCAAGCCAACGCTCTATCCACTGAGCCAAACCGGTCTAGGCTGTACCACAGTTTTCTAATCCACTCATCTGCTGATGGGCACTTAGGTTGTTTCCAAATCTTAGCTATTGTAAATTGAACTGTTATGAACATAGGGGTGCATATGTCCTTTCTGATTGGTGTTTCTGGTTTCTTGGGATATAGTCTCAGAAGTGGGAATTACTGGCTCAAATGGAAGTTCCATTTTTAACTTTTTGAGGTAGCTCCATACTGTCTTCCACAGTTGCTGCACCAGTCTGCATTCCCACTAGTAGTGAAGAAGGGTTACTTTTTCTTCACATCCTCCATCACTTGTCATTTGTTGATTTGATGATGATGGCTATTCTGACAGTTGTAAGATGATATTTCAATATTGTTTTGATTTGCATCTCTCAGATGATTAGTGATTGAGCATGTTTCCATATGTCTCTGGATTTTCTGTATGTCCTCTTTGAAAAGTGTCTATTTAGTATCTTTGCCCATTTTTTATTGAATCATTTATCTTCCTTTTGTTAAGTTGTGAGAGTTTTCTATAAATTTGGGAGATTAAACCCTTATCTGAAATATCATTGGCAAATATGTTCTCCCATGCAATAGCCTTTCTTGTTATTTTGCTGTGCAGAAGCTTTTTATTTTGATGTAGTCTCATTTGTTTATTTTCTCCTTAGTCTCATTGGCTTAGGAGCTGTGTCAATAAAGATATGCTATGACATACGGTTTCAATTTTGCTGCCTATGAAGTCTTGTAGGATTTTTATTGTTTCCTGTCTTACATTTAAGTCCTTTAGCCATTTGGAATTTGCTTTTGTGTATGGTGTAAGTTGGTGATCTAGTTTTATAATTTTGCATGTATCTGACCAAATTTCCCAACACTATTTATTGAAGAGACTGTCTCAACTCCATTGTATGCTCTTGACTCCTTTGTCAATTATTAACTGAACATAATGACTTGGGTTAATTTCTGGGTTCTCTCTTCTGTTCCATTGGTTTATATGCCTCTTCTTGTGCCAGTACCAGACAGTTTTGAGAGCACTGGCTTGGTAATACAGCTTGATATCTGGTATTGTAATCCCTCAACTTTATTCTTCCTTCTCAGAATTCCTGTGGCTAATTGAGTCTTTTTTTATTCCAGATGTATGTTTGGAGTTTTTTTTTTTTTCTAGATCTTTGAAGTATGCCATTGGTATTTTATTTTATGTTATTTATTTTTTAAACTAAATCTTTATTATTCAGATTATTACATTTGTTTCTCTTTTTCCCCCTCCCTCTAAATTTACCTTCCCTGTATTGACCTCATCCATAAGTGTATGATTTTTGTCCAGTCTCTCCCTGCAACCCCCTCACCACTTTCCCCTGAGAATTATCAGTCCACTCTCTTTCTGTACTCCTGATTCTATTATATTCACTAGTTTATTCTGTTGATCAAATTTTTAATTCACTTAATTTTTAGATTCACTTGTTGATAGATATGTATTTGTTCATAATTTTTTATCTTTTACCTTTTCCTTCTTCCTCTTCTTAAAGAGTACCTTTCAGCATTTCATATAATACTGGTTTGGAGTTGATGAACTCCGTTAGCTTGTTCTTCTCTGTGAAGCTGTTTATCTGCCCTTCAATTCTGAATGATAGCTTTGCTGGATACAGTATTCTTGGTTGTAGGTTCTTGCTATTCATCACGTAGAATATTTCTTGCCACTCCCGTCTGGCCTGCATCGTTTCTGTTGAGAAATCAGCGGACAGTTGTATGGGTGCTCCATTGTAGGTAATGAACTGTTTTTCTCTTGCTGCTTTTAATATTCTCTCTTTGTCTTTTTTGCTCTTGGTATTTTAATTATGATGTGTGCTGGTGTAGTCCTCTTTGGATTCCTTTTATTTGGGGTTCTGTGTGCTTCCTGGACTTGTAAGTCTATTTCTTTTACCAGATGTGGGAAGTTTTCAGTCATCATTTCTTCAAATAGGTTTTCAGTATCTTGCTCTCTCTCTTCTTCTGGCACCCCCACAATTTTGATGTTGGTATGCTTGAAGCTGTCCCAGAGGCTCCTTACATTATCTTTACATTTTTGGGTTCTTTTTTCTTCTTGCTTTTCCAGTTGAGTGATTTCTGATTCTTCATATTTCAATTTTTGACTTGATTCTTGCCTTCCTCTAGTATGCTGTTAGGTTTCTGTATAATATTTTTTATTTCAGTCAGTGTATGTTTAATTTCTAGTTGGTCCTTTTTCATTTCTAGTTGGTTCTTTTTCATCTCTAGTTGGTCCTTTTTCATCTTTAGTTGGTCCCTTTTCATCTCCTCTTAGGTCTCACTAAATTTATCCATCTTTTCTAGGATATTATTGAAAAACCTTATAAGCGTGGTTTTGAACTCTATATCCAGTCATTTGTCTTCCTCCATTTCTTTTGTTTGTGGTCTCTTCCTTTGTCTCTGCATTTTCACTGTGTCAGGAGAACTTCAATGTTGGATTCAGCCTTATGATACAAGACTTGTAAAACTGCAAAAGCCTCTCTGTTGAGCTTGGGATGGGTGGAGTCTCAGGGCTTAAGGAACCACCTTGCCTTCCAGTCAGCCCCACCCTCCAAGGCCCCTGGGTCTTACATGACTCTGGGTAGTCGCTGGAGTGGTCCCTGTGAGCTCATGCAGTGCCTCTAGACCGCTGCCTTTCTGGATCTCCTGCTCTCTGGGACCATAGGAGTCTGGGTCCCCAGGGTTTTGCCTGAAACTGGGATTTAGTGGAGTTAGGGTATTTTAATGGGGATTGCATTGAATCTATAGATTTCTTTGGTTAGTATGGACATTTTAATGATATTGAGTCTACTAATCCATGGACATGGTATGTTCTTCCATTTGTTTATGTCTTCTGCTATCTTCATTTTCAATGTCCTGTCATTTTCTGAGTACAGTTCTTTTACCTCCTTAGTTAAGTGTATTCTTAAGTATCTTAATTTTATTGATGCATTGGTAAATGAGTTTTTTTTTTCATTTCTCTTTCTGTGAGTTCATTATTGGTGTATAAAAGGGCCATAAATTTGGGGATGCTAAAAATTTATCCTGCTACATTTTTAAATTCATTTATTAGGTTTAGTAGTTTTTGATGGAATCTTTGGGGTTTTCTATGTATAATATCATGCCATCTTCGAATAAGGAAAAGTTTACTTCTTCTTTTCCAATTTGGATGCCTTTTATTTCTTCTTCTTGTCTGTTTGATATGGCTAGCACTTCCAGTATTACAGAGAACAGGAATGGTGAAAGTGGGCATCCCTGTCTTGTTCCCATTCTCAGGGAAAATGAGTTTAGTTTTTACCCATTGAATATGATGTTGGCTGTAGGTTTGTCATATAAGACTTATGTTGAGATATGATCCCTCTATTCCCACTTTGCTGAGAGTTTTTATCAAAAAAAGGGTGTTGGGTTTTGTCGAAAGCTTTTTCTGCATCAGTTGATATGATTATGTGATTTTTGTCTCTCAATTTGTTTATGTGATATATCACATTTATAGACTTGCGGATATTGTACCATCCATCTTAACATCCCCAGAATAAATCTCAACTTGTCATGGTGTATGATCTTTCTAATGTAATGCTGATTCTGATTTGCTAGAATTTTGTTGAGGATTTTAGCATCTATGTTCATCAAGGATATTAGCCTGTAGTTCTCTTTTTTTGTGGTGTCTTTATCTGATTTTGGAATTAGGGTAATGCTGGCATCATAGAGCTTGGAATTGTGCCTTCTTCTTTAATTTTTTGGAATAGTTTGAGGAGGATGGGTCTTAATTCTTTGAATTCTTGATAGAACTCCCCTTTAAAGTCATCCCAGTTAGTGCTTTCGTTTGCTATAAGATTTATGATCAGTACTTTCATTTTTTCCATAGTTATTGGCCTATTCAGGTTTTGATTCTTCCTGATTGAGTTTGGGGAGTTTATAGTTTTCTAATAATATGTCTATTTCATCTAGGTTGTCCATTTTGTTCGAATAGAGTTGTTCATAGTATTTTTTAATAATCCCTTGTATTTCTCTGGGATCAGTTGTTACTTTGCCTCTTTCATTTCTGATTTTGTTTACTTGTGTCCTCTCCCTTTGCTTCTTGGTGAACCTGGTTAGAGGTTCATCAATCTTATTTATCTTTTCAAAGAACCAGCCCTTGGTTTTGTTGATCTTTTGTATCTTTTTTTTTCTCTCTGTCATTTATTTATGATCCGATCTTTCTTATTCCTTCCTTCTGTTTTCGCTGGGCTTTTCTTGTTGCTCTTTTTCTAACTCTTTGAGTTGTAGGGTTAGATAATTTATTATTATTATTTTTCTTTTTTTTAAGTAGGCCTGTAGAGCTAAAAACTTCCCTTTCAAGATTGCTTTCACTGTGCCCCATAGATTTTGGATTGTTGTGTTTTCATTGTCATTTGTTGCCATGATCCTTTTTATTTCTTCTTTGGTATCTTTGGTAACCCAATCATTGTTTAGTAGCATGTTATTTAGCCTCCAGGTGTTTGATATCTTTTCATTGTTTTTATTGTAGTTGATTTCCAGTTTTATCCCACTGTGATCTGAGAAGATGCTTGATATGATTTCTTTCTTCTTGAATTTGAAGAGACTTTTCCTTTGTCCCAATATGTGGTCTATCTTTGAAAATGACCCATGTGCACTTGAGAAGAATGTATATTCTATGGCTTTGGGGTGAAATGTTCTGAAGCTGTCAATTAATCCCATCTGATATAGGAAGCCATTTAGGATTGCTGGGTTTTTTGTTTGTTTGTTTTTGTTTTGTTTGTTTTTTGTTTGTTTGTTTTTGCTGATTTTTTGTTTAGAGGATTTATCCAGTGGTGTTAGTGGGGTTTTAAAATCCTCTACTATGACTGTATTACTGTCAATCTCTCCCTTGGTATCCTCTAAAACAGTGGTTCTCAACCTGTGGGTCACAACCCCTTTGGGGGTCAAACAACCCTTTCACAGGGGTCGCCTAAGACCATCAGAAAACACCTATTTCCCATGGTCTTAGGAACCAATGGACCACTCCTCGGTGTAGCAATGTCTAGCAATGTAGTTTACTGCTGTCATATGCAGACTGTTACCCATGCTACACCATGATTCAAAACAAAAATTTTATTTATTTATAATTAGAAATAAGAATTTCACAATATATAATTACATATTGTTTTTGTGATTAATCACTATGCTTTAATTATGTTCAGTTTGTAACAATGAAAATACATCCTGCATATCAGATATTTACAGTACAGTTCATAACAGTAGCAAGATTACAGTTATGAAATAGCAATGAAAATTATTTTATGGTTGGGGGTCACCACGTGAGCAACTGTATTAAAGGATTGCGGCATTAGAAAGGTTGAGGACCACTGCTCTAAAAGGTGTTTTTTTTTAATGTATTTGTGTGCTCTTATATTGGGTGTGTATATATTTACCAGAGTTATATCTTCTTGTTGAATTGCTCCCTTTAGTATTATTAAGTGGCCTTCCTTATCTCTTGTTATGACCTTCACTTTGAGGTCTAATCTGTCAGATATAAGTATTGCTACTCCAGCTTTTTTTCATTTCCATTTGCCTGAAGAATTGTTTTCTATCCCTTCACCATCAGTCTGTGTGAGTCCTTTGTTTTGAGATGGGTCTCCTGTAGTCAGCAAATATATGGGTTATGTTTTCTTATCCTCTCAGCTACTCTGTGTCTTTTGATTGGTGCATTAATCCATTTACATTTAAAGTTATTATTGTTGCCATTTTTATTCTTTATGCCTGTGTTCCTTCTTTCTTTCTTATTTCTTCTTTTTACTGCAGTCCTTTTAGTATTTCTTGCATTGCTGGTTAGATTTAACTCTGGTAATAAAGTCCCTTAATCCTTTTTTGTCTTTGAAGATCCTGATTTTACTCTCAACTTTGATTGATAGCCTTCCTGGATACAGTATTCATGGATTCAGACCCTTGCTTTGCATGACTTTGTATATTTCATTTAATTCCCTTCTGGCCCAATGTGTTTTTGTTGAGAAATCAGTCAATAGTCTGATGGGAGATCCTTTGTAGGTAACTTTCTGTCTCTCTCTGGCAGCCTTTAAGATTCTTACTTTGTCATTGGTGTTTGCCAATTCAATTATAATGTGTCCTGGCATTGGTCTTTTTAGGTTCATCTTCTTTGGAACTCTGAGCTTCTTGGACTTGTTTGAGTTTTTTCTTCTAACCAATATCGAGAAGTTTTCTGACATTATTTCTTCAAACAGATTTTCTATTTCTTTTTTCAGATTCCTATCCTTCTGATACCCCTATTATGAAAATGTTTCATTTCATGTTGTCCCAAAGTTCCCTTAGGCTCTTCTCCTGTTTTTTAAGTTTTTTGTTTGTTTGTTTGTTTGTTTTTTCTTAGATGCTGCTCTACTTGGTTATTTTTTCATACTTTGTCTTCTAGCTCACTGATGTGGCCCTCTACTTTTTCTAGTCTACTGTTGATGCTACTTCTTATGTTCTTTATTGCAGCAATGTCATTTTTTCTTTCTTCTTGGTTCTTCTTCATGTCGTCCTGGTTTGTACACATATTGTTGAATTTGTCTTCCATCATTTTCAGTGACCTTATGACCATTGCTCTGAATTCTTTCTCTGAAATACTGCTTGCCTCCATTTAATTTATGTCATTTCTCCTTGATTCCTTCATATGGGTTTTTTGTTGTTTTTGTGTTTTTTTTAGTTTAGTTTAGTTTTGTTTCTGTCTCCTTATGTTCGCTCCTCTCAGGATGTCTGGTTATGTAGTCTTTCTCTCCTGAGTTTCCTTAAAGGCACAAAATACAACATGACAAGACACTACGCACAGAGCACCAAATATGAATGTATTCACAATACCAATAACCCCAAACAAAGGTGACCACCAGAGCAAAGAGAATTAGGGGAGAGAAAATAGTGCAAAAATGATATTGAGAAAAGAAAAAAATATGTAAAAGAGAAAAGAAAGAGAAGAGAAGGGAGAAACATATATGTATATGGGGAGAAAGTTCCAAAAAATCAATTAAAAAATGCAAACAACAAACACCCAAACAAGAAACACCCAGCTGAATCTGAGGAGACAGAGCTCTCTAGGTGATCTCTGACCTTTCTGACTATGAATTGCCTCACCAGTTGTGTTTAATTCACCAATTCTGGGTGAATGTTATTTGATTCAGCTGTTCCTTCAATCTGCTCTGTGAGAAAGCAAGGGCCCGTCTATGTATTCCATGCTGCTTTGTCTCACCCTGGACAAACTTCTTAGGTGCCCACAGCCAGGGAGGCTGGAGTCTCAGTGTTCCTGAGTTCATAACTGAGGTAGCTTTACCCTGGAAATTATGGTTGTAGGGTTCCAGGAGGTACTAAAGTCTCCCTAGTTGAAGGTAAGGCTGAGCTTCTGATCACAGCAGCTCTCCCCTTCAAGATGGTGTGGTCTCTGCGGCAGAGCCAGCAACTCCCAGATAGATTTCAACAGTATTAGAGTTTTCCTGGCCATGGGAGCCTGGTTTGCCAGTCCCCAATAATCCTGTAGAATATAGCTGTCCCTCATTCACAAATACAGGCACTTAATGAATGTCCATGCATTCTCTTTTCAGTCTCACACTCACACATTATCTTGCAGCCTGCCATCCCATCAGCCACCATCTTCCTCTTTCCCAGGACAGTTAATTTTAATCTGAAATTTTAAGAACCACCACTTTTAGCATAAAACTTTCAAGATCTACATATCAATTTGTACACCCCACCACTCGCACACAGCCTCTCTTCAATGAAATATGATTGCACTATGTTAGAAGCCTGATAAAGATTTGCATTTAAGAACATAAAGATACATGTGATAAAACCATGTCCTTGTTTATATATCACTCAGATTCCTATAGTTCTTGCTTCTTTTATTTTGCTATTAATTTATCCTAATTTTAAATTGGGAAGTTACAAAGAGTGTGTTATTCCTCTAAAATGAAACCATTTGCTGTTAAGTCACATGGTAAATGAAGAATGCAGGCCTGCAATACAAGTGTTGTGACTCAAATTCAATGTTCAATTTGTTAAGCACAGGCTCACAATAATAATAGCTAACCTTTATTAAACACTAAGTATGTGCTAAGCTTTATACATGACTCATTTGTTCTTCACATTGTTATTTTTAGACCCATTTTACCAGTAATTAAACTGAGCGACTGATAAATCAATTTACCCTAGTGGCTTGGCTAGCAAGTGATAAATCTAGAAGTTGAAAACAGAGATCACTTGCATAATGTAGTATTAGACTGGAAGCGACCTATGAAAACATTTAGCCTATTTCATAATGGAGAAAAGCCTGGATCATAGAAGAAAATTAATGTGTCCAAAAGTACACAGCTGGTTAGTGACAGAGCCAAGACTAGAACCCACGAGTTCTGGCTTCTAGTTCAATAATCTTTCATTCACAGAAGGTCAGAAAATGTTAAACTTTCTGAGACTCTGCAGCCCATCTGGGTTTTTGAAGTGCCAATATTACAAGTCTCAATACCAAGTGGCTTAAGGATCTGAAGATATTTAGGACCAGAACACTTTCACATTTGGCAAAGCCATGAGATTTCATGGAAAATCACTGCAGCAAATGGTGCTACAATCTTCCACATTTAGAAGCACCAAACACACACACACAAAATAATTTTTCTAGTTTGGTAGGGATACCTCAGAGAAATCAGATTACTATTTTTCAGATGGATTCAGCTTTAAAGAAACATTTATTGAAACTTACTAATGGATGGAACAAAAAATGAAACATATATAAGGAAATTCATGTGTAAGAAAATGAAAACACAAGGTCAAAAATTCAATCCAGACCATTTCCATTAATTTCTCATTTACAATACAGTGGTACCTCGAAATATGAGTTTAATTCATTCCATAACCTTGCTCGTATATCAAGTTGCTCATATCTCAAAGCAAATTTCCCCATTGAAATCAATTGAAATGCCGTTAATCCATTCCAGCCCCCAAAATGCCAGCCCAGTTGTTCTTGTTACGTGTTTTAGAATAAGAAAAAGGTATTTATAAATGACAAATATTGTATAAAAACATAATAAAAGAGAATATAAAGGAATAAACTGGTTTTATAAAGTATATTTACCTACTCGTTACACTCTTAATGCTACACTTTATCCCTAAACTGAATGTAACTTAACTAATCTTCGCTGAACTTAATTGCTACTGGTCTTTGCATTTTTGGCCCATTTAAAAAAAAAACGTGTTCAACAAGGTTTGCCTCTTCCTCCTTTTCAGAATGTTTCTGAAATGGGTGAGGCAAGTTTCATTGAACAGCTCCGATGCACTACCAGTAGCAACTTTTTCGGGTGTTTCTTTTCCACAAAGGGTGACACCCTTTCCCACATTCCTAAGATCTCCTTTATCTCACTTGTAGAGATCTCCTCCAACTCTGGCTCCTCCTTGAAACCAATTTCTTGGAGAACCTCTGCATGTTGCTGAGACTGCAACTCTTATAACTCCTCCGTGGTGAGTTCCAGAGAGTGCTCCTCGACGAGCTCATTCACGTCTCTCTCATCCACCTCCAGGCCCATGGATTTTCCCAGAGACACTATCTCCTCCTCCACTGGCACCTCAGGTTCAAACCCTTCGAAGGTCCTTTCAGCTACGGCCTCAGGCCACAGCTTCTTCCATGCAGAGACCAAAGTCCTCGTTGTTACACCCAGCCAGGCCTGATCAATAATTCTGAGGCATATCACGATGTTAAAGTGGTTCTTCCAGAGGGTGAGGTTTGTTCTCCATCACCTCAAAGCAGCACCAGAACAGGTGCTTGATGTACAGCTTTTTAAAATTAGAAATCACCTCCTGATCCATGGGCTGCAGGATAGGAGTAGTGTTGAGAAGTAGGTAGACAACCTTTATAAACTTGAACTCTTCGAGGAGTTCATCTTCGAGGTTCGGTGGGTGAGCAGGAGCAATGTTGAGGATGAGGAGGGCTTGCATGGTTAGGTTGTTTTTCTGTAGATATTTCTTAACAGAAGGGCCGAAAAACAGGTTTACCCACTCCAAAAGAACTGCCTGGTGACCCATGCCTTCCGGTTTGCCCTCCACGTAACTTGCAGTTTATCTTTTAAAATCTTATTTGACTTAAAGACTCTGGGGTTTTCCGAATGGTATCCCAGCAGAGGCTTGATCTTGCAGTTGCCACTTGCATTGGCGCACAGTGCAAGTGTTAGCCTATCCTTCATGGGTTTGTGGCCTGGCATTGCCTTCTCCTCTGCCATTATATAAGTCCTATTCAGCATCTTCTTCCAGAAAAGCCCTGTGTCATCACAGTTGAAGACTTGCTGGGGGATATATCCTTTGGCTTCTATCAGTTTGGAAAAAGTTTTGAGGTAATCCTCAGCTGCCTTCACATCCGAACTTGCTGCCTCACCATGCCTGACTATGGAGTGAATGCCGGACCTTTTCCTGAAGTTATCAAACCAGCCTCTACTGGCTTTAAATGAGTCTTTCGATGCTTCGTCCATGGAAGTGTGCGGGGTCTGCTCCAGCAAATCACCGTAAATCGCTCGCCCATTCTCGCATATGATGCCCTGTGTTAATGTATCTCCTTTAAGCTGCTTCTCCATCACCCACACCATCAGTAGATTCTCCATCTTTTCATGGAGAGAGCTACGGAGCTTAGAAATTATTGTAACACCCTTAGTTGGTGTTATACCCTTTATCGACTCCTTCTGTTTAAGCACAGTGCATATCGTTGAAGTACTATGCCCATATTGCCTCGCCAAGTCAGCCACTCCCACACCTTGCTCATATTTTTCTATGATTTCAGGCTTTAATTCAATAGACATCATCCTCTTCTGAGCACTGACCTTTCCACTCGCTTTCTTCGGACCCATGTTTATAAAAAGAAATGTGATAAAGTATGTAAATGCACAAAAGATGCTTCGACAACTAGGTAAACAAGCACACTGACTGAGGCATGGGAAACTATGAGACGCTGGAGTCCAGGTAAATTGGTGGGTTGTGTGCAGCTGGCCTATCCTCGCGATTACTCGTATCTCAAAAATCTCGTATATTAGGGCACTCGTATCTCGAGATACCACTGTACTCTTAAACTGTTGGTGAATACTTGTGGCTTTATTTACCAAAGTATGATGGTAGCACATATATAAAAAATTATGATGAAGGTCTCCATATTTATACATAAGAATTTGAAATATCAAAAATAACAACTAAATACAAGGGAAGCACAATAAATTATTTCTTCAAAAGTATCTTTCAAAAGGGCTCTTTATTTGCAATATTAACCACTGTGATGCAAACTTTCATTTTAAAAAGATTTGTGAGAATAATGTTTTCATTTAATGTAGCAGTGACATAAAAATATGATTGTGGAAAAATTTGACAAAACGTAAAAAAAAAAAAAAAAGAAAAGAAATTGAGAATGGAGTGGAATTATAAAAAGATCCACACAATTGTCTCTTTATTCTGACAAAAAGCTTGGGGTTTTGAGGAAAAATAGGAATTTGTATAAAGAATACCTGAGCAAATTATTTGCAGTAAAACCATTTCCCTTTGAAAATCTCTGCTAGGCTTTGGATTATGTTGCTAAGCATTTACACCTCTTCGAAGTCCATGTATCTGCTGCAGATTACTTGAGGGAAAGAAAAATAAAGAAACAAAGTTAGATATGCCTCTAAGAAAGCAAAGCAAAGGTATTTCCAGGCCTGATTCAAATGCAGCCTCATGAAACATAAAATATCAGTCAATACCACTTAAACAGTCTAGGGACTCCTAATACTTCCAAATACACCAGTTTTAAAATTATTTTTCTTCTTTATTATAGCATCATGTGCTCTTATTTTGTTGTCTAATCAAAACCATGTTTGAAATATCTGACTACCCAGGAGAGTCCTAATAAAAGTGACTTTAGTTGGCTTAGGCAGTAAATCAACTAAAGAAGCCAAGTACTGCTTCCTACTCTAGCCTCCAATATTATGAATATTGAATTTTAAGTAGAAAGACACCTTATGAAATTTTCTCTCAGCTTAGAAAAAAGTGTTTTTATTCTAATTGTATCCATCCAAATTAAGTAATTATTGAAAGCAGGCAATTTGAACTGTGGCTCACCAGTTGAATTTGGTATACAGAAAAAAATATTATTGAGTCTATAGTCTCCAGTTCACCACTGGTTTCACCAAGTTCAATCCACATTTTTTTGCTAACTACCTGGTGCTTTTAGACATTTAAATTGGTGATTGCTGTTAAAGCTATCTGCAAATTTCCTTCTTCTAGTTCTAGATTTAAAAGCTCTTACATAAGTGTAGTTATTAAATTAAAGATATCTTTAAACTTTGGAGAAAATGGTCAAAGAGAAAAAATCTTAAGCCTCCGTGATTATGCTTCTTTTAGGTATGTTTTCCTTTCTGTCTTAATCTTTCTTCTTTATGTCCAAAACCAGGGGACCAATGCACAAATTTGTGCACCTTGAAAGGAACTGTGGGCTTCAAGGCTGTGGTGGGCACAGGGGTGGGTTTCGACCCATCCTCCAAGGCTCCTGGTCCCCTGTCTGCTGGCAGTCCCATTCCTGCCACCACTGCTCCCATGTGGTAATGGCACCTGTTCCACTCACACCCACTAATAGTATGTAGTGATTGGGGCCAGTGCTAGCAGAGGGTGCTAGTGGCAGCTGGTGTCCCAATCACCTTTCAGGAGCAGGGGGAGGTAGAGAAGCCCTTAGGGGTAATCAGAGTCAGCAGCTGCCCCTTGCATCTGCTGACAGTGTGAAGCAATCAGGACCAGTGCTGAGCACTGATAGCAGACTTGAGTGGCAGCTCCGGTGCTGGCGGCAGGTGCAAGTGGGACTGGCACTGGCAGTGGGTGCAAGTGGGACCATTGCCAGCAGTGGGTGCAAGTGGCAATTCTGGTGCTGGCAGTGAATTTGTGCAAGGCAAGCCCTGGCAGCAGTTGCAAGAGCCTGGTGGGACTGCGGCACACAGGAGCAAAGAATTTTCAGTAACCAGCATAGGCTCACTCCAATGACAGCAACCAGCACCCTGACTTAGTCTGGTACCCCTGCTCATCTGCTCCACCATACTGCTACGGCCGATGCCCTCCATGTTCCACGTGTGTCCCTTGGGGGTCAACACACAACATAGCGACCAGTTGTTTGATTGTTTGGTTGTTCTGCTGTTTGGTCTACTTGCATATTAGGGTTTTTTATATATATAGCTATGCAGATACCCATGTCCTTAATGTTGGCTTTCATAGAAAGTCTTTCTTGACTCTTAAATTTCATATAAACCTTTTCAAACCATTTTTCTAATTCCAAAACAAGCTAAACCTCTAGTTCCAAATATCTACTCAAATTGATAAATTAATAAACAAAGTATTAGTATACTGATGTGTTTCTCATTCACATAATTTAATTGAAGTAGAACAGGTTATCTTTAAATACATACAGCATTACCCTAAAGACTTTCAAATTTTGGAAACTGACAGACCAGAAAAGGAAATGTGTTTCATAGGCCATAGGCCTAGCCATTAATCATCTCTGCTTACATGAAATGCAAGATCACTGTTTCCCAAGAATTTATTGTAATGATGGGAGACCAGAAAAAATGCTTTGTTCACAATGAACAAAGCAGAAACTTCTAAATAAACTTATTTAAAAACAACAACAATGTACTACTACTATAACAGCTACCGATGACTTATTATTGCTAGCTCACATTTGGTTACAAGACCTTCTCATGTATTTGCAAAAAATGGAAGCTCCCTGCAATGGCAATGATGTATTTAGTGGGGGAGAGAGGGAAACTGTGGACAAACACCCAAACCTGAGAAAAAAAATAGATCTTATAAAGACCACACATTTCTTTGAATAAACTACTGACCAATTAAGGAAATGTTTATTCACAGTAGAAGAATCAAGTCTTTATAATGTCTTTCAATTTGTTTAGTATTTTTCAAATAGTCTAAATATTTTTCAAATATTCTATTCTAGGCAATCTGAATTTCCATGTGATTAAATTATGCTAGACACTAAAGGAAGGTCCTCTACCTGAAGGAACTTACAGTTTCTTTAGAAGGGAAAAGTTATATTTGGAAACAAATTATTTTATAAGCAAGTGCTTTTTCAGTACAGCTAGGTTCTGCTGGGGATCAAAGAAGAGATAAACTAAGGTGGCCTAGAATATTCAACTATACTAAAAGTTGAGACCTGGCAAGTGTACATACACAAAAGAATGCTCAGCAACTAAAGGGAGGCTTGAACCCACAATTCATGAATCACTTTTACAACATCCTATTTCTACCCCAGTGATTTCCAACCCAACCACAGGTTCTAAATCCTATTTCTTCTTGTCTCCCTTTCTCTATTTATCATTTTCATCCTTGATACAGGCTCCACACCTAGATGTTCACTGTTCGCTGCAAGCTTTAGTAAAACTAAGGGCAGCAAAATTTACGTCTAGTCACTGTACATGAATTGTAATATGTTTATCCTATACTATGTGCAATTTATAGTTGTTAAAACTTAATAAATTACTCAAGTTAATATAGTACATTGGAAATGCTGATTGATAATACCTATGAGTGCTAAACCTAGACCTACTCTGATCTCTCACTACACTCCTGGATATATGTCCCATATAAATTCATAAATACACACATGAGTACAAAAATTTGTACATGGAAACTTATACTTAAGATTTGAAAAAGACAGACCTAAGATTTGAACTCACTTCTCTTTTGAATTCAAAAGACATATTGTTTCTACTCTATTGTGAAACCATTCTGTGGAAGAGATTATTTCATTGTTCCTCCAAACTCCTGTCCCAAAGTTCTCTTTGTGTAGTAGAGAGTAGACACAATCCAGAGAGAACTAAAGATGTAACTAATAGTGACATCAAATTTTATCCTAAAAAATTCACATGAATTTCATTTGTTATTCCATAATGCATTTATATTTCCTATATTTTACAAATAGTTTTATAAATTTTATATAAATCTGTATCTTGAAGCATGTAATATGTTCACACTGTTTCTTTGCACAACTCCTAGAGATCCTCTCAGGGTAATAGAGACCCTAATGTAAGAATTATGATCATTGGTTATATGCCAAAATGAGAAAAAAATTATAATTCAAGGTAAAAAGAAGACACTTTTTCAATACAACTTTTTATAAGATAGAATGAATCTTACACAAACTTTTCTGTAGAATTGGAGAAAATGTAAACACTTCATAACTCTTGCTATTAGACTACCATAACCCAATGTTCTAAAATCTGCCAAAGATAGTTAAAAAAATTTAAAAAAGCAAAAAAACTAAATCAGCAAACTGAATAAGCAAACTCCAGGACACAAAGAGAGTCAGTCTTAAGTATGACTATTAGAAGCAACTTTGTCCAGAAGGTGGTGGAGAAATGAATAGAAACAGGAATTGGGATTCAGGAGATTCTGGGCAGAGCACAAAGAGAGTCCACATAGGCACTCTACCAAATGGCCATTAGACACATAAAAAGTTTTCAACCTCATCTTGGAAATGTAAATTAGAACCCAGTGAGATAACACTTCACACCAACCAGAATGACTAAAAGTAAACAGATTAATAATGCCAAGGGCCCACCGGGTGGGAAACTGTAGCGAACTCATATATTGCTGCCAGGAGCATACATTGGAAATGCTGATTGATAATACCTATTAGTGCTAAACCTAGACCTACTCTGACCTCTCACTGCACTCCTGGATATATGTCCCACAGAAATTCATAAATACACACATGAGTATCAGAGCTACTGAAAGTAATTTCAAACTGTGCCACATCACAAATGTCCATCAAAATAGAATAGATAAATAATAATGGCTTATGTGCATAAGAAATGCTATACAATAATGAAAATAAGTGAACTGCAGCTATGCACAACCACATAGATAAATTTTATAAGCATGATGATCAAATAAGACATTCAAAAAGAAGTACATATTGTATGACCATTTAAATAAAGTTCAAAGACATGCAAACCCAATTGTGGGATTAGCATTAGGGAAAGCTTTTGAGAGGTTTAAGTAATGACTGGGTGGAGAATCAAGGCGGATTTCTGCTGTGATAGCAATGCTGTGTTTCCTACTGAGAGAAGTAGTTTAATTGATATGTATTGGAGGGTACCTGGAAATTTGTACTTAAGATTTGTACATGTTCCTGTACCTATGTTATACTTCAATTAAATTTACTTATGGAGAAACCAAGATGGTGGCATAGGCGAACACCTAAACTGCTGCCTCGCACAACAATTTCAAAACTACAACTAAAAGACATAACAGACAAGACACCATTCAGAACCACAGGAAAGCTGGCTGAGTGGAAATTCTACAACTAGAAGTAAAGAAAGGTGCTCACAGAGACTCAGAGGAGCTGTAAAAAGCTGAGGTATAGAGACACGTGTGTGGAGAGGACAGGCGGGGAGGGTCTGCCTGGCTTCCTTTAGCAGGAGGGAGATGGAAACTCCTGACTGCACTGAACCCCACTTCTGACTGCACTGAACCCCACTTCTGGGCCAGACTCATATGGGGAGAGTCTGGACTGTTATGAAAAGGCAGAAGTGCACAGAAACTTAGGGGAGCTGCAAAATGCAGAGGTCTGGAGGAGTGTGCAAAGAGGACTGACTGCTGATTGTGCCACTGGCTTTCTCTAGCAGGAGGAAAACAAAACCTCCCAACTGCACTGAAATCCAGGTCAGACTGCACTGAACCCCAGTTTTGGGTGAGACCCTGGGGACCCAGACTCATATGGGTCCCTGGAGTGCATGAAAACTCAGGGGAGCCAGAAAGGTAGAGGTCTGGAGGCACATGTGTGCAAAGAGAGGACTGCAGTGATTACCGAGGAACACTGAGACCCAGGGGCCACCATGTAGGGCAGGGCTGATGGGAAGCCAAGGCTGTCTGCTCAGCCCTGAGACTCCACCACATCCAAGCCCAGCACAGAGGCTTTTGTAATCTTGCAAGTCTTAAGGCTGAGTCCAACACAGAAGTTCTCCCATGTAGACACAGCTGATCCTCACAACCAGTTGGCCTGGAGGTCAATTCCCACCAGTGATACCAACAACAATCAAGACTTAATTACAACAAGACTGTATACACAGTCCACAAAGGGGTGCACCAAGAGTGTCCATCTCAGGTAACTGGGGAGATGGAACTACTGGGTCATATAGGACACCTAACACACAAAACTACTCTACCAACTTAGGGAAGCAGTGAAAATGAGGAGACAAAGGAAGAGATCACAAACACAAGAAATGGAGGAAAACAAAGGACTGAATAAAAAGTTTAAAACCATGATTATAAGGTTTTTTTTAAGAATTTCTTAGAAAAGATGGATAAATTTAGCAAGACACAAGAAGAGATGAAATAGGACCAACTAGAAATTAAACATACACTGATTGAAATAAAAATTATTACACAGAAACCTAACAGCAGACTACAGGAATGCAAGAATCAAGTCAAAGATTTGAAATACAAAGAAGCAGAAAACATTCAACTGGAAAAGCAAAAGGAAAAAAGAATCCAAAAATGTGAAGATAGTGTAAGGAGCCTCTGGGATAACTTCAAGCATACCAACATCAGAATTATTGGGGTGCCAGAAGAATTGAATTAAATTAAAGGAATAAACTTTAAAATAACAATAGATTTCATCTGTATTATGATCATATTTTTTTAAATATATTTTACTGATTTTTTACGGAGAGGAAGGGAGAAGGATAGAGAGTTAGAAAGATCAATGAGAGAGAGACGTCAATAAGCTGCCTCTTGCATGCCCCCTACTGGGGATGTCCCACAACCAAGGTACATGACCTTAAATGGAATCGAACCTGGAACCTTTCAGTCTACAGACCAATGCTCTATCCACTGAGCCAAACCGGTTTCAGCTTACATTCATATTAATATTGCATAACAAATAATCATTAAGTCTTTGAAGTATTGAGTATAAACATTTATTTAATTTGTAAATCTGCAGGACACATGGATTTTGGATGTTCTGAGATGATATGCTGGGACTGTCTGGTCATTAATATTCAAAGATGGCCCTCCTGTGATTTTCAACTCCTGAAGTCTCACTTTTGTAAAACTCTTTTTGAATCTGAATTGAATCTAAAATGTATTTATTTTTACTTAAAAAATTATATATTCATGAAAGTTTGCAACAAAATTACAGGGAAATTCCATATACCCCTTTCCATCCTAACCCAATATTAATATCTTGTAGTACTACAGTTCAATATCAAAACCAATAAATTAGCATTAGTAAAATTATTAAAGTTTATTCATTTTTACTAGTTGCCCATGCACTATATGTGTGTATGGGTATACAGCTCTATACAATTTTACCACATGATAGCCATGCATAACCACCACCACAATTAAGATACTCAACTTTACCATCACAAGACTCCCTTTCTCATATTACTCCTTTGTGACCTGCCCATTTCCTTGCCCCAATTCCTAACTCCTGTAACCACAGGTTTATTCTCCATCTCCATAATTATGTTATTTCACAAATAACACATAAGTGGAAACATAAAATATCCTTTTGAAATAATTTATTTTCATTCAGCAGAATTTTATAGAGGCTCATCCAAGTTATGGTATATATAAATAATTTGATTATTTTTATTATTGGGTCATATTTCTTGATATGGATGCACTAGTTTGTTTAACCACTGACCCATTGAGGAACCTTTGAGTACTTTTTAGTTTGGGTTATTTTGAATAACGTAGCTATAAACATTGGTGTACAAGTTTTTGTGTGAAAGTAAGTCTTCATTTCTCTTGGATAAATGTTAGATCTTATGGATAACTCCATTTTTAGGTTTGAAAGACATTGACAAACTATTATCTAGAGAGCTTATAGCATGTCACTTCCTCACCAATAATAGATGAGTGATGGAGTTTCTCCTTATCCTTGGCAGCAGTTGGCATTATTATTTTTTTATTTTAACAATTCTTATAGGTGTGAAATAATGTCTCATTGTGATTTTGATTTGCACTTCTTTTCTAGCTAGTAGTGTTGAACATCTCCTGTGCTTCTTTGCCATCTATATGTCCTCTTTATCAGTGTCTGTGCATGTTTTTTTCATTTTTTCAATTGATTTTTTTCTACATCCTTGCTCCTATCACCCAGCTCTTCCCCAAAAGAAATCTTCATTCTGAATGTCTTTAATAATTACTCCAGATGATTCTGATACATACTAACATTTAATAAAGTATTGACAGGAAGTATTAAAGGAGAGCCAGAACAGACAGCCAAATTATCTGCTACAATCATTCAAAGGGCACCATCACTAAGGGATGGGGGAAAGGGAGGCGAGATGATGGGGAAAGGTCTCAGGAGAAAAAAGGAATGCCCCAGAGACACATATAATTTCCTTTGCATTTTTATACCATCAACTGTGCTGTTACTGAAAATCACCTGGCAGAGTTAGCTCAATACTTTGCTGAGGACATGGACCCTAGCCAAGTATCCTTTCAAAGTCTTTTCCATCTCTGTGGCTGTTATGGCTGTGGGAAAGTGGGTATAGAGTGTACTGAGCCAAGACTGTTACAAGACCCGATAACTGCCAAAATTGCCATGTTAACCTTAAAGCCATCACACACTTTGTTGAATCTTTCTTTGTTTCTATAACAATAAGAGATACTTCCACATTAGTTGAAAATGTCACTGGCATTCTAAACTGTGAAGACAAGGAAGAGAAAGGAATGGACAAAACTCAGGGGTTTCCTTCAATGTCACAGGAAACAGAAGGGAACTTTAAACTGCAGAGTTGAGTGTTAAGTGAGGGAACTGCAGCCCTGGTCCTGAACAATTATTAACTGAGAGAGCTCACTGCACACTTGACCCTCTAATGGCTGGCTTCATTTTTATGAAGTAGCAGAACCCCTGGCCACTCCAGCTAAGTTTACAAGAACCAATCTGGAGAGACTCCCCATGGCATTTTCAATAGCTGGTGTGAACTCCATCTTAGGTTGCTAACCTTGAGAGTTCTGATTTGCTGTTTCCCTTCATTGACTCCCTTTCTGTTTCTTATTCTGTCTAGCAGTTTTATGTCCAAAGTAGATGGAACTCACCTGATTCGGCTTGGGAGTCTTAGCATTCACAGGTAATTAAATGTTTTGTTTTGTTTTCTTACATTTCCAGTCAGGGGGGTAAAAAATTGAACTTTTAGGAGGCTAATTCTAAAAGCAGTGTAGACCAAATGCCCCTTTTGCATAGTAAGCCCCAGTTGAATGAAACACACTTCAGAAGCTGTTTCAGCAGAGATTTAAAATAGTGCAAATACTCAAGCCTGAGGGAATAGTATATAAAAATTTAATGAGAAGTTAGGGGATCTTTTTAATTAAATTTATGGTTGAAAATCCTTTAATGAGTCAAGTATTTTTTTGTTATTTTTCTTAACAGCCTCCTGGCATCAACCAAGCAGCCACCAAACTGACCAAGTTCAACATAATTGCCATGAGGGGAGAGATGCCTCCAGCCATCAGCAGCATTAATTAGCTCTGACTATAAATTTTTAAGCAAAAATTGTCATCATCATGCAGGGCAACAAGTTCTACAGTTGCTCTGTAAGGACAAAATCATGCAGCCACTGAGGGATATTGAAAAGGAATACTCTGCTCAAGGCTTAATCACAGGGAATATAAATCTAATCCATTGACATTAACATTGCTTAGTGTCAGAAAGCAGTAAAAGAGGAAGAAAGAGAGAGAGAGAGAGAGAGAGAGAGAGAGAGAGAGAGAGAGAGAATCCATAAATAAGGCAAAGGAAAAGCACAGACAAGAAGTAAATCTAAACACAAGGTTGTGCTAATCAGAGTATCAGTTTCCAGGAGCCTGACAGAGCTCCATATATGTAATAGGTTTATTTTATGTATCAATAGAAAAGGCATGCCCATATGATGCCAGGTATTCATCAGAATTGTTATTATTTGTATTCTGCCTCACTATACAGAAAAAATGGAATAAATTACCACAAACATATTAAATGCACGGATATAAAGGTAGAGAGAGTGTTGCTTGATCAAATGAGCTTATTAACCTTTGAAAATAATACAAAAAGCAATTCTTCCTCCTACTCAACAGAGGCAGCCAGAACAATGAGAGAAAAGAAAAGTCAGAGATGATGCCCTCTGGACAAAGTGACATTAGAGATAGTGCCTGTGCCATATGATCCTCTGTTCGATAGGAACAGCCACTCACCACCATGGCTTCCAGGAGACAGAATGTCAAGAGATCTAGCTCCAGGAAGCAGGATCTAGCCCTAAGCCCCAAGCAGGGGTGATGACCATCTGCCTTCATAACTAAATCCCTGGCACATAGAACAGAGCGCGTATGTCATAAATACACAGTGGGAAAGAGTGAGACTGGTTTGACCCAAACAAACTTGAAAAATACGTCTTCTAAAAGTCAACCTGAACTTATGAGTCCTGAGAAACTTGAATGGATAAAAGACATAGGAAAAGAATCCTTTGCTATATTCAGAAGAATGAATTAAGAGCTATTGAATATAGTCCTAACTGATTTGGCTCAGAGGATAGAGCATTGGCCTTTGGACTTGATAATCCCAAGTTTGATTCTGGTCAAGGGCATGTACCTTGGTTGTGGGTACATACAAAGTAGTGAGTGTGCAAGAGGCAGCTGATTGATGTTTCTCTCTCATCGATGTTTCTAACTCTCTACCCCTCTCCCTTTCTCCCTATAAAATATCAATAAAATATTTTTTAAAAAGAGTTATTGAATATAAAGTGATAATTTACATAGAATGTGCAGATTGAAGACCCATAGGAATTAGTAATATCTATGTCCATTTGATAGATTTCAAGTACCAAATGTGCATATTATACATTTTTATATATTATATATAATATTAAGTATTTATTTTTTCTATGCAATATAGAGTATTATATTAGCATAATTTCGTTAAATAAATTTCTCAATATTATTTTGTGGAAAGACTGCTTGCCCTGTGTTTCAAATGTTATCCAGGGTTTTGGGAAAGTGGATTCTGTCACTCTGAAATATCTGATGGAACAAACTGCCTGGAGAAATTGGTACAAAGTCAGATGAATTACAATGCTAAAAAGGAAATTTAAAAACTTGGAGCCAAGTTTTTAAATGGAGTTGAAAGTAAACACTGGAATAAATAAATAGGATATCCAGGCCATGATCAGCAAATGCACACACATTCATGCCGCCTCCCTTACATTCTTGCCCTACAGTGAAAGTTCTTATCTCCCATTTTGTAAAGGATGAGATAATATTTTTTCTCTCCTTCCTGCAAATTCCCCTAGTTTGCTGGCTTTCCCAGCCTGCCGAGTTACAGAGCCTTTCCGCTCAAAGCCAAGAACCTTCTCCAGGGCACTGGAATAGATGAAGTAAAAAATAATTGTCAGTGCAGGACCTGAAAAGACAGAGCCAAGGAAATAGAGATGGTGACTTTTTGCACTCTTATATTATAAAAATTTTTGTGACAATCAAGGTCATCTTTGGGGATTAGTAGTAAGACTACCTTGTACTAGTCATAACCTTTTATTTACTTTCCTCGTGTGTAAAGATACACTTGGGAAATACAACATGAAATGTAATTATTCATTAAGAAAGAATGCATCTGCTCTAGCTGATTTGGCTCAGTGGATAAGAGCATCGGCCTGCAGACTGAAGGGTCCCTGGTTCGATTCCAGTTAAGGACACATGCCAAGGTTGAGGGCTTGATCTCCAGGATCGTGCAGGAAGCAGCCAATCAAAGATTCTCTCTCATCATTGATGTTTCTATTTCTCTATTTCTCTCCCTTCCTATAAATATGTAAATATACATATTTTTAAAAAAGAAAAATTGCATCCCACTTCAGTAAACAGATAGTGAGTGCCCACTTTTCATATGCACTATCTCAAATGATAATTCAATCCAAACTAAGAGAATAACAAAACCAAGAAAAAAAATTGTTGTTCTCATTTGGAAGGCAAGGAATAAAAGAATATCAGCTACTCATGGCCCTATCTCATACCACACAGTTAGATTCTTCTTTTTATCATGCCAGAAGCTGCAGAGAACAGAAACGTTGGTTTTGTTCTTTGAGATCAAAAGACAAATACATCCCTCTCTGTGACCTCCCCATCTGACAGAGGCATTTCTGCTTCACCTTGAGATAAGAAGAAAGATGATATGGTTGGCCTTTTAACCCCTCTCCATTTTTCTGCATCACTAGCAGATTTCCTTGCACATTCCTGTCTCTTTCTATATGTACTGAACATGCATTAGCATCAGAATCACATAAGGAGACTTGCTGTGGTCAGCAGAGACACAAAGTCAGCCTTTATGCTAAGTGGTTGTCATAGATTTTTCCTTCTGTGTCATCAAATCTCCAAATAATGGCAATTTTGGGCAGCCCATTTACTAAACTTAGGAATAGAAAGGGTGGCAGAAGTATGAAAGAAGAAAAGGCAAATGCAATACATAAAGGGCTCATGAAGCATTAGGTGTTTTTTGCTTCACCCTTTCATCCCTATAGAGCAGTGGTTCTCAACCTTTCTAATGCCACGACCCTTTAATACAGTTCCTCATGTTGTGGTGACCCCCAACCATAAAATTATTTTTGTTGCTACTTCATAACTGTAATTTTGCAACTGTTATGAATCGTATCTCTGTTTTCCAATGGTCTTAAGCGACCCCTGTGAAAGTGTTTTTCGACCCCCCAAAGGGGTCACGACCCATAGGTTGAGAACCGCTGCTATAGAGAATACTTGAGAGGGGGTGCAATCTAACAGATTTTCTACTTTTAAGGATGATAAAAACAAATATACTCAGAGAAATGTCCAACAATTTTTAAAATCTCATTTTCTGTGTGAGAGAAACACTAATAATCACTATATTTGCATTTTGTTTATTTTGGCAAAACCTGGATATTGGACCTGGCCTTAATATTCCAGGGTACAACCACTTCAAACAGATATAGAGTGTCCCAAAAATGTATGCACACTTGAATAATTTAAAATCGGTATTTATGAACATGCAGCTCATTTAAAAAATTTAAAAGAATCTATAGAAATGAGTAATTTTTGTTGCCAATGGCTGTTTATAAACTGATGACCATTCTGGTCCAGGCACTGCTGAGAGTGTGAAGCAATGAAACAGCAAACATCAAGAATAATTTTGTTCGGTATTTGTATGCCCTCAATTCGTATACTATTGCCAGTTTTGTACTATAAACTTTATCTTTTATGTATCCCCAGAAAAAGTCTAGTAGATAAATTTTCGTTGCTCAAACTTAGTCTGGCTTCACTCATTATTTCAAATCAATTAAACCTGAAAAGGAATAAAAATTAAGTGAGTAATCAGCTGTTAAAGTGTGTAAACATGTTTTACGGACACCCTATATGTTTGTTAGAATACTTAGAAAGAGACCAGAAGCACAGGATTTGTTGAATCCTTTTTATTTTGAGGCAGTGGAAGACATATTTGACAATGCATATTATATCACAGTAAAATATGCTAGAATTTGCCTTTAATTATTTTGCAAGGTCCATGTGCAATCTGGTTATTCTTTGCCTTAGAACTACCTGTGAAAAACAGTTTATCAGTTTTCACATCAGTTCGAATTTCTGGAGTTTATATGTAACTGATTCCTGTGATACTATAAGCAGTTCCCTTTCAATGGGTTCATTTTCTTTCTTCCCGAAATCAATATGAACAATGATGGTAATCCTGGTCATCAGCTACATCCTAAAATGATTCTTAAAGAAATAACACCTGACTTCATCTGACTTTAGAATATGCCTTAGAGCCTTTGCTTGAAAATATTCAATCTGTAGTTTAAAGAAATAAGACAAAGAATATTCACTTTGTGCTGTAGGAGAGAGGGGATAATGGAGAGAGTTAAATACTCCTTTTACTTCTTGAAGTAAATATTAGCTACTCAAGGGCATTGGCTTCTGTTCTATTTTCCCAACATAGCAGGGGTATTTTTCTCATTTGCCTCACTGCCCATATAGTAGGTTTGTTTAGGATCTCCTAGAACTTTGCTACTCCATGCATAATACACACATCAGCAGCATTTCCTGGATATGAGAGAGGAGCTTGTAAGAGATGTAGAAACATGGCCCCCACTTCCAATGATCTATTAGATTAGAAGCTGCATTTTAGAAAGACTTTGGGGTGATTCATATGCACATTCATATTTGAGAAGCATTTCCTAGAATAGATACAAATGTCTTTTATTTCCTTTTTGCCATTACCATATGTCTCCTAATATTCTCTTCCATCTCCATCTACCACCACCACCCCACCAACCTGCAATCACCACATTGTTGTCTCTTTCAATGAGTTCTTTCTCCCTCTTTTTTTCTGTTTTGCTCCATGTCTCCACCTCCACAGCACCCCTCCCCCCCAAAAAATATAGGTATCTTAACCAGTTCAGGGCTGCTGTGACAAAATATATAATATTTTCGATGGCATAAAGAACAAACTTTATTTCTCACAGTTGTGAAATTTTTAAAGTCCAAGAGCAAGGCATGGCAGCTCCAGGGTCTGGAGACACCTGCTTTCTGGTCTGCAGATAGTCATCTTCTGGTGGAACCCCCCACCCCCATCCCAGAGGAGAGCAAAGAGAAAGGAGAGAAAGGAGGGCAGGCTCTAGGGTTTTTATGAGGGCATTACATCCTATTCATGAGGGCTCTATCTTCATGACCTCACTACTGCCCAAAAGTTCATGCCCTATTATCATCACATTGGGAGGTAGGATTTCAACATGCAATGGGGAGTGAGACACAAACATTGAGTCCAGAACAACAGGAAAGTACATACTACTGTCTTTTTGGTCAGGCTTCAATGAGATGAATGCAAATATGTGAAAGTCTGTAAGGATCAATAAGAACTGACTTCACTGGAAGGCAAAGTATAAATTCGACTTTGTGATATAATTTAATATTCTCTGAAAGGAATTAAGCAACGATTTTTTTTTCTGGCACAGACCTAAGTGCGAGCTCTCATGTAATTTGTTATTTCACAAACCTACTATGCTGTTATAGCAGAAAATCATTAAATTTACTATTGTAAAATCTACTATACTCTTTTTGTTTTCATCCTTACCTAAGGAAACATTTATTGATTTTTTAAGAAAGGGGAAAGGAGAGAGAGAGAGAGAGAGAGAGAGAGAGAGAGAGAGAGAGAGAGAG
>JAAGEH010000286.1:10210889-10347091 GCA_011751065.1 Lasiurus cinereus | reverse complement strand
GAGAGAGAGAGAGAGAGAGAGAGAGAGAGAGAGAGAGAGAGAGAGAGAGAGAGGTGATAGATTGCCTCCCATCCAGCTCCCATCCAGGGATTAAACCCCAAACCTAGGTATGTACCCCTGACCAGGAATTAAATTGCAACCTTTTGTGATATATGGGATGGCACTCAAACCAACTAAGCTAATTGGCAGGGCAACCACAACACACTTTACAGAAGTATTTCCATGTGCCTGGCTCTGTGTTGTATGTTGTTTATGCGATTATTCTATGGTGCTCCTGTTTCAACCCCTAGTGTTTCTCAGGACAAGACAGCTACCAAAAAATATGCATAGTCCAGAACCAGTTTGAATGGGGGTGGATAAGTAGTAGGAAAACAAGAAAAATGTCCTAGTCCTCAGGTTCTATATTGACAGTTGCTGTCTGTAGAAATGTTACACATTCTTGGTAAGTGATTCAGGGGACCCAGGGTCATAGAAAGAGCAAATGCCAATAGATCAAATGTGAAAGGCCCCCCAAACCAATAGAATAGGCTAAAAACAGTGTCCATCACAGGCCAGGAAAGGCAAGATTATAGGAATTACCTAGAATGGAGATGCAGATTATATGGGAATACCTCAGAGGCCTCCTGGAAGCAGGTAGAAAGCTGGATTGGAAGTGTTTTTGGAGTACATCTAGAAGGGAAGCTGGGCAATCCTCGTGTTGGCCACAGTTCCCTGTTTGTAATTGCCTCCACCCTGCTGTTTGCCATAACCTGAAAGGTGACCATGTTTAAAAGCCAACATCTGGTAAAAAATGAATTCTGATGAAATGCTACCTGCACTGTCCCCATCCGCTGGCACATCAACCTCAGTTATGCGGAGGCTAAACAAATGATGACTTTCCCTCCCACCTTCTAAATTTTCCTGGCTGGGTTAATCAAATTAACAGAAACAGATTAACAGCAAAAAGCCAAATGTTTAATTTATGGGCAACAGGAATTCCATAAGTATGAAAATTCCAAATACAGCGAGGCAACATTGGGTATTTGGGGACAATTTTAGGCAAAAGAAAAAGGAGGTGGGGGAAGGAAGTATTAGGTTTCAGAAGTAAGGATGGGCAACTTACAGATAATTCTTGCTCAGAAACAATGGGATGGGGGGAGTTTGGGGAGTGGGGAGGGTATCTAACTAACAGTTCTGGGTCTTCCTGAGTAAAGCCAGGGTGCATATTCTTAAAGTGATCAAACCAAGGCTGCCTTCCTAAAGCAGGTTTCCCTGTAGAAATCTCTTGAGCAGGGTAGGTGGGAGGGAGAGCCAAAAACTTTTCTTCTGAGTCTTCTTTATTAATAAACAGCTTAAAATCAATATCCCCAAGTAGCTTCATGGTGGCAAAACTTTGGTTCCTTTCCATTATGTGGGGCCTCAGAAGTCTGAGTTTTGAATTATAATTTGTGCCAAAAAACATCAAAGGCTCAAATACATACAGGCATACACACCTTTTAGGATATATCGTTAATTATATTTATGTAATTATCATTCTGTTCACTTCCAGGTTCTCCAAGGAAAGGTAATGCTCATGTGGTATGATATGTGTGAATGACAGCTGGGTGGGATGACTTATCACTTCTATAAATACTGCCTTCTGGTAATGCTGCTACTCTGGGCACAAATATCTTTTTTTTTTAAAGAACTGAAGGTCTAGATTTTAAAAAGATGTTTGTATTCTTATGTGTCCTTATGGTTTAAGTGTGCATAGTTTGTAAGAACAGCCTTTTTAATTCTAGCAGCTCTTCTTTTAAAGAAAAAATATTGAAGATTTCTTTGCCTACCTTAACTGGATTTGGTCTGTATTTGCTGTGCGTGAAAAGTCAAGAAGAGTTTTCCTTACTATTAATGTCCTGTGAACCATATAAATAAATACAGAAGAAAATTAATCTGTCCTGCCTGCAAAGCAGCATCAATTAATATTGAGTTTCTTGGGGGATTAGTTTCATGGAGTACTGTGTAACAATATATTTTACAATAATAATAAAAACTTTGACAGATCATTTTTATGAAATGTTTATATGACTTGTGCTGGTTGGTTTGTATACATTATCTCACTTAAGGCTTACAGAACCCTGGGAAGAGAAGCGAATGTCCTCATTTGCTGTCCAAAACATTGACGTACAGAGAGGTTTTTCCCAGCATGATACAGGTAAGAAGTGATGGAGACCGAATTCAAATCCAGACAAGATGATTCCAGAGCCTGACTCTTAGCCATCATGCTATATTAATGACAAGGAGTTTTCCAAACTCCTTTTCAGGACTTCAACTAGACAGAGCAGAGGAAGCTTCTAGCAGACCTATGAGGGGAAGGCGAGAGTGGGGAGTTATCTCCTATACCAGAGCCCTCTTATTCGCAGCCACTTGAAAGGAAACCCAGACCTCAGAACAGTCTCTTTTATTAAGAGGATTGAGTTGTGGATTCATTGCAGAACCAAAGGTCCCAAACATGAGCACTGCTGTGCTAAGAATGGTACAGGCTCTGTAGCTCTGTGTTTCCCACAAAACTGAAAGAAGGAAAAGAGAAAAACCTGGACCAGAATGACATACATGCATGCATGCATGCATACATACATACATACATACATACATACATACATTTTAAACCCACTCTTGGCATCAGGAACTCAAACAGTTTTATAATGAAAAATGCTCTAAGTTCTGTTAATAGCTACAAAAACAACAGAATGATGATTTTGTGAAAAGTTAAGCAAAATCTGAAAGTTACCTAAGTACGATTTGGGGACAATTAAGATCTTTTTGGTACGCTTATTTCATTTTTTAGTTTCTATGCCTTGCATTTCCCCAGCTAGTTATCAGCTCCTTGGAGTCGGAAAACAATTATGTGCCTTACGGTGTCTCTCACACAATGGCAACACTTTCCAGTGGAAGCACAGAAGGCAGTCTCCTCTCCCCAACTCCCTCCCATATTGCTGAGCTCAGTCATTTGCAGCAGATTCCCACAGAAGCAAGATTTGTTTAAAAGGCGGTTATAAACAAAAGTGATTTAGGTGGCTGTTACCTTTCCAGATTAAACTGACTCCACCAGTCAGAGAAGTTCCCAGTTTTAGTTTCTATGTAGAATAAAGTTTAAAGGCAACTTTAATTAAATTCTGGTGAGATGGTAAAGACTACATTGAGTGTGATAAAACCCACATTCTGACATGCATTCTAAATTCCCTACAATTCTAACTAACTATAAGGAATATACAGAGGATTCCCATTTACTAAAACTCAAGGAAATGGAATGGAACTGATTAATACTATTCTATCTATCTATCTATCCATCTATCTATCTATCTATCTATCTATCTATCTATCTATTGATCTATTTATTTATTTATTGTGCGTGCTTGGACTCCTCTACTGTGCCTCATGTTAACTTGTTTCCTGCTACCACTCGGGCAGGCATGATATGGGGGGAAGTTATATTTGATGCTTCTGCACATTTAGAGAATATCCCAACACTACCAAGACCAGACATTTACTGTTCAACATTAACTTCTTCCCATGAACAATTTGGGGCACCTACTCCATTCAGAATAAATGTTGCCCTTAAACTGGGGAGTCACTGGCTCCATGTCCTTGACAAGATAGATTGAAGTTATTGCAACATGTGTTTAATTTCAGAAGTCCAGGTTATTCCATCTTTATCATATACAGATCAATTCTTGCTAAAGAATTTTCATTACTAAGCTTAATCTTAACTTTTGTACTTTCTTCAAGTACAGTCATTAAGTATCGTCTATGGAACATACTACTTCCCTCCAATAAGCTGAGAAAATATTGGCTGATGACTTGCTTTCTTTTGTTAGCTCACTGGGATATCAATCAAAGTGAATAAAAACCCGGCCTCTGACTTGCAGGCTATAAATTTCAAATCTGTGTGATTGTGGAGAAGTTATTTAACTCCTCTTAGCAAGTGGCCTTATTTAAAATATTGGTACTAAAGTGACTATCTTAAAGCATCAATGTGAAGATAAGATTGCAAGCATCATGCATCTAATATGTGTCTGGTTTACAGTCAATAAGGGGTAGGCATTTTATGATCTTTTTTTTCTAACCCCTAATCCTTGAGTTTCAGCTAGCATATCCTTCTTTGCTAGCATTATGAACCTTCCTGTATACCCTCTTAAAATTTCAGCCTAGAGTCAGTTGCTTCATACCAAGATACTAGAAATTATCATTGGAGACCCCGCACTGCAATTTCCCACTGTATTTAATGTATAATTTCTCTTTACACAGAACTTGGTTCTTTCACCTCTCTCCATTCTGAATTTGACCCCACCTACCTCAATTCATTTTTTTTCTATACTCACTGTAGCTTGAAGGCAATTCTATCAACAGGTTTTAGTTTTGCTCCATCGGGTATGATTTATTGTATATCTGCAGGGTTTGGGTTAAAATAGTCTAAATGTGATTAGCTATGAACAAAAGCAATACATGATAAAGAATGATACAGCCACCGTCTTGTCCTCCAGGGTGTTGAATGATCACATTTTCTATTGCTTTGGGGAAAAGCTCATTGTGCAGAAGGTATTAGAGCAATGTGATTAAATGCTACTGTGTATAATTTGATATTATTACCTGCATAATACCTATGTCTTCTTGCCACTGAAGCCAAACCAATTGCAAACATTAATGTGATATAATTGAATGCAAACCATTTTTCTTTGTGTCTCCTTTAGCTGTAGTGGAGTTAAAAGGATAATAATAATGATAAAATGTGTTTTGTTTGCAAGGAAAATGATGAGCAATAAAGATGACTAATACTTTTTATTAAAAATTAGAGTAAATAACAGATGGCTGAACCCTTGGATACCCCAACAGAAAAAATCCGTGGTGTTCTGGGTTGGGCACTTTGGGAAATGTGTATGTACTTACTGTCTGATGAATAACAACATGTAGCATTGTTAAGCTTGATTAAACAAATTTAATTAGTGTTAGTCAATGCATTTTTATAAATTAACAAAATATATCCAGCTTAAGCATGACTGTTAATCTTTAATTTATGAGATAAAAGTTAAAATGTAACCATAAAATATTAAAATTTCAATAAACCACTTTGGAAGGAACTGATTTTTGTTGTTGTTTAATTTCCTCATTATTTTTAACCCTGCAATTCAAAGGCAATTTCCTTAGTGTTTCCCTATTTTCTTTGGTTTTGCTAATTTTTAAAAAATGTATCTTTATTGTTGAAAGTATTACAGATGTTCCCCTTTTTGCCCCCATTGACCTCCTCACCCTGCACCTGTCACTTCCCAGGCCTTCACCACACTATTATCTGTGCCCATGGGTTATGCATGCTAAGCAAAATAAATGAGTCAGAGAAAGACACATAATTTTGCTATTATACACATGTGGAAGTAAAATCGTATTATGAGCTCTTGAGCTATAAATTCCAAACTTAGAATACCTAATTTTGAAATGACCTAGGAATACATTACTATATAACCAGACTTCATATCATTCTTCAAAGCAGGGTTACTTGTTTTACAGGGCTTAGTTATATAGCTTCCTTGAAACTAAAGATAGGAGAAAAATCTAAATGTAAGATCTCACCTTAGAAAATAAAATGGCCTTAGGAAAAATAAAAAATAATCAGGTAATTTGAAAGTTCAGAAATTATTTGAACAATATATTCTCAAGTTTGGAGGAAAGTATATCCCAAACTAATATAAAACTTTTTATACCTAATTTAATACTTTTAATGCCACTCACCAAAAATTAGTTAAGTAGATACTGACTGAGTACAAGGACTTCTACTCCACACATTTAACATTCCTGAAAAATGCTGCAGCCTGATCAAATACAGACATATGATTTTAAGTTTTCCAGAACACTATGTCACATTCAACCATGCTAGGAGAAAGCTATAGAAAATCATTGTTTTATAACTTTGCTTAAAATCATTCTCTCTCTTACTTTTTAACCCTGACTCTTTTCCTGACTTTTTCTTCTAGATCAGCTGCTCTAAAGTTTTTTAAAAAGTTGATCATAATAAACTGTGTGTGTGTGTGTGTGTGTGTGTGTGTGTGTGTGTGTGTGTGGTTGCAGTGGGGGCAAGCATTTAAGCTTAGCCACTTTATAGGAAAATGGGAGTATTAATCATCATCAACTTTATCCAAGAAAGTTATCAAATTCCAACAAGTTCTTTAAAAATGGTAGCTACCTACATTATTTCCAAGAGCATGCCATGCCATTTACAGTGACTCTCCATTCCCTACCTCCAATAGGATCAACACCTGTAGAATCCAGAGGAATATGGTCCTAGACCAAAGATATAAGGAAGAAGGGAGCATGAGAAAAGGAAAAAGTGGTGTGGACTCACTGTGAGAAATGGATAAAAAGTCAGAATAGAAAGAGGTATTTTTATTCAGAACACTGATTTTATTTATTCATTCAGTCAATATTTGCTCATTTGTGAGATACTATGTTAACTGCTGCTAGGGTAATTACATTGAGCAAGACTGACACATTACTCTTCAGGGAAACCTTAGATAACTGATTAAAGAATTTACCAGAGGAAAGAGAAAGGAAAATGCAACCAAGTCCTTCAGGGCCTGGCTCCTATCTACCCCTCCTCTCTGACTTTCCATCACTTATGACTTACCACCTTTGTTCCAATGATACTAAACTAATTGAAGCTTCACCAAACATGTGGTAGTGGCTTCTTTGATATTGTCACCTCCTCTGAGAAGCTCCTAGATTTCTCTGTATTTGTTTGGTGCAAAAATATGATCTTATCTTTTTCCAATTATTAAATAAAAAGGCAATGTGTATGTGTGGGTATGGATATATATATATATATATATATATATATATATATATATATATATGGATATTTATAGTTTTATTCTCTTAATTTCTTTAAAAGTCATGTGATAGTAAAAAGCAAAAATTATAATCTTGTATTATTGGTATAAAACCATATCAATGCTGCATTGTATCTATCAATCTAGAAATATATATATATATACTACTAAAAGAGAAATATGCAAATTGACCATACCTCTGCTACACTCACAGGCCATGTCCACCAGCCATTCAGGAGTGAGGATGCAAATTAAACCAACCAAGATGGTTACAGTCACTGAGTGAGCAGGAGGCTTGGGTTTCCCCAGCAATGGAGGAAGCCAAGCTTCCCACCCACTCTGGCTGTCCTTGGCCTCTGCTCAAGGATACAAAGTTTCAATTATAGAAGATAAATAATCCATCCTGAAGGGGAAAGTAGATGTTTATGGAAGTCTGAAAGTCTACAGCTGTGGCACTCACCAAACACTTAGGAGCCCCAGAACACCGATTTCCAATTGGAGCAAACTCTTGGATGCAGAGGAGCTCTACATGCCACACAGAAAGGTCAGACTTCGCCTGGGATAAGGAGAGAGAGAATTACATAACCAGATACCTGGAGAAGAGAGACCACAGCTAGACAAAGAAACAGCCCACATATGAAAGAAAAGCAGGCATCACCAGCAAAGAAAATAAACAAAATAGAGGCAAGCAACATGTCAGAGAAAGAATTCAGAGAAATGGCCATAAGGTGGCTGAAAAGAATAGAAGATAAATTAGACAATATGAGTAAGAACCAAGAGGAAATGAAGAAGAAACAAGAAGAAATGAAATATGACATCGCTGTTGTAAAGAACTCAATAGAAAGCAACAAAAGTAGACTAGAAGAAGCAGAGGACGGCATCAGAGAGCTAGAAGAAAAGGTAAGAAAAAAGGTAGAGCAGCTGCTAGAAAAACAATTAAAAAGCAAGAGGAGAGCCTAAAGGAACTTTGGGACAACACAAAACAAACAAAATCCAAATAATAGGAGATCCAGAAAGAGAGGAACCTGAGCAAAGAATAGAAAAGCTGTTTGAAGAAATAATGACAGAAAATTTCCTTGATATAAGGAAGAAAAACCCACACAAATCCAAAAAGCTCACAGAGTCCCAAGCAAAATTAACCCCAAAATACTGATACCAAAACACATTATAATTAAACGGCAAACACCAACGACAGAGTAAGAATCTTAAAAGTGCCCAGAGACAGAAAATTACCTACAATGGAACCCCCATAAGACTAGCAACTGGTTTATCAACAGAAACTCATGAGGCCAGAAGGGAATGGAATGAAATATACAAAGTCATGCAAAAGAAGGGTCTGAATCCAAGAATACTGTACCCAGCAAGGCTATCAATCAAAATTGAAGGTGAAATCAGGAGCTTCACAGACAAAAAAGGACTAAGGGAATTTATTACCACCAAACCAGCAATGTAAGAATGGTAGAGGGTTTGCTGCAAAAAGAAAAAGAAAGAGAAATAGGAAGCAAAGAAGAAACACAGGGGTAATGATAAAAATGGTGACAAATATGTAGCAATCAATAATAACTTTAAATGTAAATGGATTAAATGCTCCAATCAAAAGACATAGTGTAATGAATTGGATAAGAAAACATGATTCATATATCTGCTGTCTACAAGAAACCCATCTCAGAAAAAAGATGCACACTGACTGAGGGATGGAAACAGTTTTTCAGGCAAATGGAAATGAAAAAAAAAATCTGGGGTAGCAATACTTATATCTGGCAAATTAGATCTCAAAGTGAAGGACATAACAAGAGATAAGGAAGGCCACTCCATAATACTAAAGGGAGCAATCCAACAAGAAGAAATAACTCTGGTAAACATATATACATCCAATACAGGAGTACCCAAATACATAAAAAATATTCCTGGAGGACATCAAGACAGATTGGCAGCAATACAATCATAGTAGGATACTTTAATATCACCAGTGGACAAATCCTCTAAACAAAAAATCAGAAAAAAAAAAACACAGCAATCCCAAATGACTCACTAGACTAGATGGAATTAATTGACATCTTCAGGACATTTCACCCCAAAGCCACAGAATATATATTCTTCTCAAGTGCACATGGGTCATTTTCAAAGATAGACCATATGTTGGGTCATAGGCAAAGTCTCTTCAAATTCAAGAAGATAGACAAGCATCTTCTCAGATCAGTGACATAAAACTGGAAATCAATTACAATAAAAACAATCTAAAGAAATCTAACACATGGAGACTAGACAGCATGCTATTAAACAATGACTGGGTAACCAGGGAGATCAAGGAATAAATAAAAAACATTGTAAACAAATGATAAAGAAATACAATAATCCAAAATCTATGGGACACAGTGAAAGCAGTCTTGAGAGGGAAGTTCATAGCTCTACAAAGAAACTACTGCAAGAAACAAGAAGCAATGGTAATAGATTAGCTAACCTTACAACTCAAAGAGCTAGAAAAAGAGCAACAAGAAAAGCCCAGTGTAAGCAGAAGGAAGGAAATATTAAAGATCAGAGCAGAGATAAACAACATAGAGACCAAAGAAACAATTCAAAATATCAACAAAACCATGAGCTGATTCTTCAAAAGGATAAACAATATTGATGAACCTATAGCTAAGGTCACCAAGAAGCAAAGAGGGAGGATCCAAATAAACAAAATCAGAAATGAAAGAGGTGAAAACACAACAGACCCCACTGAAATGCAAAGAATTGTTAAAATATACTATGAATAATTCTATTCCAACAAACTGGAGAACCTGGAGGAAATGGATATATTCCTAAAAAAATATATAACCTTCCAAAACTCAATCAGAAAGAATCTAAGCATCTCAATAGGTCAATAACTATGGAAGAAATTGAAGCACTCATCAAAAAGCTTCCAGCAAACAAAAGCCTGGGACCAGATGGCTACACAGGGAAGTTTTACTAAACATTCAAGGAAGAATTAAATCTATCTCTCTCAGACTATTTCAAAAAATTCAAGAGGAAAGAAAACTTCCAAGCACCTTCTATGAAGCCAACATCACCCTAATACCAAAACCAGAAAGACAACACAATGAAAAAGAATTACAGACCGATATTCCTCATGAATATAGATGCTAAAATGCTCAACAAAATTCTAGCAAATTGGATCCAGCAGTACAACAGAAAGATCATACACCATGATCAAGTAGGATTAATCCCAGGAATGCAAGGATGGTACAATATCCACAAATCAATAAAGGTGACATATCACATAAACAAATTGAGAGATAAAAATCACATAGTCATATCAATTGATCATAAAAATCATTTGACAAAATCCAACACCCTTTATTGATAAAAACTCTAAACAAGGTGGGAATAGAAGGATGATACCTCAACATAATAAAAGCCATATATGATAAACGCTACAGCTAACATCATACTAAATGGGCAAATACTGAAACCATTTCCCTTAAGAACAGGAAGAAGATAGGGATGCCTACTCTCACCACTCCTGTTTGACACAGTATTGGAAGTATTAGCTATTGCAATTAGTCAAGAAGAAGAAATAAAAGGCATCCAAATTGGAAAAGAAGAAGTCAAGCTGTTCTTATTTGCAGATACCATGATACTGTACATAAAAAAACCTGAAAAACTCCATCAAAAAACGAATGGACTTAATAAATGAATTCAGCAATGTAGCAGGATACAAAATTAATGCCAATAAATCTATGGCATTTCTATACACTAATAGTGAATTTATAGAAAGAGAAACTGAAAACACAATCCCATTTACCAATGCACCAAAAAAATTAAGATGCCTAGGAATAAATTTAACTAAGGAGATAAAAGACCTATATGCAGAAAACTATAGGACAGTGAAAAAAGAGATAGAGGAAGATGTAAAGAGATGGAAGAGCATACCATGCTCATGGATTGGGAGAATCAACATCATTAAAATGTCCATACTACCCAAAGCAATCTTTTGATTCAAAGCACTCCCCATTAAAATACCAATGCCATATTTCACAGATCTAGAAAAAATTCTCCAAAGATGCATCTGGAATGAAAAATAGACCCCAAATAGCCACAGCTATCCTGAGAAAGAAGAATAAAGTAGGTGGGATGTCAATACCAGATTTCAAGAGGTATTACAAATCCACTGTTCCAAAACAGCCTGGTACTGGCATAAGAACAGACATATAGCCAAAAGGAATAGAATAGACAATCCAGATATTGACCCAAACCACTAAAGTCAATTAATATTTGACAAAGGAGGCATGAACATACAATGTAGTCAAGATAGTCTCTTCAATAAATGGTGTTGGGAAAATTGAACAGATACATGCAAAATAATGAAACTAGACCATCAACTTATACCATATACAAAAATAAACTCAAAATGGATACAAGACTTAAACAAGATGGGGAACCATAAAAATACTAGAGGAATCCACAGGCAGCACAATCTCAAGCATATGTAGAAGGAACTTCTTCACTGACACTGCTCCAAAGGCAATGGAAGCTAACAAGAAAATAAACAAATGGGACTACATCAAAATAAAAAGCTTTTGCACAGCAAAAGAAACCATCAACAAAACAACAAGAAAGCCCACTGTATGAGAGAACATATTTTTAAATGTTATCACTGATAAAATTTTAATTTCCAACATCTACAGCCAACTTATACAACTGAAGTAAAGGAAGATAATTGATCCAATAAAAAAAATGGACAACAGAGCTAAATAAAATCTTCTAGAAATAAGACAGAGGGAAGGCCAAGAGACACATGAAAACATGCTCAAAGTCACTAATTATCCCAGAGATGCAAATCAAAATGACAATGCAATATCATCTCACACCTGTCAGAATGGCAATCATCAACAAATCAACAAAAGACAACTGTCGAAGAGGATGCAGAGCAAAGGCACCCTGGTGCACTGCTGGTGGGAATGCAGAGTAATGCATCCACTGTGGAGAACAGTATCGAGTTTCCTGAAAAAACTAAAAATGGAACTCTCATTTGACCCAGTAATCCCACTCCTAGGAATATATCCTAAGAAACTAGAAACACCAATCAGAAAGGATATATGCACCCCTATATTCATAGCAGCAAAATTTACAATAGCTAAGATTTGGAAATAGCCTAATGACTGGATCAGAAAACTATGGTACATCTACACAATGGAATACTATGCTGCAATAAAAAAGAAGGAATTCCTACCATTTGCAGTAACCTGAATGGAACTGGAGAGCATTATGCTAAGTGAAATAAGCCAGTCAATGAAAGAAAAATACCACATGATCTCACTCATTTAAGGATAATAAAGACCCTTATAAACTGATGAACAAAAAAGATAGATACAGAGGCAGTAAAGCATCAAACAGACTGTCAAATTACAGTGGTAAGATTAGGGAGAGGTGGGGTAGATAAGAGATCAACCGAAGGATTTATATGCATGCATATAAGCATAACCAATGGACACAAGACACTGGGGGGTTAGGGCATGCATGGGAATGAGAGGGGGGCAATGGGAAAAATGTACACATGTGATACATTAATAAAAAATATGGATAAAATTGAAAAACAAAAAGAGGAAGATAAATAATCCCAACAAAAGTGGCAGTGGCCATGGAGTTGGAGAGAACAGGAGGCTTGGGTTGACCCCAGCGATGGAGGGACACACCACCCACACATGAATTTCATTCACTGGTGCTCTAGTCTATAGAGCAAAAATGTAAGGTAACTAAAACTATACTATTAGAATTTTTCTGTAGTCCAAGTAATTCAATTTTAATTTTTAAGTTGTCTATTATTTCAATGTGTCTATTGTGATTCTGATGATATCTTTTTATATATTTTAGTGGTTCTTCTAATAATTATAAAATACATATTCAACGTTTCATATGTTATTTAGAATAATATTTTTTTTCATTTCAATTACAATGTAGAAATCTTGCCATTACACATGTTCTACTATTCATTCTTTATGGTATAGTTGTGATATATTGCATACATATACATGGAAAATTTCATCAGGCAATGTTGCTCATTTTGTTTTCAAATGCCAAATATATTTTTTAAATTTCAAGAAAATGTTTTTCTATTATATTTACTGATTCTGTTTCTCTTTATTGATAATGTTGCAAGTTTCTTTTCAGTATTTTTGTTTTCATTTCAAAATTTTCATTTTTTATATTATGTATTTCAATCCTTTCAATTTGTTTCCTTTCTTTATTGATTAAGGTATTACATATGTGTTCCTATCCCCCATTCAAGTGTGTTTGTAATTACTCTTTACATTTTTATAGAATTGCGTTAAAGTCTTTGTCAGATAATTCCCACATTGCCATTGGCATCTTTAATCATCTGTTCCCATGACAGTTGAGACTTTCTTGCAGAATATTTTTAGGTATTTTGGATATTCGGAATATTACCTTAAGACAGTCGTGGCAAAGCACGGCTCGCGAGCCACATGTGGCTCTTTGGTCCCTTGAGTGTGTCTCTTCCACAAAATACCACAACCTGGGCAAGTCTATTTTGAAGAAGTGGCATTAGAAGTTTAACTTTAAAAAAATTGGCTCACAAAAGAAATTTCAGTCGTTCTACTATTGATATTTGACTCTGTTGACTAATGAGTTTGTCGACCACTGCCTTGAGAGAACCTATATTATATTTAAACCCTAGCAAGAACATTGATAATATTGTCTTAGCAGACACTCAGCTTGGTTCGGTTCATGCCAGAGGTTCCAAGCCATCCTCTGTGAACTCTGCTTCCAAGTTAGTTCAATTAAAACACAAAATGCCAAATATTGCATGAGATAAACATATACTAAAAATATATACAGTCATTATCTGAAATTCAAATTAAACTCCCATGCTGTATTTCATTTGCTAAATCTGACAGCTGCATTTGCAATACTATTGGAATTTGTCCTTTTTGTTAGCTACTCAGTGGTAGACTAAACCTTAGTTCAGTTTTCAAGTTTATTGGTATGCTAATAAGGAGCAGACTCTTTCAAAGATGAGCCTAGAAGTACACTTTCTCTTACTCTCTTTTTTTCTGCTATTTTTCTAGTTGTTTCTGATCTCTTGTGATTCATCTTTTCCAACCTCTGGCAAGAAATTGTCTACTTCTATAATTGTACTGCATCCTGACCCATGTGGATGGAGTCAGAGAGAGAGAGCAAAGTAAAAACTGATAGGCTTTGGCAGTGTCCTCATGGAGCTACAGTTCTACCTAAAGGAGGGGAAAGTTGTTCTTCTTCAGCATGTCACTGTCTTCAATGCACATTGTCTTTAAATCAAACCCAAGTTCATCCAGTAGCCTGGTCCTGGAGATGAGAGAACATAATGAAAGGAAGAACTGATTGCTATGATCTAAATGTCTGTGTTGCCCCAAATTCAAATGCTGAAATCTTAACCTTCAAGGTGATGGTATCAGGACTTGGGTCCTTGGGCAGTTGATTTGGTCATGAATGCAGAGCCATTATAAAAGAGATTAGATCCCCATACCATTTTTTTTTCTTTTTATTGCTCCCAAAGTGATGGATTCCTTACCACTTTAACCATGTGAAGACAGTGAGAAGTCAGCAGTCTGCAACCAGGAAGAGGGCCTTGATCTTAGATTCTGGATCTGCTGGCACCATGATCTACAATTTCTCAGTTTCCAGAGCTGTGAGAAATAAATTTCTGTTGTTTATAAGCTATCCAGTCTGGGCCTTTTTCGTTTTTGCATCACAAATGGACTACTTTCTTTGAGCTTTAAGGTTTTCTTTTTTTTTACTCCTTGAGCTAGAATTAGAGGATTTCTTCTGGATCTCACTGTATATTCCACAGTACTCACATCAGGGTTTCAGACTGCTATTGATTTCAGTCTGGGGGATACTGGAGGGAACAGAAAAATTCTAAATTCTCTGCCTGTTTGGTGGTATTTTAGAATCTGATATTCTTTCTCAATCCATATGCTAATATTTATTTTTCAAAGTTCTTTTTAGAGAAAGCTGCCCATATTTTCTCTCAAGTTTTCATAGTTGTATTTAGTGGGAAAGGAAGATTGACATGTGTTTATTCCATCTTCTACAAAACACAGCTTACTGCTTTAAATTTTGGAATATTTCAATGATTTGGAGAAATCAATAACAAATAATACAAACATATATAGTAATAGGAATTAAAATGCTATCCTAAAAAACCTGTTTAACATAAAAGAATGCAAGGAAGAAAAAAACAGGGGAATTAAAATTGGATGAATAAAAAATAAATAGAAAATAGCAAATCTAAGTATAACCATATCAATAGTTATATTAAGTGAAAGACTTATGTATAAATTCTTTTGATAGGACTAGAACTGAATAATGAACATACTCATCAGTCCTCAAAATTTAATTTATGATGGAGTTGAGAAGATGGAAGTAGAGAATAGCCTTAAGTATTCAAGATGGTTGTCTGTGGGAGGGACCTAAGAAAGGGAATTACCTGGGAGAAATCTGGAAAGAGAACATGCCTACATCAGACATTGAGGTCATTCTTGGGAAAAAAATGAGATACTGATTAATTTAACTACTTCTGGATCTCTAAGTTTGAACTTCTCTTTCTGTATCAACAATTGATCCTCCTTTCGGTCACACTCTTCTGAGATATTAAAAAATTACTAAGATTACCCAAAGCCTTGGCAACTTGCCCCTAGTTTGAATATAATGTTTAGGCCGATCAGGTGCCAATCTTTGATAAAGGGTATGTGGATGGATGGATGGATAGTTAGATAGATAGATAGATAGATAGATAGATAATATATAAATACATATAAAGATAGGTAATTGGTAGATGGTAAGTAGATAATATATAGGTAATAGGTAGATGATAGATAGATAGACACTCTTTTTATACTTATAAAAAATTTCCACAGTAAGTATTATTTTTATAGTTGATTTAAAGGGTAATTTGCCTAAGATAATACAGTCGTGCAGCAGTGGATCTTGGATTTTGAATCCATGACTGTCTTTAAATCAAATCTATGTTCATCCAGTATACAGTGCTTTCCCTTTGTTAGCAGTCTTTACCATTTATAGCAAACAAAGTAAAAACACTTCATTGGAATCACCATTGGCAGTCTTATGTAGGACGGAAGCAAGACAAATTTAGATTTTTAAGAACTCAAAGATGGGTAAAAATCACAATAAAGAGATTAGACTTTTATGACTTACTATTGAATTTTCATGTCACATTACCAGCTCCCCAAGTAAAAAGAAAAAAAAAACACCTGTTCATTAAAGAGGTAATATAAAGTGAAGATCAACATTTCACGAGCAACCAATTACTGAATATATGTTAACAAGCACAAGGCCATTTATTTGGCACTTATACAATTAAGAAGGATCATTCAAAAAAAGACATTATTTCTACTGCATACATATTTAGCATTTCTAAGACATGTTAATAATTAAAAGGCAAGGACCAAATTAAATATAACTATATTCAACTCAAATTAAAATTGTAGAGATGCAGAGCATTTAGGAATGAGTCTTTTGCAAGACTAAAAGTTAACAGAATCTAAGTGTTCAACTTAAAAAAAATACTTAAAAATTCTGCATTCCACTGAAACCGGTTTGGCTCAGTGGATAGAGCATTGGCCTGCAGACTAAAGGGTCCTGGGTTCAATTCCGGTCAAGGGTATGTACTTGGTTGCGAGCACGTTCCTAGTGGGGGGCGTGCAGGATCCAGCTGATGGATGTCTCTCTCTCATCGATGTTTCTGACTCTCTATTCCTCTCCATTCCTCTCTGTAAAAAAATTAATAAAATATATTTTAAAAAAAGAATTCTGCATTCCATTTTTGAAGGCATGGCAAAGTATTTCTTAATCAAATTGAGAGTAATTTTTGTTCTTTGTGTTGGATATATAATAAAGACATTCTCCATTCAATTTATTTTGGAAGAAGAAAGCTTGAAAATATATATGCACTTGAATAGAAAATCATAAATGAGCTGACCTATGCTCTTACATAATATGTAAATGCCAGGTGATTCCACAATTCAGAGTTAGCATTAATGCATCTTTGGCATTCCTATACTTCTATGCTACTGTGTGATTCAGAATTGGGAAAAGGCAGGTCATATTTACAGCAATAAACTCTTTTTTTTTACCTCCTATTCTTTACTTCTGTGGCAGTCATTCACTACCGCCCCATGTATTTGAGAATGAGATCTTGTATAAAAGTAATTCAGCAACAGCAACAGTGTAAATTCACTCTCAGGAGTGTCTGGCACACAAGGGAACATGGCCTCTAATGAAGAAATCTGGGTGCCTAGCTTCTAAGGACATAGACACGCTCGCTCTCTTTCTTTTTTTCTCTCTCTCTCTTTCTCTCTCTCTCTCTCCAGATAGATAGATGATAGATAGATGATAGATAGATGATAGATAGATAGATAGAATAGATATACTTGTGGAGAGGGGGAGAGAGAAGGGGGGAGAGAGAGAGAGAGAGAGAGAGAGAGAGAGAGAGAGAGAGAGAGAGAGAGATTTTAAAGAATTGACTCATATGATTATGGGCCTCAGCTTCAAGATCTATAGTCAATAAACCAGAGACCCAGGTAAATCCATGGTAGTTTCAGTCTGAAGGCCAGGACAATTAAAGTCCACAAAGAGATGATGTTTCTACTCAAGTTTTAAAGCATAAGAAAACGATGTCTCAGTCTGAAAGCAGTCAGGTAGGAGAAATTGTCTCCTACTAGCCTATTTGTTTGTTTAGGCCCTCAAATGATTGGATGAGACCCACTCATATCAGGGAAAGCAATCTGTCTTATTCAGCCTACTGACTGAAATATTACTTTCATCTCACAAATATATCCAGAATAATGTTTGACCAAATATCTGGTCCCAGTCAAGTTGACATAGAATATTAATCATCAGACATTTGCTAGATGTGTGGTATCATTAAATTACACTATTCGTTCAGCATCTTTCCAAATGATTTTTACTAACAATAGTTACAACTTTATAGAACTATTATAGGTGATTTTGTAATCTGTCTTACTATTACTTTAGGACTTGTTTTAAATATGATAGTTACCATAATCTTCAATGGTGCCTACCAGCAATAATAAATTTGGCATTTAAAGACTTTAAAATATATACAGGAATGTATAAGACTTATGTACAAGATACATGTGGATTCTAATATATATGTTTAAAGCAAGATAAATATCCAACAATGATGAAAGAGCTAATCATAATGCAATCAAATTATGGGATGAAATATAGTCATTAAAAATAATTCTGGACCTAGGTGATTTTGCTCAATGGATAGAGGGTTCTCCTTTGGATTGAAGGTCCAGTCAAGGACATATGCTCCATCACCAGTGGGGCCGGGGGAGCATGCAGGAGGTAGCTGATAAATTATTCTCTCTCATCATTGATGTTTTTATCTCTCTCTCCCTCTCCCTTTCTCTTTGAAATAAATAAAAATATATTATTATAACAAATTTTTTTATTGTCATACAAAATTTCCATGATGAATTTTATAATCAGATTTTATAAAGATACACGTGTGTGTATATATATACACACACACATATATGTGTGTATATATATATACCGTATATACTGTATAAATACTGTATATATACAAAGATCTAGAAGTCTATAAATTGCAATGGTGCTGCCATTGTTGTGAGAAGAAATGATTCCTGCCATATGGCTAGACACTGAAGGTGCCCTCTGGGAGATAAAAGAGTGATCCCCTCTTCTGACAGCTGCAGAAAATGGGGACATTATTTCTTCAACCACAAGAAACTGTATGGTATTCAGCCAACAACCTGAAAAGATTTGGAAGAGGACTGAGCTCCAGATGAAAATGCAATCTGGTTGATACCTCAATTTCTGCCTTGTGTAGCCCTGAGCAGAGGATCCAGCTATTCTGTGCCTGTATTTCTGATCCATAAATCTGTAAAATAATGTCTATGGGTTTTACTGCATAGTTTATAAGAATTTGTTATACAGCAATAAAAAACTAATATAACCATTTAGCATAATACAAAAACATGTATATTCTCTATTAAAAGAACTACGTATAATGAACAAGGAAAAGTAGTTTTTTAAAATAATCATTTGATTTACTCTGTTGAATAATGCTATAGAAATATGTTCTTGACCAGAGCTTTAATTTAAGTATCCAGCCAAAAAGAATGGTCTCAAAGCTGTTCAGGTTTGAAATTACTTGCATTTTCTGTTTTTAAAATATTTATATAATGACTTCTATTAAGTATATGCAGGAACAGATAAGTTTTTTAATACAACAGTTTGATAAATGTGATGGAATAAATTTGAAAATATCAATGTTTTAAAAGCATTCACTTTTATTTCAAGACAACTGAAAACCTTCAATATATCAAAATAAATTGTACAATACAGCCTGACAAAGATCTCCACAATTAGATTCTAATATTTTACCCCCAGCCTATGACCTGACCCCACCTTACTGAGCTAATCTCATTGATTGTCTAATTATTGTTTCTTTTTTTATGTTCAGACACTCCCTCATCCTGCCTTTTAGGTGAAATCTTACCAGTTAAACAAGACCCATCTTAATCCTGCTAGAAAATCTGCCTTCTTCTACTACTACCAATAGGACCCATCTCTCCATCCCCACATTTCCAAAGACTTTTGTTGGTTTTACTATGATAGAAGATATTGTCATCTGCTTTGATTTAGATTTATATATTCATGTGATGTCACTCACACTAGATTGCGAGTTCCAAAATATCAGGGACTTTCTTTTTCCTAATCCGCAGTGCCTGGCAAGGGGTAAACATTTTATGTTCAGAAAATGATTATATACAAGAACAAGACACCCACCATAATTCACATAATTTAATTTAGACAAGTCTGAATTAAAATAAAGTTCTAATGAAAAACAGAGAGAGAAAATATAGGCTTTTAAAAATGAGAAGAATGCTTTGCTTATAGATTGAGCAGATCATAACAATTGCTAAATGAAATTGGGAGCACAATAAAAGAAATTCAGAACAAGAGGAAGGTCACATTTAAGAACTAGAAATAAAGTATAGTGTGTATAATATTCATTATACCTCTACAATTTCTGCTGTAGCATTTTACATTATTCAAAACTTTTTATCACTGCCTATGACAATATTTGCCTCCCTTATGAATTCATTTTCAGTGCAGTCTTGTTCTGTGGTTGAATTTGAAAGATATTCTAATTTAAGATTATCAGAATTATACAGAGAACTTATTGACTGAAAACAGTTAGAAGTTTCATGCTTATGAATTTCAAAATACCTCAAACAAAACTAAAATCACTGTAAGCCCCAGGGAAATATAAAATATTATGCACTAGTGACAATTTACTATCTCTAGCTCACATACAATTATTTTGCACTCCCTGAAAGCAATGTTGATGTACTTCTATAAAACACAAATAATATAGCAAGGCTGGTTGAGACATTCCATTCATTCAATTAACTACTTACTGATTATATAGCATATAGTAGACAGTCTTATATTCTATAAAGGATACAAATTTAAGGAAGGATAGGAGGAAGAAAACAGAAAGTTAACCAACTATATCTGTTCCAGGTTCTGCATTATAATAGTAATGACAATAATAGCTAATACTTACTCTTTATTATGTCTAGATGTGTTGTGAATGTTTTTATGTGTAATATTTTATCTTTAAAACAAATCTTTGAGATAAATATTACTATTTTTTCCATTTTTTAGATGAAGAAATTGCTGGATAGAGATTGTTACTTGCTACATGTCATAAAGCTACAAATTTCAAAGGTGAAACATGAATTTATCAGTCTGACACTTTGTACTTAGCCTCTACAGTACACACTTCCTGGTGGTTTACTACTTCCATTTTACTAAGCAGTAAGTTGAGGTTCAGAGAAATTAAAAGGGTTTCCCTTTATCATGTCACTGATTGATGACAGTCAGCATTAAAAGTCATATCTGTCTGATGCCAAATTCTTCCCTGACTCTTCTATATTACCTTCCAAACTACATGAGATGAAATATTAATAAAACATATTCAAACTATATTCTAACCCTTCCCTTCACTATTTAAATCCAATTGCATTTCTTTCTGGCTATGTGACATTAGGCAAGTTACTCAATCCCAATCAATTTTGGTTTCCTCATTTGTAAAATGAGTTTAACAATACTTTATACTTGAAATAATTATTTGGAAGGTTGAATTTTATAGATAAAGCAATCGAATAGTACTTAGTACAAACTTATTATCATTATTACTATTATTATCATCTGCAAATTAATGTATTAAGGAAATAATACCCTATACCAGTGGTCAGCAAACTCATTAGTTAACAGAGCCAAATTTCAACAGTACAACAATTGAAATTTCTTTTGAGAGCCAAAAACCGACTTCTGCACATGGGCCATGAAATTGCAACACACTGTCTGTGTGCTCCCGCATGTGTTATTATGTGGAAGAGCCACACTCAAAGGGCCAAAGAGCCTCATGTGGCTCCCAAGCCACAGTTTTCTGACACTGTCCTATATAATAAAGAGGGAATATGCAAATTAACCATCACTCCATCACAAAGATGGCTGTACCCACAGCTGAGGCAAATTTCCCATAAGGAACCTTAACAAGCAATCAGCAGGGACCTGAGGCTGCGCCCTCCCTTGCCCCCATGGGGCTTGATAGAAGACCTCAGGCCATGTCTCCCATTTGGTAGGACTTGACAGGGGATCTCAGGCTGCACCCCCCACCTGGTGGGACTTGACAGAGGACCTCAAGGTGTGCTTCCCATCCTGGTGCTGGGCTAGGGGACCTCAGGCTGCTCCCCCTGTCCCTGCCCCAGGCCATAGGACCTCAGGCTGTGCTCCCCATCCATCAGGGCTTGACAGGGGTCCTCAGGCCACACTCCCTGCCTGGTTAGACTTGATGGGGGACCTCAAGGCACAATTCCCATTCTGGTGCTGGGCTAGAGGACCTTAGGTTGCTACCCCCATCCCAGTGCCAGGCCAGGGGACCTCAACCCATGCCCTCCACTAGGTGGGGCATGACAGGGGACTTCAAGCCATGCCCCCCCCAACCCTGGCACCAGGCTGAGGGACCACAAACAGCAACCCCCAATCTGGTGGTGCTTGATAGGGGACCTCAGGCCATGCCCCCACCCAATGGGGCTTGACAGGGGACCTCAAGGTGCATACCCAGTGCTGGGTCAGGGGAACTCAGACCACACCCCTGCCCAGTGAGGCTTCACAGGGGACCTGAGTCTGCACCCCCACCTCCCAGGTGCTGAGCTAGACCTGAGGCTTTGTCCCTCCACCTAGAGGGGTATGATGAGGGCCTCAGGCCATGTCCCCGACCTGACAAGGCTTGACAGAGGACCTCAAGGCACATCCCCCACCCCAGTCTGGGCTGGGAACTTCAGGCCATGCCCTTCATCCTGGAACTGAGCCAGAGGACCTGAGGCTATGCTCCCTGACTGGCATGGCTTGACAAGTGTGGAACTGGCCGGGTTTGGATCTAGCCCAATGGGGAGGGAATAGGCCAGGTCTAGGTCTCACACGATTTTGAAGTGCATGTAGGTGGGGGAGGACTTGACTCTGGGTCCTATAGTGAGCCCCAGACTTTGACAGGAGGAAGGTTTTCATATACATTTTACTAATTTTCTTTCAGCTCTGACACTTCTATTATAGAGAAAGGGCAAATAGCAATATTAAATTATTTCCTCTAATTAATCCCCTTTTAATGTGTATGGATTTTGTGCACCCGGTCACTAGTGTGTGTGTGTGTCTGTGTGTGTGTGTGTATACACACACATACACATATATACATACATAATATATAGTATTATCTCCTTAATACAATAATTATGAATACTTCTACCACTAATAAATTAATACTTTTTCAACTTTACCTCACCATGACAATCTCATTAGGTAAATACTGTTGTCATCATTTTACAGATAATGAAAGACAAGTTTTAAAAAGTTAAGGAAGTGGCTCAAAATGATCCAGCCAGTGAGTGGCAGGACCAAATATCAAACCTGAACTTCTTGACTCCAAAACTGAAAGGGTAGTATGTGATCTGTGTCCAAAGAAAGTGTAATCTAAATGCTATAGAAGTCAAGGAATACAGATGACTTTTGCTTACAGGAGTGAGAAGGGTTTCTCTCGGTGAGCTGACATCTGAGATAAGCTGTGAGGGTAGGCAGAATTTCAGCAGCTAAGAAGTACACCCTCAGAAACACAAAACATGCTCACTTGGAACAGAAGGCACAAAGGTCTCCAGCCAGGGTATCCATTTGACATTGTAGGGAAGCAGTGTAAGATAGAGCTAGAAAAGATAAAGACTCCAATTAAAAAGTGGGCAAAGGACCTAAAAAGACTTTAGGAAAGATGACATACAGAAAGCCAAGAGACATATGAAAACCTGCTTAGAGTCACTAATCATCTGAGAGATGGAAGTCAAAAAAACAATGAAATACCCTCTCATACCTGTCAGAATGGCTATCATCAATAAATCAACAAACAACAAATGCTGGCGAGGATGCAGAGGAAATGGAACACTTGTGCACTGCTGGTGGGAATGCAGACTGGTGCAGCCACTGTTGAGAATAGTATGGACTTTCCTCAAAAAACTAAAAATGGAAATGCCATTTGACCCAGTAATACTACTTCTAGGAATATATCCCAAGAAACCAGAAACACCAATCAGAAAGGATATATGAACCCCTATGTTCATAGTGGCACAATTCACCAAAGCTAAGATTTGGAAACAGTCTAAATGCCTCTCAGCAGATTAGTGGATTAGAAAACTGTGGTCTATCTACACAATGGAATATTATGCTACTATAAAAAAGAAGGAAATCTTACCATTTGTAATAGCATGGATGGAACTAGAGATCATTATGCTAAGTGAAATAAGCCAGTCAGTGAAAGATAAATAGCACATGATTTCACTCATTTGTGTAATATAAAGAACATTATAAACTGATAAATAAAGATAGATACAGAGCCAAAAAAGCATGGAACAGACTGTCAAACTCCAGAGGAAAGGCAGGGGAAGGTTTGATGGGGGAGGTAAGAGATCAACAGAAGGACTTGTATGCATGTATATAAGCATAACCAATGGATGCAAGATACTGGTGGGGAAGGGGTGAGGGCATGTGCCAGGGCAGTGGTTTGCCGCTCTGTTGACTAATGAGTTTGATGACCTCTGACCTAGACTCTTGATTCTAATAATTACAGGCTGTTGTTGTTCCTTGTGATTAAGCCCCTATCCCAGTGGTCGGCAAACTCATTAGTCAACAGAGCAGCAAACTGCATCCACGAGCAGCATGTGGCTCACGAGCCACAGTTTGCCAACTACTGTGCCAGGGGATAGGAAAGGCTGGGAGGAGGTCAATGGGAAAAAAAAGACATGTGTACTACTATTTGTAATACTTTAAACAATAAAATTAAATTATAAACAAAAAGTTAATGTAAACTGCATAAGGTCATGTGCTACTAGACCTGTGCTATTTAATACAGCAGCTGCAGGACACATTTGGCTTCTAAAATTTAGCTAGAGAGCCCTAGCTGGTTTTGCTAAGTGCATAGAGTATTGGCCTCTGGTCTGAAGGTCCCAGGTTTGATTCTGGTCAATGACACATGCCTGAGTTTTAGGCTCAATCCCTAGTAGAGGGCACAGGAAGCAGCAGATCAATGATTCTCCCTCATTGACATTTCTATCTCTCTCTCTCTCTCTCTCCCCCTTCCTCTCTGAAATCAATTCTCCTATATAATAAAGAAGTGATATGATAATTGACCATCACTCCAACACAGAAAATGGCCAGCAGGGGAGAGCAGTTGGGGTTGACCAGGCTGTCCAGGGAGTGCAGATGGGGGTGACCAGGCCAGCAGGGGAGGACAGTTAGGGGTGACCAGACTAGCAGGGAAGGGCAGTTAGAAGTAATTGGGCTGACAGGGGAGTAGTTAGCTATTAATCAGGCTGGTATGAAAGTGTTTAGGGGGTAATCAGTCTGAAAGGAAGAAGTGATTGGGGCAATCAGGCAGGCAGGCAGGCAAGTGGTTGGGAGCCAGCAGTCCTAGACTGTGAGAAGGATGTCCAACTGCCCATTTAGGTAACAGTCTGGTGTCCCAATGCAGCCCAGCATCAGTAGGGAAAATGGAATTTCTCTATGGAAGCCTAGTGATTTCTGATCCTTTAAAAGGAGTCAATGATAGCAAGACTCAGTCAAGATTCAATAAAATATACCTCCCACACTTTTTTCCTTCACATGATTGTTTCTTTGGATCTCTTCATTTTCTTGTGATTCATGATGTTCTACTTCACCCCTGGGTTCTTAGTGATACCAAGCACTGGTGATAGCCTCCCTCTCTACTTTGCTCTTGCCTCCCAGTGTTTTCTGCATTTGACTGTCATTTCTTAAGTGTGGACTCCTGGCATGTTTATAAGTGCCTTGTCTCTGACATACACTATGAAGATATCCCCATTATGATGCTCATTTCATTGATTTATGTTTTTTGTTCCAATGTCTGTCTCTCCTGTAAGAATTTGAGCTCCTTAGATTGTGAATTATGGCTCAAATCACCTCATTTTCCCTGATGCTGAAAGAAGTTTTAGACACAACAGGAACTTGATGGATCTATTTCCTTGAGTTGAGAAAACAAATAAAAAGAGGAGAGGTGAAAGAAAGGGAAGGAGGGAAGAAATAAGGAGAAAGAAAAAAAATTGTAGATTATCCCAGTGTCTACATTTTTTCTTGAGAAAGGGCAAAAAGGAAACAACATATTCAACTCAACTATCCATCCTCCTTTTAAATTTATCAGTGAAAACAAATTAAATCAGTGAAACAATGAAACAGGTTCTGCTGTTGACTAAGAAAGAAAATTCTTGGAAATAAACAGTTTCCTTAAAACCTTGGGCACATGCTGAAACCGGTTTGGCTCAGTGGATAGAGCATAGGCCTTTGGACTGAAAAGTCCCAGGTTTGATTCCGGTCAGGGCATGTACCTTGATTCCGGGCACAACCCCAGTAGGGGGCGTGCAGGAGGCAGCTGATGAATGTTTCTAATTCTATTCCTCTCCCTTCCTTTCTGCAAAAAATCAATAAAATATATATTTTTAATTAAATATTTATTATTCAGATTATTACATTTATTTCTCTTTTTTCCCCTCCATAGCTCCCTTCCATCCGGCTCCCACCCTTCCCTCTATCCTTACTTCCCTCCCAGTGACCTCATCCATGGTGTATGATTTTTGACCAGTCTCTCCCTGTACACCCCTCACCCCTTTCCCCCTGAGAATTATCAGTCCACTCCCTTCCTGTGCTCCTGATTCTATTATATTCACCAATTTATTCTGTTGATCAAATTTTTAATTCACTTAATATTTAGATTCACTTGTTGATAGATATGTATTTGTTGTTCATAATTTTTTCTCTTTTACCTTTTTCTTCTTCCTCTTTAAAAGAGTACCTTTCAGCATTTCATCTAATGCTGGTTTGGAGTTGATGAACTCCTTTAGCTTTTTCTTATCTGTGAAGCTCTTTATCTGCCCTTTAATTCTGAATGATAGCTTTGCTGGATAGAGTATTCTTGGTTGTAGGTTCTTGCTATTCATCACGTAGAATATTTCTTGCCACTCCCGTCTGGCCTGCATCGTTTCTGTTGAGAAATCAGCGGACAGTCGTATGGGTGCTCCCTTGTAGGTAATGAACTGTTTTTCTCTTGCTGCTTTTAATATTCTCTCTTTGTCTTTTGCTCTTGGTATTTTAATTATAATGTGTCTCGATGTAGTCTTCTTTGGATTCCTTTTATATGGTGTCCTCTGTGTTTCCTAGACTTGTAAGTCTATTTCTTTTAGCAATGTGGGAAGTTTTCAGTCATTATTGCTTTAAATAGCTTTTCAATATCTTGCTTTCTCTCTTCTTCTGGCACCCCCACAATTCTGATATTGGCACGCTTGAAGCTGTCCCAGAGGCTCCTTACAGTATCTTCACATTTTTGGATTCTTTTCTCTTCTCGCTTTTCCAGTTGAGTGTTTTCTGATTCTTTATATTTCAAATGTTTGACTTGATTCTTGCATACCTCTACTCTGCTGTTAGGTCTCTGTATAATATTTTTTATTTCAGTCAGTGTATGTTTAACTTTTAGTTGGTCCTTTTCCATCTCTAGTTCGTCCTTTTCCAGCTCTCATTGGTTCTTTTTCATCTCCTCTTGGGTCTCACTAACTTTATCCAACTTTTCTAGGATATTCTTGAAAAACCTTGTAAGCGTGGTTTTGAACTCTATATCCAGTTGTTTGTTTTCCTCCATTTCTTTTGTTTGTGATATCTTCCCTTGTCTTGGCATTTTTCACTATGCCAGGAGAACTTCTGTTTTGGATTCAGTCTTATGATACAAGACTTGCAAAACTGCAAAAGCCTCTCAGTTGAGCTTGGGTTGGGTGGGGTCTCAGGGATTAACAGACTGCCTTGCCTTCCAGTCAGCCCCGCCCTCCACAGCCCCTGAGTCGCACGTGACTCGGTAATCGCTGGATTGCTCCCTGTGTGCGCACGTGCTCTTGCACTGCCTCTAGACTGCTGCTCCTCTGGCTCCCCTGCGCTCTGGGACCATATGAATCTGGGTCCCCAGGGTTTCGCTAGAAACTGGGGTTTAGTGGAGTTAGAAGTGGCACAGTTGGGAGGCTCTGTCTCCTGCCCACTCATGAAAGCCAGCGGCACAATCAGCAGTTGTTCCTCTGTGCGCAATGCCGGGCTTGCCACAAGACTTCTGATCTTTTGTGACTCCCCTAAATTTCCGTGCACTTCTCCCTTTTCACAGTCCAAACTCCCCTAGTATGAATTTCGGCTGGATCTGGGGTTTAATATCATAGGATAAGAGGTTCAATGCCATTGAGAGTTTCCATCTCCCTCCCATCAGAGAAAGCCAGCCAAGTACTCCGGCACCCTCTCTCTCCACACTCATTTCCATACCTCAGCTTTTTGCAGCTCCTCTGGGTCTCTGTGAGCCCCTCTCTTTCCTTCTATTTGTAGAATTTCCACTCAGCCAGCTTTCCTGTGGTTCTGGATGATGTCCGTTCTGTCTTTTAGTTGTAGTTTTGAAATTGTTGTGCGAGGCAGCAGTGTAGGTGTTTACCTATGCCACCATCTTGGATTCTCCAATAAAATAAATTTTAAAAAATTAAAATAAAATAAAAACCTTGGGCACATTTGCCTTTATTTTACATGACAACTTGAAGCTATCATGGTGATGCAAGAAAATTGAATTGATTGAAATAAATCTACCTCTTCTCAGGCCACAAAAAGTATTTAGAAGACAGGGTTGTGCATCTAATCATTTTGTCTTAACCTCAATCTAGCCTTCAAACCAAAGATAGTTGGCCATTGGACAATGTTTGGAATCAGCATTGACCTTGGTATCATTGACTTTGCTGCCCATTCTCTCATCTTGTTCTGCCCTAGACAGAGTGCTGTGGTAAAAAATGATTGATGGCTGAATCTCTGAGGAAGAGAGCTCACTTACTCACAAATATATTCTCAATGGCACATATTTCAAAAGCAACTGTTTCTGATTCTACAGAACAAGTACTGTGAGGAATTATTTTCTATGAGTAAAATCTGTAGCACTTTCAAAATATGAAGATAATGCAAGCATTTAACACAGGAAAAAAGTGTTCACTGGAGCTGGGATGATTTTGGTCCAAATTCTGGTTTTACCACTTTACTGACTGTCTGAACTGGGACAAGCTATACAGTATTTCCTCAACTATATACAGAGATAATAGCACCAACTTCAGATGGTTGTGATGATTAAATGGACTGATATTTCTAAAGTATCATATACTAGTGTCTTTATGTGTTTTTTAAAGAAATAAAGTAAATTCAGCAGACATTTATAAGGTATATAAATAACTTTGAAACATTACCTAAAAGTACTGAGTAAAGAGCAAACAGAACAAACAAACAAAAATTACATACATCTATAAGATATATATGAAGTAATAAAGAATAATCTAAAATTTCTTGAAATTTTTAATTAATGTTGGTATAAATGTTTTATGGCTTCTTTAGTCAATAGGATATTGCATTAAAAAGTATTTCACTGAATAAAGTTAAAAAAATAAAACATCATTTCTTATAAACATCAGTCTGTCTTCTCTAATATTAAGTTTAATGTTTCCAATAGCTCCATGAAATATTGCTTAAAGCCTTTTAAGTTAACTATTAATTGCATTAAGTGTCCTAGGAGTGTAATGCCATATACTGTCACAGAGATTAATTTTAAGTTCCATAAATCCTACAAAAATGTGAAAGTGCTCAGAGATCTATTAGTGCTATTCCCCCTGTAAACTCTATCACTTTCTTCTCAAATGTCTGTGCCTATCTAGGAACAAAAGATTACAACAATTAATTTTTAAACAATTGATAATAGAGATATTATAATGACTATACCTTACTGGTGGTTGATCATTTGCTGTGTTGTTTATTTTTAAAATGTTCATGAGACTCACATTTCTGAGTAAAATCTTATGAAATCAATAAAAAAAGAAAGGGTTGGCCATAGGACATCACATTACCTGCCTTAATCAAAGTATTATTGTAAATTCTGAGCTGTTTTCCATGCTAATTAGTTGTTTGGAGAATCCCTCCAAAATCCCAGAGAATTTTTGGGAATACACTTGAAAAAAATCTAAATACTTCTAAAGAAAATCATCACATGATTAGTCGGCCCAAGAATATTAAGTTAAAAACATAGCCATATTCTTTTTATATATATATAAAATGTATTTTATTGCTTTCATACAGAGAGGAAGGGAGAGGGATAGAGAGTTAGAAACATCGATGAGAGAGAGAGACATCGATCAGCTGCCTCCTGCACGCTCCCTACTGGGGATGTGCCCGCAACCAAGGTACATGCTCTTGACTAGAATCAAACCCGGGACCTTTTGGTCCGCAGGCAGATGCTCTATCCACTGAGCCAAACTGGTTTTGCCCATAGCCATATTCTTAAGAAGTGAATAAAATGCTTTTTTTCATCTGTACTATCACAAAAGCACAAAAGTAAGGAGGATGAAAGGTTCTGTACACTTTTCATTGGAAGTTGGCAATTATCACAGGGCAGTCATTTCCTAAACCTATTCTCCCATCTGTACTCATCCTTCCCCCGACAGGAATCATTGCTGACATAATTCATGTTCTTGCCAGATATGCTACCCTTAGGTTTAACCGTGTAAGAGGAGAATTTTAGTGAAAGGAGGATGAAGCAAACTTTATAAAAGAAAAGATGAAAACCTTAGGAATACCTAAGGCATAAACTCACTGACTTGGTAACTAAAAGCGCTTAAGGGGAAAGGGAAATTTATTGGAGGTATACAGGGTTATCTCTTGAAAATCCAAGGTCAAAATGTGCAGCTGGGCCTTGTGAGAGACTACAACAAGAACAGAAATATCAGGAGGAGCCAACACAGCTGTTATTTCCCATATATTGAAGCAAAGTCTCACATCCCTCTTTCTGTAGACTGGCTTCATTCTTCAATCTTGACAGGGACCCACTTTCTAAACTCTGTTTACTAATGGATTGCCTGACTACCAACATCACAAATTCCTCGGGGAGAGAATCCAAATAAAGGGGACAAGCTTCTAGACTAGTTCTCTTGGCCCAGTAAATGTTGGCCTTGCAGATATGAAAGTAGTGTACAATGGGGTTCATGGCAATAGTCTACACCAAGAGTTGGTAACTTTTTTTTTCATAAAGGGCCATGCAGTAAATATTTAAGCTTTGGTATCCAAATGTTCTCAGTCAAAACTACTGAACTCTGCTCTTGCAAACCCAAGAACCCATAGAGAATACACAAATGAATGTGTGTGGCTGTGTTCCAATTAAACTTTATTTACATAGAAATGGGTATTGGGTCAGATTTGTTCTGCATGATATAATTTGCTGATCCCTGGTCTATAGCTACACTATGCACAGAAAAGACTTTCTAAAAAGGGGGAGTGAACACATGGGAAAGATTGCAAACAGGATACATACCCAGCACTGAGCATGGGAATCAGAGACTGACAATTTGGTAGGGAAACCTAATCATGGCTGCACTATTGGCTACTGAGCCATTAAAGCATCAGCATCATATTCAGAAAGGGTTTTTCATTCTATCAACAAAATTCCCAATACAGAAACATGCCTGTATCCTCTTAGGATAGACAGGGAAGAGAGCTCAGAAGGAAAGTGGCCATTTCAGCAGGTTGGAGTTGGAATAGAGAAAATCATGCTATTGTAGGAGGGGCAAGTTTTCAGAAATATATACCTGACAAACTCATATGTAGTTACAGCTCTGCTGGGAATTGTATGTTGTAGGGAACGTGATAGATAAACTCACAAGGTGAAGTTGGAAAACAATGCAGTAAGCTATTTTCAAGTCCTATTTTGAGCTGGAGAGAAAAAGAGGATATAAATATTGCATGAAGCAGTGTTCTGAAATGGTATTCTATCCATTACAGCAAACCAGATACTCAGTGTCTAATAGCACCTGAAATCAGGTGTGATAAGAATGAAGAGAGACAACTACCACTGGAACAACCACCTCAATAGCATTGGGAGAGCTATAGGCAACAGCTAAAAGGCATGTTTATTTGATACCTTCCCTAAGCATCTAATGTGACTCAAGGGGGCTCTGCAAAAATGCATACGCTTAAAAATAAAAATTTCTTCCAATAGACTTGAGAGAGAGAGAGAGCAAGGAAGAGGGAAAGAGAGAGAGAGAGAGAGAGAAACATGGATCATCTGCCTCCTGCATGCCTCCCACTAGTGATAGAGCCTAAAACTCAGGCGTGTATCCTTACCAGGAATTGACCAGGTGACCTCTGGGACACCATTCAATCAAATGTTGTCCCATAACACCCAGGGCTACATATGCTCTCTTTAGCACTCATTGTTGCCCAGATGTGGTCAATAAGACCCATATCTGCAAATACTGGGGGAGGAGAATCAGAGATGGGTTTCAGTGACCCCTCTTAACATCAGTCTTCCTCTGCACCCTTAGTGGCTTTCAATGATTCACTTTTGTGCAGCTTTCTTCTTGGTAGGACTGCTTTTCCTCTCTCTGCCATGTAGACAAGCTGGAAAAGAGAAGGTGGTGGCCACTACTGAAGGAGGTGGATATTATAATTTCTTTCTTTTTTTACTATTAGTATTTGATATTAAAAATAAAAATATTGGCTTCTAATTATGTTTTCTACAATCTGGAGACAAAATAGCATAAGGGCTAAAAGGAAGCCTGGGTTTGTGCCTTAGCACTAGCTAGCAGTGGCATTCTGAGTTAGTTATCCTCTCAGCCTCATTTTCCTCAAATGAAAAATGGGAATAAGATAAACTACTACCTCATCAAATTACCATGCCTTTTAAATGTGATAAAATGCATGAAGAGTGGAGCTTAGCCTACTTGTGCTTACCATAAATGTTTGCTATTCTAATTACATATTGTCAACAAACAGGTAGCTAGAGAGAAGTTAAAGAGACATGAAACATTGTCATTGTGCTGATGTAAGACAACTAGGGTTCAGCCGCTGAAGGTCCTTTTATTACTCCTGGAGTCATTTTATACAAAACTCCAGAGTCTTGGTTCTTTCTGATAGAACAACAATGGTAATAACTAGTTTAATTTGTCATTGTTTTACATGATTACCAATATGTGGTAAGTTTCCTTTACCATCCATAGGTTTCCTTTGGAGCTAAAGAACATTCAATTATTCCATTATTCAGCCAATAGGCCCTTTATGAGGGCAGCCAATGTTACACACTTGAGCTATAATTATGACAGAAATACTGGCCCTCTTCTCCTTGGGATTACTGTTTAATCATGGGTATGTCCTGTTGCAGAGTGCTTTGGAGCATGTCTGTTTTGGGAGGAAATGTGTTCACTTTTTCATAGTAAAAATTAGCTCAAGTTGCTTATTCATCTGTTTACTGCACAGATGTTGTCCTGTGTATGATATTTCGGTCCACAGATTCATGAGGGAAAAAAAGGAGGTAACTTTCTTTTTCCATAAATGAACTTAGTTTCTATCTTGAGACCCATTCTATCAGGTAGTTAAAAGGTAATCTTGGTTGGTTTGGAGTAAACTCCCCATCTCCTCATGTTTTTTTTTTGGTTTGTTTGTTTTTTTCTTTTGCTCTTTACTGTGGAGTTTCATCTCCTTCCTTGGACTTCACAGCATTGAACTATCTGGACAGGAGAGTTGTCTGGTCCTGTCTCTCCACTCAGACATTCACTGAGAGTCATTAATAAGTTGTCTACTCTGCCATTACTATACCCTATGTCAACAACTGCAGACTCATCCATTTTTCTGTTTAATATACAGCTGCACAGTCATCCTTCCCTCAAGACCTTGTCCAGTTACCAGTGCGCCTCTCAGCTAGTATTTGCACCCTCCCCAGATTTACAAAAAATTTCCTACCCATTCTGAGGTCATCTCAGGACTTCTTTGTCCAATACCCCTCAAAATTCTCTTGGAAATTTGACATCATGACAATGCAGGAAAATCTGCAAGGCTACTGTGTCCAGGGCCCCAGACAACATGGGAGCACAGGTCTATGTGGGAATTCTTATTGATCTTGTCAACTCAAGATGTTGGGGTGTCCTCTCAGAGACCATACCAATAACTCTTACTGCTTTTATTCCTTCAGTGTCACTGTATTCCACTTCTCTATAACTTTCCCCTTTCTCCTCAGGTCATAGAATTTTCATATCTACTGTTGAAGGAAAAATTTTTATCAGTAAGTATCTGTCCAATTCTATTGTTTTATTCAAGGTCCTTAGCTGCTGTAGCTCCAAAGTCAATAAATAAGCAACTTCATTTTTTTGTTTTATCCACCTGGGGAGTTCAAGTGGATATGTCTAGATATCCCAATGAAATAGTGCAAATAAAATTCTCAATTTTGAAAGAATGACAACTTCTTATTCTGTTACAATGCTAAGAGTTGGAGTCTTCTTTGAGAAAATGGGGCAGGTGTGAAAACACCTGCAGTAACAGGAGCCAAGTACACACGTTCACATCAAGATAATGATGCAATGTTTTCCCAACGCTTAGTCCAGTAATTTCTGTTCTTTTAAGTCACTTTGGTAATTTGTTACAACAACCCTGGGAAATGTATATACTAGTTAAACTCAGCACCTCAAAGGTTGCTCATCTGAAAGGATGTAAGACTCCAAGAAGTTGGCTTATATAATCTAAGCTCTCTTAACAGTTAATTTCCAGAGAACTGAAGAAAGCCTTAGACCGGTGGTTCTCAACCTGTGGGTCTCGACCCATTTGGGGGTCGAACGACCCTTTCACAGGGGTCACCCAAGACCATGGGAAAATGCAGATATTTACATCATGATGCATAACAGTAGCAAAATTTCATGGTTGGGGGTCACCTCCACATGAGGAACTGTATGCAAGGGTAGCGGCCTTAGGAAGGTTGAGAACCACTGCCTTAGACAAAGCCAGTGAGCTGATATTAACAACTTCTCCTTGGAGTTACATTGCCTAGAGCCCTGTGCTGAGCCTTAAGGCATCTGAGAAGACAAGAGGTGACAGAGCCATCTCTAGAATGCAGCTAGAGTTGCTTTTTTCTTTTCCTTTTTTTGAGGGGGGTGGGGCATATTTGATCCTGTGAAAAGGTAGAGAAAGGATATCTGTAGCATCAAAGAAGGATCTAAAATTCAATATAAAGGGAATGGCCAAATAAAAAATGCACAAACCATCTCAGATCCTAAAGAGAAAGCAAGTTTGGGAAATAGACTTTGAATTGGATACCAAGGAGGGAAGAGACCTCACTGGGGTCGGTGAGGCAGCAGCAGCTGTGCTGCATGGGAAACCCTTTCATGTAACCTCACTCCCTGACGTTGCCATTCATTGGTGGGTCTTTCCCTTCCCTTGGCTTTATAGGCTGGATGTTTGGCTCACAGGAATTCACAGTCCTGCAAAGCTGTATTCATGTTTCTTGAGTCCTAGAGGCTAATTTCTACAAGAATACCAATTTATTTTTACATTTTCTGTAAGAAATATACTGCTCATCAATGGCTTTTCTTCCCACTGGGAAAAACTACTTGAGAAAGCTAAATAAACTTTCAAAGCTGTTAGTGAATACAAAACAAGAAAACACAGAAAATTACATAGCTGTAAGAAATTTCTCATCAGCTTATAACATTCTGATGAATGGTCTCTCCCTATGAAAGGAGAGTGACAATGCCAACAGAATGACAATGTTTGCGATAAACCCCAAAAGTTCCTTCCCATAAAAGCCTTCCACCAACTCCTACTTGCCAATATTGCATATAGAACTTATGTCTCTTTAAAGCATGTTTTCCTCTGTTTCATATATACTTCAAGGAATGATAGCAACAGTTTTGTTTTTATTTGTAATGGATTATATTTGGAATATAACAAACATATAACAGTATGTTCAATAACAAGGGTAAACCTTTCCAGACTTGGTGATGTTGTACTTTCATGACTTCATAGATGCTCTTTTAAACCCATACATTTTTTTGAGATAATGTTTCTCCTTTTCCAAAGAGTAAGCATCAAACAAGGACAAAGGTAGTAAGTGGTATGATCTTAGGGAGAATTTTCATCTAGCTGCTGTAGCCTGATCCCTCCCCTTCTCCATTCTACAGATGATTCTATTGAAACACCAAAGCTGGTCAACGGGACTTTGAATGCACTTCTTCCCAAGTGGTCCCAAATAAACGTTGACTAATCTTTACTTTCAGACACTGGACTGAGGGAGTCATCTTCTTCACAAAAATTACTATAATATTTAAACTGGTGAAGAAAATTGTGGCTCAGTCATGGATCCTCTTTGCTTCACTTTTAAAATTTTCTACCTCAGTAGTATCTTATCTTATACTCGGGGCCCAGTGCACAAATTGAAAGGAACTATGGGAACAGGGGCGGGTCTCAACCCATCCTCCACACCCCCGCCTGGCCCCTGCTGCTGTGGCCCTCAGTCCTCTGTCTGCCAGCAGCCTCACTCCCACCACGGCAACTCCCACCTGCTGACAATATGGAGTGATTGGGGCCAGCACCAGTAGCGGGTGCAAGCAGGAGTGGGTCCAAGTGGTGGCTGCCGCTCCAATCACCCCTCAGGAACAGGGGGAGGTGGAGAAGCCCTCAAGGGAAATTGGGACCACCGGCTGCCAGTCGCACCTGCTGATGACGCAGTGCTATCAGGGCCGGCTCCAGGCACCAGCAGCAGGTGTGAGCAGCAGCTCCAGCACTGGTAGTGGGTGTAAATGGAGCCAGTGCTGACAGAAAGTGTGAGCACCAAGCAGGACTGCAGTGCACAGGAGCAAAGAATTTTCAGTAACTACCAGAGGCTTGCCCCACTGACAGCAACCAGCACCCTGCCTTGTTCTGGCATTCCCACTCATCTGCTCCACCATCCTGCTGTAGCCAACACCCTCTAGTGGTCAGCACATATCATAGCAACTGGTTGTTTGATTGTTCAACAGTTTGGTCTATTATGCAAATAAACCAAATGGTGCAACGACCAATCACTATGACATGCACTGACCACCAGGTAGAAGACGTTCAATCCAGGAGCTGCCTCCCGCCCATAGGCCCCAGGCCAGTCAAGGCGGGTGCCAGGGGGCCCCTTATCACCGGCTGGTCACTCCACAGATTGGTCCTGATTGCCAGCCAGGCCTAGGGACCCTAGTTCCACCAATTTAAATACCATCTATATGCTAATGGATATAGTGGCCTATGTCTGACTTCTCCAAAATGATCATATTTCTACTCCCAACTCTCTGCTTGACATTTCCATTTCATCACTATCCTACAATTCAACTTTGCCTTTTCAATTCAGAAATCTTGATCTTGATACTCTTCCCAACAAAACTGTATATACGCTGCTATTTTCCATTTCAGTAAATGATACTTTATCCATCTATTTTACCTATACTAAATCCAAGTGTACCCCAGATACTCTCCATTAGCAATCTCTGTCACTATATCTCCAGAAGATATTCCATTTCATAGCTACTCTCCTTCTCTATGACACACCATCATCTATCACCAGCACTTCTATAATAGCCTCATTTTACCTTAGTCCACTTTCAGTTCATTCACCAGAATAATTTTTAAAAATTGTAAAACATCATATCATTGCTAAAATCTTCCAGTTGCTTCCCTTTGTTCCTAAAATGAAATCATAATCCTATACCATGACAATAAGGCATCACATGACCTGGCCTCTGCCTATTTGTCTAACAGAGCCTCCTTTAGCACTTCCATTCTTGGCTACTATGAGCTTGTCCTTGCCACAGGGCATTGATGCATGCAATTTTCTTGACCTAGAATGCCCGGTTTACTGCTACATTGTTGTATGTGATACATTAACACCAGTTCACCTAGGAATTCCTGTTTTAGCCACAAAATCCCTGGGACTTGGAAATTGCCCCCATCCTAAGTACACTGGGAAGGTTGTTCACCCTATGACTGAGTGTAAGCACTCAATAAATATTTCTTAAATAAATGCATTCAGTAACAATATCAGTAAAAATAATTTTTAATACTAAGGACAGTAATTTTCCATCATAGAAAATAAGAGCTATACAACTTAAAAGTTTCAGACTGCTCTAAATATTAAAAGTATTGAAAAGTATTTTTCAAAGATAAAATTTAAACTGGTTATCTACATTTTCATTAGAAAATCAGAAATTAAAATATTTTTTGAAAACCATATTCAAAATTAAAATGTAATTCTGCCCTGGCTGACATGTCTCAATTAGTTGGAACATTATCCTATACACCAAAAGGTGGTGGGTGTGATTCCCAGTCAGGGCACATGACCAGGTTGTGGGTTCTATTCCTAGTGGGAGCATATGCAGGGAGGCTCTCTTCCTTCTTTTCTCTAAAAAAAAAAAATCCTATATAATATAAGCATAGTATGCAAATTGCCCACTTCACCAGAATTCTTCAGGCAGTTCAACCATGGGGTGGGCCAGCCAGGACAAGGGAGGAGGGCCCTGGCACTGGCAGGTGGCCAGTAAGGGAAGGATGCTGAAGCCAGCGGTGGCAGCAGGCAGCTGGGAGAAGGGAAGGAGTACCCAGCAGCAGCCGCTAGGAACTCTATCAGTACATGTATTGTGTGTACTAGGCATCTAATAAATACATAAAAATACAAATATTAATCTTGTGATCAAGGAAAGCTAATGAAAAATACATGATAAGAGATTAATTTTCAAAATATATGAAGTACTCATACAACCCAACAATCCAATTAATAAATGGGCAGAGACTCTGAATAGACACTTATCCAAAATGAACATACAGATGGCCAAGAGACATATGAAAATAAAAATGCACAATATCACTAATCATTAGAGAGAGCGATGCAAATTAAAATGACAATGACAATCAGAAAGAATATATGCATCCCTATGTTCATAACAGTGTTATTTACAATTAAGATCTGGAAATAGCTCAAATGCTCATCAGCATGTGAGTGGATGAAAAAGATGTGGTACATTAACATAACGGAATACTATACAACTATAAAAAAGAAGGATCTGTTATCCTTTGTGATAGCATGGAGGGATCTGGAGAGTATTATGTTAAGCAAAATAAGTCAGTCAGAGACTTCACATGATCTCACGTATATGTGTAATTTAGTGAATAAAATAAACTGAAAATAAAATAGAACTAGAGGCATTGAGATATGGAACAGACCGATGAATCACAGAGGAAGGGGCGGTGGGGGCCCTGGAAGAGATCAACGAAAGAACATATATGCATATATGCATAGAACATGGACACAGACAATAGGGTGGTAAAGCCTGGGATAGGGAAGAAATTAGGCAGAGGGGGCAATGGAGAGAAAAGGGGAGACAGCTGTAATACTCTCAATAATAAACATGTGTGACTGTGTAGGAATATGTACATGCGTGCGCGTGTGTGTATTTATATTGGAATCTATAAACTAAACCTGCATTTCCTAAAATGTGGTATGATGAAATGGTCCTAAAATATGCAAGAATACAAAAAAATACATTTGGGATACAGAAGACATGATATCTTCTGGAAGGTGCATAAGACATATCAGTGTATTTGAGGCCTCTGAAATGTCAAATAACAGTAACACCTTCTCAACATTAAGCCAGCATTTTCCATATTTAACTATGAAATACTTTTTTATTTGTTATATTTATTAATATACTATAGCATTTAGGAGTATATTTGGGGAAATGTTGCTATAAACCACAGAATTCTGACCATCAACTGGGATTCACACAGAAATTTCAGTCTTTTATGATAGTTATCTATCTCTGTATCAGTCTGCCTTTCATGGCTTACACAGATGTGCCACAGACAAAGAAGAGCTGATGGTAGTACTACTCCTTTAGAATGGCCTATTGTCAGTACCTCCAGCCCTGCCATCTTAGGTACAAAAGAAAATTGAGGTTCTTCATGAAAAGTGGGAAAAATGAAGCCTTCACCATCTGGAACAGATGTAAATGAAATAAATGACATGGAACCTATAAATGGTTTGTTTTTAAATATATTTTATAGATTTTTTACAGAGAGAGAGGGAGAGGGATAGAGAGCCAGAAACATCGATGAGAGAGAAACATCGATCAGCTGCCTCCTGCACACCCCTCACTAAGGATGTGCCTGCAATCAAGATATATGCCCTTGAGCGGAATTGAACCTGGGATCCTTCAGTCCTCAGGCTGCTGACACTCTATCCACTGAGTCAAATCAGTTTTGGTGGAACCTATAAATGGTTTTAATATAAAGAAGCAAATATTTGGCTAAATATCTATTAAAAGAAGTTAAAAGTTAGTATTAAAGATTGAACAGAAATGAATATATAGAACTCACTACTTAGTAATTAAGTTCAAATCCATAGACATATGATAGGTTATTATTCTTTATGAATAAAATTATTTAACTGAATATTATGAAAAAATTGTAGAAATACATCAAAAAATACAGAATGAAAACTTTGAAAGGACTTGATATTCAAATAAAAAAGAAAAAATCAAGATAAAAATTATCTGAAGGCAACAGCTTTAAGGTTCATTTAGTAAATTAAGCTTTGATTATTAGAATACAATTAAATCAGAAAAGTCACATGATCTCACTCATTTCTGGAATATAATGAACAAAATAAACTGATGAATAAAAACAGATCCAGAGATAGAAAAACATCAATCAGAACGTCAAACCTCAGGGAAGGTAGGGGACGTTGTGGGTAAAAGGGAGAGATCAACCAAAGGACTTACATGCATGCATATAAGCCTAATCAATGGACACAGACAAAAGGGAGGTAAGGGCATGAGTGGAGGGTTGGGTGGTAATGGGGGAATAAGGACACATATGTAATACCTTAATCAATAAAAAAATTAAAAAAGAAAGCTTATATGCAAAATTGTCTACAGAATTAGTAACAACAGTAATCATAATGATGATAATAATAATAAATGTCTACCAAAACAAACAAATCAGAAAAGTCAGTTGGAACAAGGCACATTTTAAAGAATTACACTTGTAATAAAATAACACATGGAATGCAGAAGGAAATTTTGTTCTTTGTATTAGAACTTTTTATGTCTAAAGTGTTATCAGTAATGTTTTTTTTTAATTCAGTAAAGAAAGATTTCATATGCAAGAACTCTAGTACTAGGAAGTATATTGAGCATGCAAAACACTCTAAGAGAAGATTCAAGAGGGCTGCTCAAAAGCTGCCTTGTCACAGGTAGAAGTGAGCCAGTTGGACTGTATGGACTCAGGAAACAAATTACAGAGGCAAAAGGAGGGCCTTTGGAGACAGGTTCAAGGGCTAGCCCAGGAGGAGCTGCTGCTATCCACTGCTCCCCTGGTTGCAAGTCTTGTGGCAACCCTTAGAGGCTAGGAGAAAAAAAAAATCAAAAACACATTATTGAAGAAAGAAGGCACAGGCATGTTCTAGAGAGAGATTATGTATACTGGGTCTTTCGTCTTAAGAGTTTTATATGTTTTCTAAACACAACAATTTTAGGGGAGGATCACAATAAAATACTCATCAGTTTTCCAGGTGTGTCCTTTAATATACAGATTCATCAAAATGAGCTTCTAGGGACAGGGTCATGGTCTCTACTGATTGGTCAACACCAGATGCTGGCCATGGCATAGCTTCATCTGTTTCATTTGTTTTCTGGCCCTGTAGCTGAAACTCAACTGAGGCCTGGAAGGTAGGCCCCAGATATTATCACTAGTTTGACCAAACCTTTGTCTCTGTGGTTGAGACCTTTGTTCCTAAGATTATTTGATGCTGATCAGAGCCTTAATGTCCAAGGGCTTAATACTTCAGAAAATGGTCATGCAAAGAAGAAGAAGTAAGTAAATCAGAGTGTTGGCTGAGGCCAATTTGCATCAACTGTCTGTTTTCCTATCCCACTTGCCAAAAAATTGTCCTAACTTCTTACTATCCTGACTTGAAAGAAAATACAAAAATGTCAGAAAAAAAATTGTTTTTGTCTTAAGACTGGAGAATGAAGGATACAATGGTGGTAAACAAAAAATGGTGCAAGAAATGAGTTGACATTTACAGGGAAAGCTTACTCAGAATGAGTAAGAAATTGTTATAAATATTTCAAGGAGCAAAGACAAAAAAAATACATAAGAGCTTCTTAATAAATGAGAACTATTAGATCCATCATGGGTAAAATGCTGAGTCACTGAACTCATTGTAACTGTCATTTAGGTAAAAAGGAGAAGATTTCAAAACAGGTTAAGTTTCACAATGGGAATTCTGTGGTCCCTTTGAGAAGATGAGGGACACATATTCAATTAAGGAGAAAGGTGCTCACCAAGAGGGCCAGGAAATGGGTGGTTGAAGTATGTTTAGTACAAACTTCATTTGTTTGACTCCCTCAAACTCTAACATTTATTGTTAAAACTGATTCAAAGTTGTTCCATTCTCCACAAACTATGTGCAGGACAGAGTTTGCTAAGCAAATTATTAGTGTAAACATAATTTTAAAACTATTGTTTAAACAAATCTGGCAGGTGCTTTGTTTGGCAACCCTTGGTTAGCCATTAGTCAGTGTTACTAATTAACCTGCCCCTCTGCCATCTGCTCTTTTCTTCTCACAGTCTCTCCCTAGGAGAGTGCTTCTATTTTTGTGTCTTTCACTATCATCTCTTTGCTAATGACTCCCAAACTTATACACACATCTCTCAATTTTTCCAAGTGTTAGTCTCACAATTTCAACAGCTAAATCAAATTCTATGTACCTAAAATGAAGTTCTGCTCTAACTTCTCTATCTTTGCTAATGGCACCACCCTATTTTAAATAGTCAGTATTTACATCTTGGAGCAACTTATGTTTACTTTCTTCCTCACAACCTGCTTGTAGTAAGTTTCCATATACTTCATTCAAATAACCCTACTCACCTTAGCTGTAAACCCATTGAACTCATATTGATATGCCATGTGGAGTCCCCAACACTTACTCTTCCCTAAAACACACTTCTTTATGAATAGTTTTTTTATTGTGTCAGTCCCTTCATTTCCTACTTGCACCTTACTTTATCAGATAGTGTGACAGAGTGTAAGAGGATGGATTCTGAAACCTAGCTGCTGGAATTCAAACCCCGGCTCTGCAACTACTTAGTTGTAAGGCCTTTGGCAAATGATTCAAACTTCCTGTGCTTCAGTTTTCTCCTCTGTAAAAATGGCAATAATAATATCTATATCATAGTGTTGTAACAAGGATTAAGTGGGTTAATATATTAAAAGCATTTAAAACACAGCACACAGTGAATGTTCAATAAATATTACCTGTAATTATAATGACAGAGTGTCTCTGTTTAATTTTCAAGGTCCCCTAAATTGAACTTCATCTCAGCCTAGTAACCTTATTTTAGGTGACTTTATCACATGTACTTCCTTTCTTTAGACTGGCCACTTCACCATTAAATAAGAATGTGATATTTCCTGGCCCAGGCTTTCCCTCTGAGGAATGTCTTGTGTTTCCCATCCCTCTAACCCCATTGGCTCTAATTTTACCCCCACCACAGCACCACTAGCCTGATTAGTCAATCTGTTTGCTGAGATTCCCCAGTTATTCCTGGGTAACAATTAGGATTTTAACTAATGTTCTTTTATAAAGTTCACTCTTGTTTCCTTTGCATGATTCTTGTTTTCCTCACTATATTGTATGTGCAATAGAACAATCCTGGACTAGAGTCATACAAACTAATTCTATGATCTTACCCAGTAATTCCAGCACTGTGTTCCTTGTTGCCTCCACTTATCACACAGTGTCTGGCATGTCATAGTATTTAATAAATATGTAAATAAATGAAAAACAAACAGAAAGAATTGAGAGCTAGATCTTCAAAAAGTTTATTTCAACGGATGTTCAATAATTCAATCAGTACGCTCTTTTTTTCTTTCCTGTATCTCAGAGCATTGCTGGGAAAAGCAAATGAGGAGTAGTGTCAGGAAGGAACTGGTCAGTGACTGTGATAGGCTGCTCACTTATGCACTCTCAATGAATTCCCTGAGGAATAGGTATTAAGATCATTTTATAAAGAAAGAGTTTAGAAATATGCACAACAATGGAAAAAGTAAACTTCATTGGAAAGTTCCAGAGCTTACCAGATTCAAGACTAGGAAAGTTTGAAGAAAAAAAATAATACCTTTCCACTGCCCCCACACTCTTATTTTCCTCATAGTAGTCACTCTATAAATAATTCTGATAGTTAGGCTTACTGTGTGTACTTGAAAATAAGTTACTCTTATATATTTAGTATTTATTAGAGAAGAAGGGAGAGGGTGAATGTTCAATGAGCTTCTTAAGTTGAAAATGTGTGTTGGCTTATTGCTCTTTTGTGCCTGCCTAGGCTAATTTCCTTAAACATCTGAATCAGATTTACTAGGCATCACTAATTAAAATAGCAGCTATCAGTTAAATAAACTGATCTTCAAGCTGCAAACCTGAAACAACTCATGGGCAAATTACCAATTTAGTGATTACTCACTAAATTCAGATTTTGTTGAAATTGCCTAATTCTATAAGTCAAAAGTAGCTTGAAATTTAGATGAATTAGAAAAACAGATGTCAAAAGATATAAAAGATAAATGCAAATAATCTGCACAATATTTAAAAGTAAAAACAATAGTAGCAATCACCACTGGACAGAATAATGTAAACAGAGATAGCAGTGGACTTAGAAGCCACAAACCTAAGTCTGCAAACTAGCTGAGCCATTTCCTAACTCTATGACATTGGACAAATCACTTTACCTTTCTCTAAATGTCAAGTTGTTCATCTATACTATTTATTACCTGGTTTGCATATGTGCATATATGTGTATATTTTTCACCCTATTTATCTCCATATAAAATTTTAAAAAATACACAAATATAAATATATTAATAATATTACATATGTACTCTCTACATGTTTGATTTGTAAATCATAAAGATATATTAAATGGGAAGCATTAACATAAATAAATATTGATAGAGTTTCTAGAAGAAAATAATACAAATACTTTGTAGATCAATGAGCTTTTGAAAAAACAATACAATCAAAACCGAAGAATATGTTGAAGAAATTACTGGAGAGTAATAAAATTACTTGATGGATTATAGTATGCTTTAACCAAGATGTCTTGAAAAAATGCTGCCAAGTTTTTTCAGGGAAATATTTCAGAAATATTCCCTATGATTGAATTCCACATAGCTTAAAAATCATTTAAAGGACATCTTCACATGGTGGAAAATAGAGTAAAAAAGAAAGAATCCCATAAAATAATAACATAGAACTTAAAGGTTTATTTGACCTTGAAATAATCTTAGTGAATTTTACCAGATTTTGTCCTCATATATAAGGAATATCCATGTAAATAAGATGACATAAATAATAAACATCTTTTGCATGCAATATCAGAGTACATTCTAGCAGGCGTGGCTCAGTGTTTGAGAGTCAACTCTGAGCCAGGAGGTCCTGGTTCGATTCCTGATCAGGTTATTTGCCTGGGTTGTAGGCTCAATCTCCGGTGTGAGGCATGCAGGAGTAGGCCAATCCATGGTTCTCTCTCATCCTTGATGTTTCTCTCTCTCCCTCTCCCTTTCTCTCTGAAATCAATAAAAATATATTTTTTAAAAATCACAGTCCACAGAGGATCCCCCAAACTCTAAATCAGTGGTTCTCAACCTTCCTAATGCTGCGACCCTTCAAGATAGCTCCTCATGTGGTGGTGACCCCAACCATAAAATTATTTCCGTTGCTACTTCATAACTGTAATTTTGCTACTGTTATGAACCGTAATGTAAATATCTGATATGCAGGATGTATTTTCATTGTTACAAATTGAACATAATTAAAGCATAGGGATTAATTACAAAAACAATATGTAATTATATATTATGAAATATTTATTTCTAATTACAAATAAATGAAATTTTGTCTTGAATTGTGGTGTAGCATGGGCAACAGTCTTCATATAACAATAATAAACTACATTGCTACATTTTGCTACACCGAGAAGCGGTGTGTTGGTTCCTAAGACCATGGGAAATAGGTGTTTTTCAATAGTCTTAGGCGACCCCAGTGAAAGGGTTGTTCGACCCCCAAAGGGGCGCAACCTACAGGTTCAGAACCGCTGCTCTAAATCCACTATACATGAAATTCAATTCAAATTGTGGTCAAATTGACAGAATTATTTCCAATGATTCATCTTTGCATCACTTTTCAATATAAACCACCTTACTCTCATAATTTCTTCAGCCTATTCTTTTGAACATTTCCTCCTCAAAAGTAGGAGAAAGGAAATATAAAAAGACCATTGTAATGTCAAGGGTTGGCTATTTAAATTAGCAATGTCTGCCTAGTAAATATTATGGGTATTTTTTTATGTAAAAAAACAAAAACAAACAGAGACAGAAAGATAATTTGTGTTAATTAAAATACAGTTTTCTAATGTGTCCTTTCAAGTTTCAAGTTTTTATCTCAAATTTTAGTCTAAAGGGGAAAAGTTCTAGCAGCCACCTCAAGTACTGTGGAATGTTATAATTTTGTCTGTTAGGGCGGAGGTGAATTAAGAAGGTACTGCTCCCATGGCCAGCCTATGAAAAACAGGAGAAAAGGAAAAACAAGGACATGAGGAGCAGTTGGTAAAAAACAGTGGAGAACATATTGACTAAATCTCTTCCCACATGCGATAGCTGAACAGCTGATAATGTCCTTCACTTTCCTTCACTACGAAAAGGCACATTTGGTTTATTAAATCATCTGCTATAATGGCTTGGTTGTTACTTCAAAGAAAGAAAGAACTTCTTTGTGTTGAGAGTAACAAGATGGATTTATGCAAGGCAAATAGTATACCTGAGACTCTTTCCAAAATATATGTGGAAAAAAATATTTTGCCAGAATTAGAGTACATAAGCCAATTCAGTAATTCATGATTTAAAAACTTAAAGTTTTTAGGTAGCACCACTTGCCTAAATGAACAAATCAATTTTATGGCATCTTTGTTGGAAACAACAATGCGTTTTTTAACTTTTTTATGAGGTTTGTCTGTTACAGCTTCCTGCTCATCTAAAGTTTCTTGCCTTGAACCCTGGGCAGTTGCTCAGTGGTTAGAGTGTGGATCTACAGACTGAGGGTCTCTGGTTCAATTCTGGCCAAGAGCACATATCTCAGTTGCAGGCTAAGTGCTCCTGGCTGAGGCACCTGTGAGAGGCAACCAATTGTATCTCTCTCACATTGATGTTTCTCTCTCTCTCTCTCTCACCCTCCCTCCTACTCCCCCTCTTCTAAAAAAATAAAAAAATAAAAAATAAATATCCTCAGGTGAGGATTAATAAAAACAAAAATCAAAAATTTTTCTGCCTTGCTTTAACTGTGGCCTGAAATTGTCTAGAATAGCATTCTTCTTATCTGATCATCAGAAATCCTAGTGATACTTGTGAAAAACACAGTTTCCTTCCCAGTTGGTGTGGCTTAGTAGTTGAGTATTGATCTATGAACCAGGAAGTCAGGTTTGATTCCTGGTCAGGGCATATGTCAGGGTTGCAGGCTCTATCCCTAGTTTGAGATGTGCAGGAGGCAGCCAATCAATGATTCTTTCTCATTATGTTTCTCTCTCTCTCCCTCTCCATTCTTCTCTAAAATTAATAAAAAATATATATTTTAAAAAATAAAATAAAACCCAGCTTCCTCAGCCCCATTCCAAAACTACTCAGTCAGAAACTTTCCCAGAGAATTTTAACCCTAGGTAATTTTGTTGATCAGTAAATTTGAGCTAACTGCCAGCAAACATTTATTTCGATGATTCTTTCTGACCTTGACTCTGCATCCTGTTGTCACTTCTTCTAACACATACACAACATGGTTAGGGAGCCAAAGAGATATAACTAAAATTCACTGTAGGAATGCAGGTGTAAGCAAAAGTAGGTTTACAGTTGTAATACAAATAAATAATACAATAATCCTATCTAATAAAAGAGTAATATGCAAATTGACTATCACTCCAACACACAAGATGGCTGCCCCTATGTGGACAAAGATGACTACCCCTATGTGGACACTAAACGACAGCCATAAGATGGCCGCCACAAGACGGCTAGGAGGGGAGGGCAGTTGGGAAGGACCAGGCCTGCAGGAGAGGGAAGTTGGAGGTGATCAGGCCTGCAGAAGAGAGAAGTTGGGGGCAACTGGGCCTGCAGGGAAGGGCAGTTGGTGGGGGGATCAGGCCTGCAGGGGAGGGCAGTTAGGCATGACCAGTCCTGTAGGAAAGGGCATTTGGGGGGACCAGGCCTACAAGGGAGGGTAGTTCGGGGGGGCCAGGCTGGCAGAAGAGGGAAGTTAGGGGTGACCAGGTCAGCAGTGGAGAGCAGTTAGGCAATAAGCAGGCTGGCAGGAGAGTGGTTAGGGGGTGATCAGGATAGGAGACTGAAGCAGTTAGGGACAATCAGGAAGGCAGGCAGGTGAGCAGTTGGGAGCCAGCAGTCCTGGATTGTGAGAAGGATCCTAAATATGAGAGGGTACAGCCTGGGCTGAGGGACACACGCCTGTTCATAAATTTCATGCACCAGGCTTCTAGTTAATAAGTAATAATACAAGAATAAACTCTGTTTCACATACTCACAAATGTAGACCTACTTTTGCCCATCCCTGTAATTTTATCTATTTTCTTCTCACTGTTTAATGTTAAGGAATCTTAATGTTAGAATTATGAAGATCTTTTTCTAATTCATAGAACTTATAATATTTTTAAATATTAAATTGTATGTTTGAACTCACAGTCTTGAAACCAATCAAGGTAAGAGACAATAAAAAGTGACCTATATGAAGGAAGCAAACAATTACGCATTATGTTTTTTCTCTTCCTAGGTGAGGCAGAAGTTTCTGAGAAGCCCATGTTATAAAGTGAAATTATACATGGTTGATTGAGCTTAATGTTTTGTAGAAAAAGACTCACCAGCAACAATTTTAAAGATATAACACAGATTGCTGGTACAAAAATAACCATAGGTAGTTCAAGAAACTAACTGCTTCAAATGCCAGTCTGCAACCATAAAAATCTCTAAGCTAATATATAATTATTTCTCCTACTCTTAAATATTTCTCAAGACAGGGACTCCCTGGGATTACTATCCTATCATAGCTGTATCAGAATTTTTTCTTATGTATAGAACATACAATTTCTCACCAAAGTTCAAATTCTCTAGGTTTGTTCATTTGGGCACATCATCATTATAAGATTAATAATGAGGGATTTCAAGGAAAAAAGATCCACAACCAGCTATCAAATCCACTACTATCTGAATTCTACTTATGATATTTCTTTAAAGTAATTCTTTAGCTTTGGCTTATAAGTTTCCAATGAGGTAGCCATTGCATCTTTGACACCCCTACTAGAAGCTCTTTCTTGTTCTAACTTTTGCCCATTGTTCCCAATTAAACTCAATAAAGTCTGATCCTTCCTCTATTTGACATTTCCTACAAATATTGGCATCAATTCAATTTGAATCTTCTATCTCCTGGTTAAGTTTATCTAATAGATTTATCTCTTCCATATATAATATCATGTTATTTGCTGCTAATCACACTCTCATTTGCTTTTGTCTTACAAATTATGAAGACCCAATAATATTCCAAGATAACTATTGGAAGAGGTCATTGAGAGGTTGTAACTACCTTTGGCCCCTTAATCAGCACCTAGCAATAGAAGGCTCCTCATCATCTCTCCCAACCTAGTAATGTAGGTTCTACTCATTCCTACACTAGGAGATGTTTTCAAGAACACAGCCTTGAGAGAGCAAGGTGTTGTTGAGAGCATCTGGACTGAATACATGACTGAACCCAGGCAAGGCCTCTGTGTTGAGGAGATCTAGTCTTGCAACAAGTCTGTTATGTAAGTTTCTTTGCTTATTAAACCTGCCACACAACACTCTTGAGCGTCCTGCCTTTCCTCCGTCTCTTCTTACCCTCTGTGTATGGGGGCCAGTCTCATAATTCACCCTGGAATCTCCAAAGGTTTTGAACCAACAAGAAGAACACTGTTACTTTCTTTATCTTTGTACTATGCATCTACTAATGTATCTAAGATCACAATTTTATTGGTATAGCCTCATTATATTGTTACTTCACATTGCACTGCTGTGATGCAAGATCCCTTCTTTCACACATGTCTCTGCTAAAGCAACATCTTTTACATTATGTATTTCTGAGGCTGTTTGGGGGCCCAGGGACTGGCCCTCAGATTTATTCATTTTGATAGATTTGGCCCTTTATTTTAGCCTGTCAAGATCATTTTGGTTTTGATTCTGTCATCTAGTGCATTCATTAGTGTTCCCATCTTTAAATTATTCATAAATCTAATAAAATAGTATCTGTATTTTTATAGATTAAAAAACTGACAACACAAGGCTTCAGAAAGTCATTAGAAGCCCCACAGCAAGGTAACTTGGAGCCATGGATGATTACCTTTTGGGGGTATTACAACCAGTTATAGACCTTCTACTTTCCATCATGTCCAAGAGGCTAATATGAAATGCCTCTTCCAGAAGAAATACCATTAGAAAAAATTTCAAGAAGAACTATAACAACATTATGATTGTGTGATAATGTATAAATCACTTAACAATATCCTTTATGCAGAATTTTTAAAAGCTCAAACTTCTCTAATCCTTTACTCCAACAAATGAATATTTAGCATTTGTTCAATTCTCTTACATCTCTGCGAGAAAAATATCTCAATTTAGTGTTATTTGTTCATCAAAGAAGTAGACAAAATTTTCTTAAAAGAATATGAAACCTACATATGCACCAAGCACAGAAAGTAGAGATTGATTAAAGTTGATATTTATGACAAATCAAAGATTCCCGAAAGATTCATGCTTTTAGAAACACCTATCTTAAGGCTCTGTGCATTAGCAGATAATGAAAACAGAATTTCCAAATACAAACAGAATTTAGAACCAAGTATTTCACCATTTTCACATGGGACAATTTTACTTATTCTCAAAACTAAGGGAAACAAACTAGCTGCCAGTAAATAGAGAAGCAGGCAGGTGGAGAAGCTAATGGCTCTTTCAAGTTGGTTTCTCCTCAGCACTCAGTCATGCATCCCAGCTGGCTTTGAAGATTGCCCAAGTCCCTCAGAATCTGGATCTCCAATTCAGAAAGTTAGTTCATCCATTATTCATTTTTACTTCACACCAAATTTCTAAATTAGTATCTGACTTGAAAAAAGAAAAGACTGGATCCTTTACATTTGGGGAGTTGCGCAATAATGTGATGGAAGGTAACACAAGATGACAGATCAAAGAAAGGGTACCAATTAAGATTTTGAAACTCATTTTGAGATATTTCTTAACCCATACATAAAAAAATCGAGTTGCCAAACATTTCTGAATACCCCAATTTCCATCTATCAAAACAATAATTGTGATGGGGCAAAAATACATTAGAAACTATTGTAAATGTCTACTATGCTTTCTAAATACAAAAAGTGGGACATTCTTTCCACTAACTTCTTACTATATATAAGAGTTAAATTGTTCACATTTGAGTTTATGGAGAAAGAAGTTTTGCTAAGAGAAATGAAAAATGAGACCAAACAAGGTAATCCCATGTCCAAATACTCCATTTCTTTATTTTGATTCTAGAAAGTATATATCAAGGAAGTCTGATGGTTGTATAACCAACACCATTAGGTGGTTTTCAGCTGGATTTGATTCTATGGCAGGGTCATGCTCAGTCTGTAGCAGCTCAAGTAATGAGTGAAATGCAAATGTTCAATGTGTTTGCTGTTGGAAATCAAAGAGAATCTATTTACAGAGAGAAGGGCTGGAGTTCTGGAGGAGAGAGGGCTCCCTGAGCCCGTAGTACCTAAGATTGCTATTGTCAGTTCTGATAACAGTACCACACACACTGTGTTAATTGCCAGGAGGTTCTCTTAATTAGGATAAATAGATTTCTACCCAAAATTCTCACCTTACTTTCAGGATTTCTATTGTCTATTCTGAAGCTGGCTTATTTAAGAGCCAGGGTGGGATGTTGTGTGCAGTGAATGTAAATGACTCCAAGCCAAAGGATCTCTGCAGACAGACACAGGTAGTCTTATTACCAATGCTAATAACACTCTGCTTGTCAAGTGTTGGACTGCATGTGTCCTTGGTTTTGACATCTCTGCATTTCTGCACATTGTGTACAGATGTGCTAAGGGCCTTCACTCACAGGAAAAATATAAACACCAACTCTTAATATCAGGATGGAAAGTCATGCTCACTGTGCAATAAACGTGATGGGGTATGCTGTATACACTGGTGGGAATGTTGTCTGTACCCTGTCCACCACACTAGGGCCTGCATGAGCAAATAATCACCGGAAGTCAGATAAAGAGTCACCTAAGGGATCTAAATAATAAATGTAGACAAACTGATAAAAAAAAAAGCTGACCAATGAAGTCTCCTCAATGGGAGCTTGTTATATTCATTATAATAAATGAATAAATAAATACCCATGTGAAATAAACACTGTATTTTCTTGAATAGGTAAAATTAAACTGCAAATCATAGAAAGGGCTTTATTTTTACACCTGATAAGTGAAATCACTTTCAGCAAATCACCTATCTAATTTACCGTTGACGTGATTAAGGACACTATATGTACTTCTAACATAGTACTGGGTAAAATGAATCCTACAAAATATACGTATATGTATATACAAAACAGGATCTTGCCTTAGGGGATAAAAAATATTATTTAGACTATAAATTCTGACTGAGAAGTCATGGGCAAAGCAATATCTTGAGTTCTGGGGACAAAGCAAAAGGAAAGTTAGAAAAGAAGAGAAATCCTCTTCCTCCTACACCCTTCCTAGTGGGAAAAGGATGAATGATTACAATTCAGTGTGAGTCATGGATCCTGAGGTTAGGGAAGGAATGTGTCTTTTGGGTTTTGTCTTTAAATAAATCAGATTTCCATTATGGCTCTACTGCTTACTATGCCAGCCCTTTGAACAAGTTGCAGTTGTCTCATGTTTAAAATAGAGATGACAAAACAACTCCTAAATTGTTGTGAGGGTGAGGTGAAACAATATATGTGAAGCACTTGCAAGAGGGCCTGGCCCTATCAATATACAGAATGTTTCCATCATCTCAGAAAGAAAGATTTCCACACTTCTCAACATTCCAGCTAGGTTTTTTAACTGAGTGACCTAAACATCTCCCTGCGAAAAGAATACTGCAGGCTCCATTATGAAACATCAGAGGGTTGGAAGTAGGAAACTCTAAATACTTGAGCCATTCCTACACACAAAACCAGATCAATAATTCCCAATCAGGACCCCTGAACCTACATGGGTTGTCAAGATAATCATGAAGACATTCAGTTATTTCATATTTTTGTATAACTTTGATAAAATATGAAACATACAAAAAAGTTATAAAAACCTCCTGTGCACCTGTTGCCAAGATTCACCAATGGTTTACATTTTTCCCCATTTGCTCTATTATTTTATAGTATTTGAGAGTAAGTTGAAAATATAATACCCTTTGCTCCAATATACTTCATAAATATTTCCTAAGAACTAGGACATTCCTTGCACAGCTACAGTACAATGATCAAAGTCAGAAAATTTAATATTCATACAGTATTATAATCTAGTTCACAGTCCATATTCAATTTTTAATAGTTGTTTCAATAACATCCTTTACAACTCTTTTTTCTTGTCCAGAATCCCATTCAGGATTGCATATTACATTTATTGTCTATCTGGTTTCCTTTATTCTGAGAAAGTGATTAAAACTTTATATTTTAAAACTTACGGGACAGTTATTTTTATTGAATGCCTCTCCATCTGAGTTTGTTTAAAGTTTTCTCATGATTAGATTTGAGTAAGGTGTCTTGAGAAGAAATAAAAGAATGCTTTTATATTTTCCTTACTGATTCATGTCAGGAAAACAGGGCAAAGATCATATAATTGTTATTTTAAAAGAAGAAAATGAATTATTATTCACTAACTGCAGATTGATTGAAATATATATATATATACATGCATATAAATACATACACATATATTTAATATTGATATTCATGAAGATGGTTGTGTATTATAAAGGCCCTTGGTGATGACACATTAGTGATATTTAGAATGCAAGATGTGGCCTGAAGGCAAGGAATTAGAACGTAAAATCCAGAAAGCTTCTGGTACATACAAAATTTTGTCCCATTTTTTATGAAGGGCTCCTTTCTACTAGAGAAAATCCCAGAGGGTTTTAGAACAACATACAGTGGAAATTCTCCACAGCCAACCAGGCAAGGGTAATTTCCTTGGTTAAATCAGGATGACACTGGTTAATATAAAGGTAAATTTATGAAATACCTCATTTGGATTCAAATAATCTTTTGATAGGCATATTAATGTTTAAGAAATTTGAAGGGGAAAAGACAAAGATAGAGTTAAAAAAAAAGAAAGAAAGAATAACTTATAGTATTTCTTTATGTGAAAATAATCTCAAATTCCATTCACTCATTTGACTCAGTGATTCTAATTTTAGGAATATATCCCAAGAAACTAGAAACCCCAATTAGAAAGGATATATGCACCCCTATGTTCACAGCAGCACAATTTACAATAGTTAAGATTGGGAAACAGCCTAAGTGCTCATCAGAAGATGAATGAATTAAAAAAAACTGTGTTACATCTACACTGTGGAATACTAGGTTGCAGTAAAAAAAGAGTTCTAACCATTTGCAGCAACATGGATGGAACTAGAGAGCATTATGCTAAGTGAAATAAGCCAGTCAGAGAAAGATAAATATCACATGATCTCACTCATTTATGCAATATAATGGACAACATAAAATGATGAACAAAAACAGTTCAAAAGACAGAGAAACATTGATCTGACCATCAAACCTTGGAAGAAAGGTAGGGGAGGGGGGAGTAAGGGAAAGAGAGCAACCAAAGGACTTGTATGCATGAATATGGGCTTAACTAATGGACACAGACACCAGGGAGGTGACAGCATGAGTGGGAGGCTGGGTGGAGGGAGGAGTGATGGGAGAATAAAGACACATATGTAACACCTTAATCAATAAAGAAATTTAAAAAATAAAAAAGTAAAATAATTCCGTTCACTCCTAGAACATAAAGGCCCAGCTTGTTCCCCTTTGTCTTACACTGATAGTCTTTATCTTCAAGAAGAGGTTTCTTTGTTTAAAAAAGAAATTCTAATTTTGGGGAAATACTGACAGATTGCAGGAGATTATTTTTAGAATAGTCAGTTATATTATAAATTTAATTCCTTGCTTTCACTCTGTAAGATTTCAAGGTTAAGTAGTTTAGATTTCAATGCATCTTCTCATCTGTTAAATGTAAACATTTTGTTTTCGAATACTGAAATGTTATTGTAGCAATTCTATGGATATGTTCCAGCATGAACAAAATATTCTTCCAAATTCCTTTATGTTACACGGAAAGGATGATATGGGTTTTTCCAAGTCTTAGTAGTATTAAGATATCAGTCAGCATCAAATATTAGTATCCATTTTCTGCCTTGAATTCCCTGAATACTATGTATTTAGGTTTCACCTGAACATCTTGTAATCTTATAAGCTTACTAGAGACCCAGTGCATGAAATTCATGCACAGGGTGATGAGGGGCGGAGGTGTCTCTCAGCCCAACCTGCACCTTCTCTCAATCTGGGACACCTCGGGGGATGTCCAACTGCCAGTTTAGGCCCCATCTCACAATTGGCAGGTGGACATCCCTCTCGCAATTTGAGCTGCTGGCTCCTAACCACGTCCCTGCCTGCCTGTCTGATAGCCCCTAAACACTCAACCTTCCAGCCCCATCACCCCTAACTTCACCTGCCTGCCTGCCTTATGGCTCTTAACCACTTGCCTGCATGCCTGCCTGATTACCCCTAACTGTTCACCTGCCTACCTGATTGACCCTAACCACTCTACCTGCCTGCCTCATTGCTCCTAACTGCTCACCTGCCTGACTGCCTCATCGCCCCTAACCACTCTGTCTGCCTGGCTGATCACTCATAACCACTCTCCTGCCCACCTGATCACCCCTAACCACGCTGCCTGCCTGTCTGATCACCCCTACCTACTGCCTCAGCCCTGCTGTGGTAGCTTCATATGAAAGGATATCCAGAATGACATCTGGAAGGTCATTAGGCTGTCTAGTCTAATTAGAATACTATTCTTTTATTATAGATGACAAACTAAAAAGAAATACTATACATTTATTTTTAGCTTCATCATAGGACTTAACTAAGTCAAAATATAAACTACAAAAAAAATAAATAAATAAATAAATAAAAGAATGAGCCTGGCCAGTGTTGAGTATCAACCCACAAAGCAGGAGGTCAGGGTTCAATTGCCACGTTTCAGGCTTGATCCTTAGTAAGATGTATATAGGAGATAGCTGATGAATGATTCTCATTATTGATGTTTCTATCTCTCTGTCCCTCTCCCTTCCTATCTCTGAAATCAATAAAAACATTAAAAAAAGAATGATTTACAGTTTGTTGAAGTAATAGTTTTGTACATAATAAGCACTATGTATGCCTAAAAGTGTGAATGAATGAATGAATGAATGAATGAATGGGTAAAAGAATGGTGTTTTAGAGCTGCAAGTGTCTTAACGATCATCCAGTTCAACTCTCAATTTATTGAGGAAAAAACCCTATGGTCAAAATATTTGATCACAAAATTAATTTTTCCAAAATTTTAGTAATAAAGACATGTAATAACCCACTCACTACTGCTCATGTTAATTGTTTTTAAAATGGTTATATACAGCTACCCACATATAACCAACCATTCATATAGTAACATATTTATCTAATTTTAATAGTTTTTATTATTATTTTAATTGATTTTTACGGTGAGAGGGAGAGAGAAGGAGAAGGAGATAGAAAAGGGGTGTTAGTGAGGAATTAAGTAGTCATGGCACATGAGATCAAAGAGGCAATTGGAACTATATCATACAGGCCTCTCCCAACATACATACTAGAGATGAATCCTGAAAAGGGGCATGTGATGTGACTAGGAATGGAATTGGTGATTTCTTGGTGCATGGGACGACCCTCAATCCACTAAGCCACACTGGCTGGGCTATTCATCTATAATAATAAAAGCATAATATGATTGGACATCCAGATCAGCTTCCGGACATCATTCCAGACATCTTTCCAGACGAAGCTGTGGTAGTGGCAGCAGAGGCAGAGATTGTTAGGGGTGATCAAGCAGGCAGGCAAGTGGTTAGGGGCAATCAGGCAGGCAGGTAGAGTGGTTAGGGGCAATCAGGCAGGAAGTTAAGTGGTTATGTCTAATCAGGCAGGCAGGTGAGTTTTTAGAAGTGGTCAGGCAGGTGGACAGGTGAGCGGTGAGGAGCCATTGGTGCCAGATTGGGAGAGGGAGGTCCAACTGCCGGTTTAGGCCCTGTGGCAGTGGGCCTAAACCGGCAGTTGGACATCCCCCAAGGGGTCCCAGATTGCAAGAGGGTGAAGGCCGGGTTGAAGAACCTCCTCCCCATGCAAGAACTTCATGCACTGGACCTCTAGTCTATTTATAAAAATACATATTGAGCATTCCCTATATACTGGGCATGGCCCTTAGTTACTGTGGATATAGAGAGAAATGAGTCATAGTATTTATGTTTCAGGAGTTTAGAATCTAGGTAGAGAGAGATATTTATAAAAACTAATTAAAGAGTAAGACATGCTATGACTCAGGAAGAACAGTTTTATGAGTAGAAGAAATACACATTGATTCTACCTGGAAAAGCTAGAAATTACCCCCTTAAAATAGTGGCTTTTTGTTGGTCTTAATGTTGAATAAGAGTATGATAGACTTAAATGTGAAAATATTCTAAGCCGAGGAATGTGCCTATACTTTCTCCAATGTGTGAAAACTCAGAACATGCTTGAGGAGCAAGGGGTACACACTGAGGAGCTGCGGAGTTGCATCAGAATTTATGTAATCTTACTATATAGAGTGCTCTGGAAGGAGCCAGGCTGTAGAAAAAGTGTAAACTTCAAAGGATATTTCATCAACACAACACAAATAGATTAGTGTTTTCTAAAGATACCAGTTGGCAGTAAGAACGATGGATTTGAGATAACAGAGAGACAGAGGCAGAGAAAGGAGATGAGGTTAATACTGGAGTCCAGATAGCAGATAATGAGGGTCTGAACAAAAACAGTGTCAGGGCAGATAGAGAAGGGAAACTCAACCCTTGGTAGTTGCTTGAATCAGGTGAGCTGACAAGGGGGAAGAGATGAAGCAACTAGGATCTGGGGATTTTCTGAAATAACTAGTATTAATTGTTTTTTGCTGCTATTTTTAAAAATAATATTATAAATTAATTGCTATATTCTGAGTAAAAGCCAAAATCCTTGCAAGGTCTGCATGATATGGTCCAGTTGCCTCTGTGACCTCATCTTCTGTAACTACTTAATTCCTCACTGCCAGCCACACTGGTCTCAAGAATTCAAGGCAACCTCAACCTCAGGACTTATCAACCCAACTTCTTACCATCAGCCCTCCATTTTTCTATTGTTCCCCATCTTTACTCCCCTGCCTTAAGTTCCCCTTTCTTTGCAGTATCTATAATGTATCACAATAATCTTATATATGTGTGTATATGTATATAATTATTGCCTTCCTCTCTCTCTATTAGGTTAATAACCCTAAAAGGACCAAGTTTATTGTCAGTTGTTATTCACCATTATCTCCCAGAACATAAAAGAATGTTCAACAGATACTCAAAAATATTTGCTGTATAAAATAATGCATGCAGGTATGAATGAATGATAAATGAATGTTGATCAATATTGTCTTATGTAGAAACATTAATGTTGAAAATAATTTTAAGCCATGTTTCTAAATCTGATGATTTGCTTACATTTAATCCAGAATAAATTAGGAATGGAAAAGTTTGCCACTTACCTTCTTCACTTAATTCCAGACAATGTATTTGATGAGTCTATTTTTAGTTCAGTTCATGCTTTCACCCTCTATCTCCTACATGGCTTTTAGAATCTGAAAATTTTTGAGTAGGCTTACATGATTCATATTAAAGGATTTTATTTTTTATTGTCAGGAAATCTATCTTACACCTTTACCATCAGTAGTATTATCTAAATTATACTTCAGGTCTATATTTAAATCATTTGCATTTCCACCCCCGTTTATTTTTTAAGAACCCATTATTCTACCTTCACTTCACAGCCCCTGTATCTACTCTCCATAAATTTAAAATAAGGCAGATCCTTTTTTATTCTCCTACTAGTTTCCTTCTCTATCTATACCCATATAACTGACCTCATAGCTACTCTTATTACATACTCAGAATAAAGGAAAAAGAAAGTGATATTATTAAATATGGCACTTCCTTATACCTTATTTAAATGTCTTATAACTATGTTAACTTAAAATTCATTTTAAATTAAAATAGAACAAAAGCTTGTTACTATAGAGTTAAAATATAAGGAAGAAGGCACAATTCTTGAGCTGATAATCTGCTCTAGGTTCTGAAGCTAAGTACTTTCCTATATACTATGTTTCTACTTTCCATAGATCTGTAAATATAGTGTTTTTATTTTACAGTTGGGAATACTTAGCCTAAGGGATATCCACTGACTTGCTTGCAATTTCACAGCTACAAGATAGCAAGGCAAGAATATGAATGCATTTATAATGCTAAAATCCATATACTTTTTTTTATGGGGGTAGGGAAAATGTCGCAATAAAAGAATTAGGCTAAATGATCCCTAAGGTTACTTTGAGCACTAACAATCTTTGGATCTAGAAATCCATGCAATATTTACCTATAACTGTAGCAACTTAGAAACCAACCAACCTCAAATTACTATTTATTTTAATCTAACAACTAAGGGTAAGCAAATAAAGCAAAATATCTGAAGAACACAACAAAAGTATGACTCGAGCTCATATATGAAAAAGGTTTAATTCCTAATTTCTTTCCACTGCATCCCAAGTCCATTCGTGACAAGTGTTTGGAATTTAAGAGGCAAAATTTAGATGAATGGACAAGCCAAGGTTTAACTTAATACATATCAAGTACCAACAGTATGAATAGTATAAACGTGGATATTCACAGTATGCTTTGTCATCAGAAAAGCATGCTATTATTACCAAATTAAGTCACATAAGTATGCTTGTGCTCTGCCCTTCAGTTTCAGAGCAGAGTTGTTGAGAATCAAGACACCAACATTTCAGTCATGGTAATCCCAGTTAGCCCATGGTTCCCAATGTGCTTTCCATATATGGCAACAGCATGCCCTGTGATTCACAGTCAAGGGGCTCGCCAGAGATAGCAAGTTCTGAGAGGCTCACAGGTCATGAGCATTGAGGTCCATAAGGGCAAGAGAGCAGCAAATGGCTCATTCTTCTCATGTGCCAAATGTGCCTATCATGAAGTAAGGGATAAAGTTTCCTCTGTGATAATGCCCAGCCCATCTCCAGCACCACTAGACCCCAAGTCAAGAGAAGCATGGAATGTTTGAGCTGGAGGAACTACTGGGCACATGTAATATCATTTTCTGGACTCATGAGGCCTTCAGAGAGTGAGTGACTCACACAAAGGCAGAGTGATGTTGAAGCAGAATTAGGGCCTCAGTTGACTTTCATCCTTTCCTGTGGGTGATATTGCAGAGTGCTTAAAAGCTCTGACTCAGGTTGTAGCTGTTCTGTTTTGAAATTCTATTTATGCTTTATGTTAACTGTATGGGTGAATCTAAGTCACTTGATTTGAGGCTCAGTGATAAGGACTGAATTGGATACTGCATGACAGATACTGCCACCAGTCTTCACACAAGGTAGGTATCAACAAATGCTAAATATTGATATGATATTACTTATTCACAATATCAAATATAATATGAATTACTATTAATACTAAGAAGGGAACAAATAAAAAGTGGGGTATTTTAAATGGTTTATATCTTGGTGGATTTTTTTGAGGCATCCACTTTATTCTATATGTATGCTCTGAAACTCCTAGAGCCCCCATATGTCACCATGGATGCTTGAGCCAGCATTTTGATCATTCACCAGCATCATTCTTCCCTGGATAGAGCCTCAGAGTCTGACCTGCACAAGAGATCCTGACCTGCATCACAGCCTGCAAACATTCAATTGATTTCAATTTCAGTAATTTTAATTTTAATTCAATTAAATCCAGTTTCAATTATAGTAATTGGAAGGATTTAGGTTTGAAAAATTGAGTAACTAGATTTATCAAACACTCAAAATGTGTGGCACAATCTTACAGGTAGGTTAAGCCCTAATAGAGTTTGACAAATATGCCTCCTCATTTCTCTTCCAAAACCCTGCTTCCCACTTCTGTGTCTGTCCATCAATACCTCACACTGGCCCCCATGCTGATACCTTCCATGAACATGTGCAACTTCCCTGGACATATCTAACCAACTTTGTACTGACATCAATAGTCTGAATATTAGCCTATTGACTCACACTCAGAGATTACAATAGAATGAGGTTTGGACCTTCCCAGGGACACTTGCATTCAATTAAGTGTTTAACAAAGAGGAGGAACCCAAGATAGTGGCATAGGTAAACACCTACACTAATTGCCTCACACAACAATTTCTAAACTATAACTAAAAGACAGAATGGACATCATCCAGAACCATAGGAAAACTGGCTGAGTGGAAATTCTACAACTAAAAGGAAAGAGAGGGGCTCACGGAGATGAGGAGGATCTGCAAAAAGCTGAGGTGCGAAAACGCGTGAGTGGAGAGAGCAGGTGCCTGATTGCCTGGCTGTCTTTCTCTGGTGGGAGGGAGACAGAGACTCCCAACTGCATTGGGTCCCTTATTCTGTGGCACTGAACCCCAGGTCTAGCCAAGACTCATACGGGGGAAGTTTGGACTGTGAAAGAGGAGAAGTGCATGGAGGTTTGGGGGAGCCACGAAAAGACACAAGTCTTGTGGCATGCACAGCACTGAGTGCAGAGGACAGACTTCTGATTGTGCCACTGGCTTTCACGAGTGGGTGGGAGACAGACCCTTCCAACTGTGCCACTTCTAACTCCACTAAACCCCAGATTTGGGTGTAACCCTGGGGACCCAGACTCACATGGTCCTAGAGCACAGGGGAGCCAGAAAGGCGGCGGTCTAGAGGCACTGCACACATGCACAGGGACTGCTCCAGTGACTAGCCAGAGTTACGTGTGACCCAGGGGCTGTGGAGGGTGGGGACAACTGGAAGGCAAGGCAGTCCCTTAAGCCCTGAGACTCTACCCACCCCAAGCTCAACAGTGAGGCTTTTTCAGTTTTGCAAGTCTTGTATCATAAGGCTGAATCCAACACAGAAGTTCTCCTGGCATAGTGAAAATGCAGAGACAGCCAAACCGGGTTTGGCTCAGTAGATAGAGCGTAGGCCCATGGACTGAAAGGTCCCAGGTTTGATTCCGATTAAGGGCATGTACCTTGGTTGTGGGCACATCCACAGTAGGGGGCGTGCAAAAGGCAGCTGATCGATATCTCTCTCTCATTGATGTTTATAACTCTTTATCTCTCTCCCTTCCTTCTGTCAAAAATCAATAAAATATATTTTTTAAAAAAGAAAGAAAATGCAGAGACAAAGGAAGAGATCACAAACAAAAGAAATGGAGGAAAACAAATGACTGGATATAGAGTTCAAAACCATGCTTATAAGGTTTTTCAAGAATATCTTAGAAAAGATGGATAAATTTAGCACACACAAGAGGAGATGAAAAAGGACCAACTAGAGATGAAAAAGGACCAACTAAAGATGAAAAAGGACTAACTAGAAATTAAACATAGACTGACTGAAATAAAAAATATTATACAGATACCTAACAGCAGACTAGGGGAAGGCAAGAATCAAGTCAAAAATTTGAAATATAAAGAATCAGAAAACACTCAACTGGAAAAGCAAGAAGAGAAAAGAATACAAAAACGTGAAAATAATGTAAGGAACCTCTGGGACAGCTTCAAGCGTACCAACATCAGAATTATGGGGGTGCCAGAAGAAGAGAGAGAGCAAGATACTGAAAACCTATTTAAAGAAATAATGGCTGAAAATTTCCCACACCTTGTCAAAGAAATAGACTTACAAGTCAAGGAAGCACACAGACCCCATATAAAAGGAATCCAAAGAAGACTACACCAAGACACATAATTAAAATGCCAAGAGCAAAAGACAAAGAGAGAATAATAAAAGCAGCAAGAGAGAAACAATTAATTACCTATAAGGGAGCACCCATAAGATTCTCAGCTGATTTCTCAACAGAAACTATGCAGGCCAGATGGGAGTGGCAAGAAATATCCAAAGTGATGAATAGCAAGAACCTACAACCAAGAATACTCTACCCAGCAAGGTGATCATTTAGAATTGAAGGGCAGATAAAGAGCTTCACAGATATGAAAAAGCTAAAGGAGCTAAAACCGGTTTGGCTCAGTGGATAGAGTGTCAACCTTCAGACTGAAAGGTCCCAGGTTCAATTCTGGTCAGGGGCATGTACCTTGGTTGTGGGCACATTTCCAATGTGGGGCTTGCAGGAGGCAGCTGATGGATGTCTCTCTCTCTCATTGATGTTTCTACCACTCTATCCCTCTCCCTTCCTCTCTGTAAAAAAGGAATAAAACATATTTTTAAAAAAAGAAGAAAAGAAAGAAAAAGCTAAAGGAGTTCATCAACTCCAAACCAGTATTATATGAAATGCTGAAAGGTACTCTTTAAGAAGAGGAAGAAGAAAAAAGTAAAATATAAAAAAATTATGAATAACAAATACATATCTATCAACAAGTGAATCTAAAAATTAAGTGAATTAAAAATGTCATCAACAGAATAAACTGGTGAATATAATAGAATCAGGAGCACAGAAAGAGAGGGGACTGATAATTCTCAGGGGGAAAGAGATTAGGGGGGTGCAGGGAGAGACTGGACAAAAATCATACACCTATGGATGAGGTCAATGTGGGGGAGGTAAGGGTAGAAGGAGGGGAGGGAGCTGGGTGGAGGGGAGCTATGGAGGGGAAAAAAGAGAAACAAATGTAATAATCTGAATAATAAAAAATTAATTAAAAGGAAAAAGAGTTTAACAAATAAATTAACTTTCAGTTACAGAATTTTAAATAAAAAAAAGAAAATATATTTTAAAGCACATGGTTTTTCCAGTTCTCCTGGATGTGTAATTTCAAGATCTGCCTATTCTGTTGATGAAAAATACTAGGTAAAAACTTCTTGGAAGCCGAGACCGGTTTGGTTCAGTGGATAGAGTGTCGGCTTGCGGACTGAAAGATCCCGGGTTTGATTCCAGTAGGGGGCATGTACCTTGCTTGCAGGCACATCTCCACTGTGGGGCATGCAAGAGGTGGCTGATCAATGTCTCTCTCTCTCATCGATGTTTCTGACTTTCTATCTCTCTCCCTTCCTCTCTGTAAAAAAAAATAAATAAAATATATTAAAAAAAAAAACTTCTTGGAAAAAAAAATAAGTTTAAAAGGAAATGTTCCTAGTTGATATTTAACCTTCATTTACTGTCTTAGGATTCAGTCCCCTGAGTAAAACTAAGGCTATGTTGAAAACATTAAAAGAGACCATCTCTATCACACCCCCAAAACAAGATGGCTCAGGAGCCTATATTGACTTTAATTTACTCCATAATTGAGCACGTACTATGTGTGAGATATCATATTAGACAACAGGGAAAGAGAAAAATTAAACTTTTGTTTTAGTCATATGCCAGTCACTCAGCAACTAATCACAGTTAGAATTAACCTTATTTGGGCCCACATTTATTTCTTTATTGTTCAGCATTACTATCCCTCACCCAACTTAACTTAAGTGGTTAATCGTGTTCATGACTGCCTACTTCAATAGATCATTTCCCTCTCCACAGAAGAGACCATTTTCTATATGCCTCAACACTTAACACAGTAACTGGCCCTTAATAAGTATCCGTAGGCATGTAGGTCTAAAAATTCAACACTATAGCCTTTCCTTCGAGCTGGTAAACAAATTCTCTAGGTTAAAAGACTCACATCCAAAGTGAAAAATTCAGTCACTATAATGTATAAAGGGAGTCAAAATATAAAGTTATCACATATCATTTATTATTTATTTTTAGGACAAAATGAGACACATTGTTAAAAATATTTCCACATTTTAAATTAATATTTAGATCACAATGTAATATAAAATTATGCTAGTCATATGACTAAATATTTTTCCTAAAAAATAAAATTATATAATGCAAAATTCAATAAAATAATTACTTAAAATTAGGTTGCAATTTTGTTTTACTAGTTGTAAGGTTAAGAATACCTTACTAGAGTTAGTAAAACATTTACTCTGGTTTCAAAAATATATATTTTTTTCTCCTAAAGTTATCAGCAAGTCTGGATTTTGTACATTTTATTTTATTTATTTATTTATTTAGGTTAATTCTCATGGAGGAAATTTTTTCCATTGATTTTTCTTTTTGAGAGTAGAAAGGAGGGGTGAAGGAGAGAGAAGAGAGAAAATGGAGAGAGAGAGAGAAAAAGAGGGGGGGAGCGCCACATGAATTGGTTGCCTACCATACATCCCCAACTAGGGTGGGGAACCTACAACCCTGATACATGTCCTTGACCAGAATAGAACCCACCACTTGAAGGAACAAGTGCTCTAGCCAATGAATCAGCTAGCTAGGATGGATGATGAATATTTTAGAGATAGATGTGTTTCTAATGTCCAAAAGTTATAATTTAGAGAAAACGACCTTGTTGTCATAGTAACATTTGTACATACCCATGAGGCAATGAATCACATTCCTCTTATCCTCTTGGCCCTTTCTGCTCTGTAGAGTCTGGCCACTCTACTCATTCTGCTAACAAACTCTCATTAAAATGTAATTTTAGAACATGTTTATTTAAAAAATTTTCCTCCTTAAAAATGAAAAAAAAAATCCTCTTTTAATTTAAACACACACACACACACACACTCACACACACAAGAAGGTCTCCCTTTTCTACCCATAAGTTAATAGAGCCTGGAGAAAATCACTTTTTCTTTGCATATATAAAGGCATGTCAAATTTCCAGTGCAAGCAACATTTATCTTACTTCTGAACAATATAACTTGTGATTACTAGTTATTTTTTAAAAGGGATATTTCTTTTAACTAGTTACATTGAAAGTACACATTTTCTTAATTTTACATTAATTTTGACATTAAAATGAAATATAATTTCTTTTGAACATACTTCAAAGAAATGCCTTCAATTACACTTGGAGATGGTTTGCTATCCATATCACCTTGAATCAGTGACTCAGCTTTGCCTTGTTCAGGCAAATGCAGCAATTACTCTGGCATTAATACTAGGGAGGTGTTTATAGAGAGTGTGATTAAGAAAGCACAAAAAAGTCCCAATAAATTTTTTGTGAATATTTTATTTCTCTTCAACTCTGACTATTATTGACAAATTGTGGGGGTTCCTGGGGCATTTGGATGTTTGAAAGCACTGGTAAGATAGGATGGTTAAAACCTATATGAGATTCTGGGCCTACATCAGATCAAAGGAATTAAATATAAGGATGAGGTTCAGGTAGCATTACTGGTTAAAATTTTATCTATGTGATTATGACTTGTCACCAGCATTGAGGACCACAGATTTGTGTTGATATTAGAAGGTAGGAAAGGCTGAATAGAGAATAGAGGGGAAAGTTTTCAAGGCAGAAGAATAATACTTGCCAAAGCACTAGAAATAGTTTGCCATATTTAAGAATTAAAAGGTAAAACTTAGAAGGTAGATTAGGAAGGGGCGTGGGGTCTGGGCCCTTCTGTAAAATCATTGAAGGATTTGAGATTTGATTCTAAATTCAATGGAAAGATATTAAGCATAGAACTGGCATGATCAAATTTTAAAGATTATAGTGGCTCCTCTCTAGAAAAAGTAGTGAAGGGTCAAAAGAGGAATAGGGAACTAAGAAGGACAGAGAGAATGGTGATGGCTTGTACTGGAATTGTAGCAATAAAAGTGAGGAGATCATTATTTTTAGCTATTTAAGAAGTAAAACTGACATTATGGTGAATTAAATAAAGGGGTGGGAGGTTAGGGAGAAGTGTGAAAGAAGATCCTGGTTTGAGCAACTGGGGAAAATAATGTGCATTGGCTTAGTTGTGTAACACTGGAGAAGAGGCACATGTGTGTAAATTTAAGTTACCTGTGAAACACCCAGGTAGAGGTGTCTAGAAAGCAGCTGTATATGGGTCTAAGGAAAAATGTCTGGACTTACGAAGTTGGAAATCAGCAGCATACACAGTAGTACCCCCTTATCCGTGGTTTTATATTTGCAGTTTCAATTACTCATGGTATGAAAATATTACATTGAAAATTTCAGAAATAAACAATTTATAAGTTTTAAATTACATGAGTTTCTGAGTAGCATAATGAAATCTCATGCTGTTCTACTCCATTCTGCCTAGGATGCAACTCAGCCCTTTGCCCAACATACCCACAATGTGTAGGCAACTCACCTATTAGACACTTAGTAGCCAATCTCAGTTATCAGATCTACTATGACTACATACAGTGCTTGTGTTCAAGTAATTTTTACTTTACTTAATAGTGGGCCCAAAGTGCTGGCAATTTGGATATGGCAAAGAGAAACCATAAAAGAAAAAAACATGGTATATATAGGGTTCAATACTATCTGCAGTTTCATACATCCATTAGAGTCTTGGAATATATATCCCTCAGATGAGAGGGTTACTATATATAGCACTTGAAGCTATGTGAGATATAAAATCTGAGAGAATAGAATAAAAGGGCTCAGATAGTTCCAGTCTCAATTTCATTATTACAAAATGAAAGATTGGATATTATCAGCTGTTCAGTGTGTCTCAGAATTATCTGAAGATTTGTTAAAATCAGTTGTGGGGCTGATGTCTTGGCAAGTCCTCTCAAAATCTATGATTTTGTGAGTCTGGGTGTGATCTATGAATTTGCATATCCACAAGTTTCCCAGGTGACATTAATGCTGCTGATAGACATCATACTTGAAAACTACAAGTCCCAAGATTTTCCTTTCTTCTTTAATGTTCTGTGGTAACATCACTGTACCATCCTCAAAAGTTCACAGGAGAATGTACACAAATTCCAGGCAGAGATTTTATTATTGCAAAATGAAAGGACCTTACAATAAAAGGAGATGGTTAAGAGCCATTTTGGGCATTCATAATTTCTTGTTTTTTTTGTTAGACCAATCGAACAGTTGACAAGTATTAAGTATCTTATTCATGCAAAATATCTTATGGCAAAATAAATTGCAACTATCTCAAAGTTAAGTGTATACATTATTTTGTTGGTGTTGCAGGTGTTTTTGAAATTTAGAGATTTCTATCCTTTTAGCATTATTTTTTTCTTACGTGGTCAAAGGAATCTTAAAGTCTCACAAGAGGGAAGCAATGAAGATCACAACATAGGAATTCTGCATCTTTCATGTATATACATGCATACAAGATCAATTAAGATTGTGAGCATATTGTTTTATTTTACTCATTACTTCATCTCATTCAGGCTTAATGTTAAAAAAAAAAAAGCTTATTGCCTTAACTAGTTTGTCTCAGTGGATAGAGCATTGGCCTACATACTCAAGGGTCCCAGGTTCGATTCCGGTCAAGGGCATGTACCTTGGTCGTGTGCACATTCCCAGTAGGGAGTATGCAGGAGCCAGCTGATTGATTGATGTTTCTCTCTCATCAATATTTCTAACTCTCTCTCTCTCTCTCCCTTCCTTTCTGTAAAATAAATATCAATAAAATATATATATATATATATATATTTAAAACCTCATCAATTAAAGGAAGGTTTAAAGTGCATCATTACAAGTAGTAATGTAGTCTTCTGATGAGAGTTTAACAACCAAATTTAAAAGTAAACCACTCTTTTCCTATATTTCCCCACTGCCACCTCATTACAGAAGTTGGATTACACATTTTTCATGGAGTGTCAAAATAGGTAAGTTATTCAACATACTTATCTGAGAATGGTTAAAAAAAGAGATAGTAAACAAACTTTCCAAAACCACCTGAGAGAACCATGCCTCTTCTTTCTATTACTAAAACAGCATAGTGATATTATCTATGCAGCTATAACCACAAACTCTTCCCCCAAAATCCTAATTCTCAAATGGTTGTGTTTATTTTCAAGAGTAGTATATACAAGGTGACCAAATAAGTTGAATCTTTCAGTCTGTGAAAAGTTAAGTAAATCTAGGTGTTTTAGAACCTTGTTACAGTGAATGGCAACTCCCCCTTTTGGGTGAGGCATTTGCTATGATTTTTTAAATGTCACCAAATAACAGTTTCAAGCTATACAGAGACAAAAACCAAAGGAATTTTTTCCTCTTCATTTGTCCTCTACCCAAGACATTCCAGTTGCTTTTGCATTGTGTTGAACCTCAGCTGATGATGAATTTACTTCCAATATCTTAAGTTCTGGATTCCTAAGTTGAAAAGCTTGTTTGAATAAATTAACATACTCCACAGACAACAGAGTGCCCATGTAGATAAGTTATTCAATCTCCTTTGTCTGAAGAGAAGGTGTTTTAAAGACAAGAGGACTTCTGCCCTCTGTTCTCACCTCCCATTGATGTCCAACCACAACTCATACTTCTTTAAAGTGGGTTCAATGTAACACCCAAACGCAACTTTCTAACCTAGTGAAGAGAGTAAGGGTGACTTCTCTCTATCCTCTAGTAGAGATATTAAGCTGTAAACAAGCAGAATTTCTGGACAATGATGGTCTTCTGATGGGAGTTTAGCAAGCATTGCTCACTGTCTTCTCTTGCAAAATAAGGGCATAAAATCTTGCTGTGACTTAATTTTCCTTAATATACTTATTTCCTATGAAAGAGAAAAATTATGACTTTTTAGATGGGTCTTCAGTCTACTCATTTTAACTATGGATTCTTAAGTCCTGTAAAGAGAAATTTGATGAGGATTCCTCTTACATAATGGCTGACTAGGGTTCTGAAATATAAATAGCAGAATGATCTGAACCAAAATAATGCACCTAAGCAGAGATATAAAACTTATACATATCTGATATGTAAGTGGAAGTAAACAATGTTTTTTTAATAAAATTTTACGAGAGTGACATCCTATATAATAAAAGGCTAATATTCAAATTGTCCCCTGGGGAGTTTGACCAACCAGGAGTTTGGTCTCTCATCATAATGTTTACTGACCTCCAGGGGCAGCACGGAATGAAGGAAAGTCCCAACTAGCAGCCAGAAGGCCCTGATCAGTCCTGATCACCAGCCGGATCTAGGCACCCTACCTGTGTACAAATTTTGTACACTGGGCTTCTAGTTGATTAATAAGATTATATAGGTTATATAGGTTTCTACTGTACATTTCTATGATACATGATCTCTATATTTCATTTTGTGCCCAGAATCCAAAGTCAAATCATCTTCTTTCATCATTTATTTGACTTCTTCTACCCTTTACTACTCCTTCACCATCCTTCTCTCTGGTAACCACCATACTATTGTCTGTATCTAAGAGTTGTGTTTGTTTTTCTTGTTTGCTCATTTGTTGCTTTTAGTTTTATATCCCATACTAGAGGCCTGGTGCACAAAATCCATGCACTGGGGTGGGGGTGTCCCTCAGCTCAGCCTGCACCCTCTCCAATCTGGGACCCCTCAAGGGATGTCTGACTGTCAGTTTAGGCCCAATCTGGTAGCTGGACATCCTTCTCAGAATCCAGGATTGCTGTCTCCCAACCACTCACCTGCCTGCCTGCCTGCCTGATTGCCCCTAACCACTTCTGTCTGCCAGACTGATCACCCTCTAACCACTTTCCTGTCAGCCTGATAGATTCCTAACTGCTCCCCTGCTGGCTCAATTGCCCCCAACTTCCCTCCCCTGCTGTTCCAGGCACCCCCAATGTCCCTCCCCTGCTGACCCCAGTCACCCCCAACTGCCTTCCCCTATTGGCCTGGTTGCCCCTAAATACCCTTTCTTGCCACCCATATTGTGGTGGCCATCTTGTGACTGCATGGGGGCAGCCATCTTGTGCGAGGATGTGAAGGTCAATTTGCATATTACCTTTTTATTATATAGGAAAATGTGAGTGAAATAATTTGACTTTTAACTGTGTCTGATTTGTTTTGCTTAGCATGATATTCTTAAAGTTCATACATGTTGTCAAAATAGCAGTGTTTCATCTTTTCTTATGAGTAGTACTCCATTGTATATATGTACCACATCTTCTTTATCTAATCCTCTATCAGAAGAAAATTCAGTTGTTTCAATGTCTTGACCAAAGTGAGCATATGGGTGCATATATCTTTGTGAATAAACATTTTCAAATTTTTGGAGTAGATACTCAGAAGGAGGTTGCTGAGTCATATGTTAATTTTAGTCTTAATTTTTTGAGGGATCTGCATATTGCTTTTCATAGTGGCTGTACCAGTTTACATATTACCACTAGTGAGTGAGGGTTCCTTTTTTCTTCACAACCTCTCCCAAACTTCTTATAGCTTGTCTTGTTGAAAGGTAGGTGAGTTGGCTCTAGTCCTCCAAGAAACAGATGTTAAGACAGGATTAAAAATTTAAGAGATTTTAGGGTTATAGAATCTTTATTTTCTTTCCTCACCTAATTTCTGTACCCTCCCTCTTACTCTAGATCAGTGGTTCTCAACCTTCCTAATACCACGACCCTTTAATACAGTTCCTCATGTTGTGGTGACCCCCAACCATACCATTATTTTCGTTTCTACTTCATAACTGTAATGTTGCTACTGTTATGAGTCGAATGTAAATATCTGATATGCAGGATGTATTTTCATTGTTACAAACAACATAATTAAAGCATAGTGATAATCACAATTAGATATTGTGAAATATTTATTTCTAATTACAAATAAATGAAATTTTGTCTTGAAGCATGGTGTAGCAAGGGTAACAGTCTTAATATAACAACAGTAAACTACATAACTACATTTTCTGATGGTTTTAGGTGACCCCTGTGAAAGGCTCTTTTGACCCCCAAAGGGGTCGCGACCCACAGGTTGAGAACCACTGCTCTAGATTCTTATATAGTAATGTTTTCCAATAATATAGTTCAGTTGGAAAAGAAGAGTATTTAGCTGAATTAGTAATAATACAACTGATATTCATTGGACTTATGTCAAGTTCCTGGGACCATTGTGTTATATCGGTATATTTTACATTCACTGTGCGGTTTACATTCACAGTAAACCTATGTGGCATGTGTGTGTGGAGGAGGGTTGGAGGGAGGAGGGCATCTATAATTATCCACATTTAACACATGAGAAATTTATTTAAGCAATTTATCCAAAAGTATGACCAATAAATGTGAGGGCCAAGATTTTTGTCTAGACAGGTTGATACCATGGCCCATTCCTTTAAACTGAATTTTAGCCCTCAAACAAATGAAAAAAAATCAGTAAATTGATAAAGATGCATTTATCAGGCATCCATCGTGTTCTTGGTGATATCTGAGGAGAACAAAGAACAGGGATCTCTGACCTCTATGACCTTACAATGTAGTGATGTAACTAGGAAGACAAATATTTTTCAGATAAATTATGAGATTATACTGTATATATTTAAGTACTAAATTATATGTCTCATTCTGGAAGTGCTGCAAGAATTCAGAGGAAAGATGATTCAATAGGCATTAAAGTTAGGCAGAGCAGAATTCCATAGAGATAGGTAGAGAATAGAAGAGAGGCCTTACAGCCCAAGTGAGTACTATATAATAAAAGCCTAATATGCTAAGTGTCCAGTCTTCCAGTCATCCACTCAACCAATCAAAGCATAATACGCTAATGATATGCTAAGGTCGCTTAGCCACTCACTATGTCATGCACTAACCACCAGGGGACAGACAATCGGTTGACCAGTCGCTGTGACATGAACTAACCACCAGGGGGCAGATGCTTCAACAGGTATGTTAGATTGCTGCTGGGGTCCAGCCAATTGAGACTAAGACAGATAGGATATGCCCAGAAGCCCTCCTGCAGTCTCTCTTCAGTGAGGTTCCTTGACCTGGCCTACACTCTCATAATCCAGGATTTCTCAAGTATTTGGCCTGATCCCACAGGCCAGCTGAAGGTCCCTACTGGTGCGTGAATTTGTGCACTGGGCCTCTACTAATAGGAATAAAATCCTAGGAGCAGAAATGAGTAACATAGTCTTTCAATTATATTAGGTTGAAGTCACAAGACAGGCAGCATATCTATGCAACCAGAGTGGAAAGTTTCATTGAAAGTCAGGTGCTCCATAAATGCTCACTGAGCCAATGAATAAGTGGATGAATAAGTGATGACGATATTTCCAAAATTATAAAATTATCATGTGATAAAATTAAATTTTCTCTCTTCTTTTCTTTTGTGTTTGTGTGCTTTTAAGTCCAATGATAAGATGCTATGAAACAATTAAAACAAAATTAAATCTCTGGTGTACACTTTCACTTTAAAATATACCATTATAAACCAGACACCTAGAATTATAATAGAAAATGCTAGATTTTATTATCTATTCCTATAAATTTCTCTAAATTGCAGCCACACCATAGTTTTAATACTAATAATAATAATAACAATAAACACATTAATAGGATCCCTTACTGAAGCTGAATCTCAAAAAGGAAATTTCTCTCAAGGGATGGAAAACATCAGAGAAGGATGAAAAGCATAAAGTAACAAAATGAATTTCATGTTTTGAGTGGAAAAAAGAAACCTGAACACCTAAGTATTTCCTTTTAAATAAATTGAGAAACATATCTTATATTTACATGGGAAGTTAGTGGTAACTCGATAGGTCAATTTAAGATTTCTAATGTTTCAGTCTCGAAGGAATTGGGGTCATAGAATACAGACTCTTTTTTTTATCAAGCAATAGATCATGCAATGACAGCCTGTGTGAACACACAGCACATCTTCAGAATTTCAAGGCTGTAGGAAGGTCAACATGTGGCTGTGTTCTTTGTTTCCTATCTCCAGTCATGCTGAGAATGTTTTGTATATCACAGTATAAGGAGGAAAAAATAAAAACACCACACAAAAAACTTTAAAATGAGCTTTAGCATGAGGAAAAAATTCCCTTGGCTTTGTTGAAAATATATATTCAATTTATACCAATCATTTGACCATTTATCCCTTCTCATAGATGAAATATTCAACAAAGATTGATACAGATGAAAATAAAATGCAAACTTCACCCTTCCTCATCTTATGAATTCAATGACAGGGAAATCAAATAGTAAACTAAGAAATTTGTTTAAAAAAATTCATGACCAACCTAGCTCTGTATTTAGGGTTGGGACATCACCAACAAGGATTTCTATGACAACATGAGCCAGCAGTTCCCAATTAAAACATTTAAAAATATTTAAAGCAATTCAGTGGCTACACAAATTATGTTTTCTCAACCAGAGAGGATTCAATGGCTCTTTGGGTAGATGGGAAGACTTGATTAGGATAATATCTCTCAATTAATGTTAAATGAAACATTAATTCATGAGATGTCCACAACTGTTATAGGAAGATAATAATGCTATGATTAAAGGCTGGATAAAACAAAATGCCTTTGCTATTGGGATTCTCTGACTCCTTGATATGATGATTTGCATTATTAACATCAAGCATGTGGTATTTTCAAAATTAGCTTGACTATAGAATTCATTTTTAATGGAGCTTAAGATAAGTTTCCAGAAAGTCAAACTTTTTTTTAAACATTCATGTTTTAGAGATGAAAAACACAAAACCACAAAAGATAAGGCAACACATTTTGAATACACTAAAACAGCATAATAATATGGCCACTCAGTGTATAACCTATATATAAAAGGCTAATATGCAAATTGTTTCCTTTACCAGGAGTTCGACCAGCAGGCAGGCAGGCCAACTACCCATGTTCTCTCCCCTTGGCCAGAGTATATACACACTGAGTGGCCAGATTATTCTGAGTTCAGAGATCATAATAAGCTGACCACTCAGTGTGTGTGTGTGTGTGTGTGTATGTGTGTATGTGTGTGTGTGTGTGTGTGTGTGTGTATACTGAAACTGGAGTTTTTCAATGCCAAAGTGTATTTGACTTTGGAAAAAATATGATTTTTTTAATGTACTGTGTTCTTCCAGCTTCTTCTTTATATTTTTTTTATCCTCATCTGAGGATATTTTTTTCCATTGATTTTTAGAGCAAGTAGAAGGGAAAGGGAGAGACAGAAAGAAATACCGATGTGAGAGAGACACATGGATTGGTTGCCTCCCGCATGCTCCCAGTCAGGGCTGGGAGCCTGCAACTGAGGTACCTACCCTTGACCAAAATTGAACCCAGGACCCTTTGGTCCACAAGGCAGGCCAACACTCTATCCACTGAGCCAAACCACCTATGACTCCTTTTTAATATCTTTAAACATTCTACAGGTAGAAATGTTTTTCTAAAAGTAGGATTTAATATGTAAGTTAAAACATTAGAGAATTTAAAGAAACATATTTTTAAATTAAATTCTTCAGAAGACAATAAATAAAAATAAAAAGTACCATAAAATATGGATAAATTTGAACTTAAAAATAATTGGATATTTTGTCACCCTTAAACTTCTATTAGCATACCTAATAAAAGTAATAATGTAAAAATAATTAAAAATGTTTAATAATTGTTAATTTTTATTTTCCACCTATTGTTAAGAAATAGAAATTAAAACTGTACTGATTATAATCTGGCCACAGATATTTACTATTCTTTGAAAATCTTAATCTCAAAATTTGGAACAGTCTGTATATTTTATTTTTTTTTTAATATTTTATTGATTTTTTTTTACAGAGGAAGGGAGAAGAATAGAGTTAGAAACATTGATGAGAGAGAGACATTGATCAGCTGCCACCTGCACACCCCCCACTGGGGATGTGCCCGCAACCAAGGTACATGCCCTGAACCGGAATCGAACCCGGGACCTTTCAGTCCACAGGCCAAGCTCTATCCACTGAGCCAAACCGGTTCTGGCAACACTGTATATTTTTAATAAAATGAGATTAAACTAAATCTGCGGATAAATACAATTTTGAGAAATGATATGCATAGTTTACCTTTAAAGTGTTTAATTATATCAGAAAATTGTCATGAAGATTTATCTCTTGTAATAAAATGTTGAGTATTTTATTACCATATTCAAACATAAAAAACAACTGCTTCTTATAAAATAATAATTTCTAAACAGATTTCAAAGATGAAATAGGAGAGCTGACCTACTTGCAAATAGCTGAGAGAGGATTTTATAGAAAAGTGAATGGAAGAGTAAAAGAGGAACGTGCAATATAAACAGTGTAAGGGAGTTGGACAAGCAAGATGTGAGTCAGGGAAGAGAGTAACCCAGGATTTACATGTTCTGTGGCTTATTAGCAGTGGAATAAAATATAAAGGTGCTACTCTCTGGATTATGACAAGAAGTTACAGATAATGTGTTTGTTGTGTCAATGTCAATTCAGTTCAGAATACAATAGGTCCCTGATGGTTTGAGTGTATATGTTTTATTTCCCTAGGTTTTCTATAGAATTCAAGGAATAAGTATTTGGTGAAGCAGGTTTATTTAAAAGAAAAAAAGAAGAACATGAAGAATGCTATGGGAGCAAATTAATTTTTGTTTTATTGGGTAAATAGCCAACAAGAAAAAACTCAATAAATTTCCCAATTGTTTGGATATTAAAGACTTTCACCACAGTTGAATTTGATTTCAGGACTGGTTGATTTATCAGATCAAAGTTCAGACTGTTTCCTTTTCTCAGGTAGCCATCCTCACCATTGGCTGTACCCTTTAGAAATAAAACAGTGTGGCTACCACAGTTTCAGGGAACAAATCCAAATATGACCATGTTTAGAGATATTATTTCCTCTTGTGGAATTTTCTTAGATGTGAAGAAAACTCTTTCCAGATTCTCCTAGAAAAAATTACCCTCATGTTTCATTGGTTCATAAACCCATTATCAGAGTCACTGGGATTACCCTTCATCCAATGAGCACCCCTTAAACTGGAGGTGTGATCAGTTTTTCCAGAGGTATATGGCTGGTGGAGGAAGAGGTAAATATCTGGAAACAACTTTTTTAAAGGAACATGTTGACTACATTTTTAAAGACAAAGGAGATAATATCTCTGGAATTTAGAGAGTAAATACTAAAGAAAGCTTAATTTAAAGCAATTATTTGATTAAGCATCCCCTATTTGCATAATTTTCCTCTTCTGAGAAGCGGAAAGCCAGTAAACTCTTAAGAGTTTTGTTTCTGGAAACCTCATTTTTTAAACATTTACTCTGGCATCCTGGTTATTTCATGCAAATAGCCTACTACATAGATCCTTGCAATAACTCAGTTAAGAATAATGGCAATGCTCTCAGGCAGTTAATCTCATCTGCTTCTTAAAAAAAGACAAATCATGACATAGTGATGTCGGTGTCTCCCAGAGGTCTGCCATGGCCCTCTCTCGTTGCTGCTCCAGAGAACAAGTATCGATCCATCTACGGCCCCATTCTTGTCCTGACAACTGGTTGTTTACTGTTATTAACAAGTCCCTTTTAAGATTATCATAAATAATTATTGTGTTGGTGAGTTAATTAACTCAGTATTAAGAGTGAGATGTAAAAGATCAATCTCTCTATGAGCATTAAACTAAAAAACAAACACAGAGATGAAATTATCCTTCATTTCCACAAAGCATGAGACCAAACTGGCCACTATGATTTGATGGGATCAGAAGTGAGGCCAAGTGGCAGTGAAGAACAACTGTTCCAGTATGAAGAGCATTCAATCTGCCCAGAAGATAATGTCTCCATCTGCTTCAGCCTTTCATCCCACCCTAGCCCCACCTTTGGTGAGGAGAGCTCTTTAAACTCGATAACTTATACTAGAAGTTTTTCTCTTAGAGCTGAGGGATATTTGCGAGGTGAAGTGTTTATTTGTCAAATTTTGAGAAATATAAGGTTCAGCTGGCCAGCTGGAGCAGAGGGCATTGCAACAGGATTAAATAGAAGAGCAAGAGGAGCAGACAAGGGAAAGGAAATCAAAGGAGAGGAGACTTCTAGTACCTGTAAGAAGTTTGTGCAATACTGAGAAACAAATATTTAAGGTAAAGAATAAGGGAAAATTTGCACCTTGCTTTGGATCCTGGTTGATCATAAATAACATTCTATCCTTTCCAACAGTGAATCAAATCAATGAGCCTCTGCAGGGCATAATAACCCAGGCTCAGGCACTACAGGGAAACGTCACTCGAGATTCAAATTCCACCAACTCTCACATTGATTTCTGGCTCCAGGATTAGAAATAGCATGGGCAGCAGGCTTTCCCTTTGCACCTTTTTTGGGCTGGGTGGATCATATGAATTTGTCGAGATTCCAGTTGATGCTAAATCTGCAGGTCCAGAAACTGCATTTTAAAAAGCACTCTCCCGTTCAGTGACTCTCAGTCTTGGCTACATATTAGAATCTTCTGAAGAAAAAAAAAATTAAATAGAGATATGCAGTTTTTCCAGAGATTGTGATTCCAATGCCAGACTAAGGTAGGGCCCAAGCATCATTTGTTAAAACTTCCCAGATGTTTCAACACTTATGGGAATAGGTAAAAATTTTAAATTGTGACAATACATAATGTCATGCAGAAAACTGGGTCTCTCATGTTTCACTAATCTTATCTAATAAAAGAGTAATATGCAAATTAATCATTACTCCACTACACCCACAAGCCATGCCCACAAGCCACACTCACCAGCCAATCAGTGAGTATACAAATGAAATCCAACCAAGATAGCTACAGCCACAGAGTGAGCAGGATCAGGGTGTGGGTTTCCCCAATGATGGAGGAAGCCAAGCTTTCCACACACCCTGGCCAGCCCAGGCCTCCACTCAATGATACAAAGTTTCAATTGTAGAAGATAAATAAATTCCAGATACCAGGGACTCTGCTGGGAGGCATGGCAGGCCTGCAAACCACCACAGGCTATTTTCCCAGGTTGCCCTATGCCCCAAGGGAACCCCAACCCTGATCCGAGTCACCCTTCAGGGCAAACTAGCTGGCCCCCACCCATGCACTAGGCCTCTATCCTATCTAGTAAAAGAGTAATATGCAGATTGACCATCACTCCAACACACAAGATGGCTTCCCTCATGTGCTCAAAGATCTTGTGGACACAAGATGGCCACCACCAGATGGCCAGCAGGGGAGGACAGTTGGAAGGTACCAGGTCTGCAAGGGAGGGCAGTTGTGGGCAATCAGGACAGCAGGGTAGGGCAATTGGGAGGGGCCAAGCCTGCAAGGGAGGGCAGTTGGGAGTGATCAAGCCTGCAGAGGAGGGCAGTAGGGATGACCAGGCCTGCAGGGGAGGGCAGTTAGGGGCAAACAGGCTGGCAGAGGAGCAGTTAGCATCAATCAGGCTGGCAGGGGAGTGGTTACTGGTTGATCAGCCTGGCAGGCAGAAGCAGTTAGGGGCAATCAGGAAAGAAGTCAGGCAAGCAGTTGGGAGCCAGCAGTCCCGGATTGTGAGAGGGATGTCCAACTGCCCAGGATGTCCAGGTTGGGCTGAGGGACACCCCTCTGCCCCGTGCAAGAATTTCATACACTGAGCCTCTAGTGGGACTAAAAGGGTACAGACACTATGGAAAAAATAGTTTGATAGTTTCTTTAAAAACTAAACATACATTTAATATATAACACAGTAATTGCAAGTCCTGGCTTTTATTCCAGAGAAAAGGACATGTGTTTTCACAAAAAGCCATACATAATAGGTCATAAAAGTTTTATTTATAATAGCCAAAAAAATGGCACTAACTAAACATCCCTCAGTAAGTGAATAGTTAAACTGTGGTATATCTATTTAGATAAGAATTTTGATGGGGTCAGAAGTGAGACCAGTGGCAATGATACATTACTATCTCAGCATGAAGAGCATTCAATCTGCCCAAAAAATAAGGTCTCTACCTGCTTCAGCCTTTATCTCTTAGATAGTAGTAGTTGAAATACTGCTTAGCAATGGAAAGGAATAAACTATTGATGCATGTAAAAACTTAGATAGATCTCAAGGGCATATACTAAGTTTTAAAAAATTGCCAATTTCAAAAAGTTGCCTGCTATATGATTTCATGTATTTGCAATGAGAAAATTACATTGATGGGAAGCAATTAGTGTTGTCAGGGATTATGGGTGATTAGGGGCCTGGCAATGACAGTGATTATAAAGAAATAGTACAAAGGAAATCATTGTGGTCATGGACTAGTTCTAACCTTGTTGTGATTGAATAATATAGAGCTATGCACATGAACTGGGCCCATTTCAATTGCCTGGTTTGGATATTGTACTACAATTATGTAAGATGAAACTGCTGGAAAAAAATGTGTGATATATGCATATGGGTTTTCTCTATACTCATTTGCAACTTCCTGTAAATGTATAATAATTTTAAAATAGATAGAAAAAATTATTTCCCTGTGCAGCCAGAGTTTAGAAACACAGTGACTGTGCATGAGGACAATTCTGATGCCCACCTCAAGGCTTCTGTTTCAAGCCTGTTTCTTCAGGTCCCTGCAGGGCTCTGCCCACACCTGGCTCAAATCTGTATAGAAGACTGCTCTTTTACAATCATCTAAATTGCTGACTTTTTGACAATACTGTTGTAGAGAATTAGTTGGTTATTATCTCTCAGAAGAGAAAATTGAGCAATATCTATCAAGGCCTTTAAAAATATTCACATTCTTTCATCTAGTATTTCCCATTCTAAGAAAACAGCAGAGGTGTCAAAGACTTAACTACAGTTTTAATCACAATGGCAAAAAGTTGAATGCAAGCTAAGAAGCTACATAAATGTTCAAATGAAGCATACTTTTAAAATGGAGCTATTTGGAAATATTCACTAAATCTCATAAAAATTATACCAAAAACTGTATAGGATTCTGTCCCCAATTATATTAATTTGTATTTGCAAAGAAAATATGCTAAAATGTAAGTGGAGATATTTTGAGCAAATAAAATTTAAGCAATTTTGAATTTGTTTTTTTTTATATTTTTCCTAATTTTATACACTAATCATGACCTTTTAGAAAAATATATGTTTTTATTGGTTTCCTAGAGAGAAAGGGAGCAGGAGAGAGAGATGGAAACATCAATGATGAGAGAGAATCATGAATCAACTGTCTTCTGCATACCCCCTACTGGGGGTCAAGTCTGCAACTCAGACATGTGCCCTGACCAGGAATCAAACTGTGACCTCCTGATTCATGTGTTGATGGTCAAGCAACTGAGCACACTAGTCAGGCCACACATAAACTTTTATAATCAATATAAGGTTCCCTTGGAAACCTCTGAATTTTCCCTGGTAGCACAAGTTAGAATGGTTTTTCCACACATATGACGATGGCCCTTTATTCTGGCTCTCCCATCACTCACATCATCCAACCCTTAATCTACAACCTATCATTCTGTCCTCTGATTTCAGGACAGTGTTATCTCATATTCATCTTCTCAGATGCGGAAGTATTAGAGCTACTTAAAACAGACAAAGGGAGAAGTAATTTCTGTTCACATCTAATTAAAGATCTTTCAGAAAGACTAAGAAATAGTGCTTTAGCTCTTGACAAACAATAAAAATTCCTTTGAATAATTATTTTGAATGTTTATGGTTTAAAAATACATTTTAGTGCCATGGTATTTTGTTTTCAACTTCTTTTTTTTTAATAATTAAAAATTTCTCTGGAAGTATGAAGTATTCTAATGAAGTGCTTTAATAACAAAAAGTGTTTATGTTTTACTTTTCCTGGATTCAAGCTTCATTTTAAAAAAGAGCACACATTAAAGTTATCTTTATCTCTTGAATGTAATTATACTTCACCTAGAACAATATTTAGATTAATCTCATTAAAATATAAATGAACGTTTTTATGATGCTTGAGTTTACAGCATTCTCTGGTGTTCTTTTAAGGGTATTCCCTTATATATTTTCTAGATTACAGATCAGCATATAGTCGTCCTTCAAATTGCCTCATTCATCTTCATAATCTAAAGATCTTCCAGTAACTACAGTTCAAAGATATGCTTTCTGTTGCAGTTCTTAGTATCTCAAGTCTGAAACTTCTATTTAACCCTTTAAGAAACAGATATACCCAAAAAGCGTCATGGAGTAACTGCTGGAGTCCCAAATTCTAGTTCAGCTCTCACATTCACTGTGTCTTTGGTGTCCCCATGTGTAAACTAAAAATACTGGGTCAAACGATCTCTGGAGGCTGCCTGATGGTTTTCATCCTGTTTTCTGAATTTAATTTTTTTTTAATTCTGTATCAAAAGAGGATAATTGGACTACTCCACTGCTGCAATTCATTTCCCAGAAGCACTGATCTTGCATAGGCTTGTTTTGGAAAGTGAGATCAAACAAGGGGTACCTGAACTTCTAATGCCAAAGCTTATTCCTAAATTATCAACTCTAATGTTCACAAATGCATACACTAAAATATTATAATCTAAGTTCAAATGTTCTCAAATCAGGCCCATAGTATAAAAATTATGAACATGAAGAAAAACAAATCAGTATTAATTTATGGGGATTATAACTTATTAGAGGCCCAGTGCACAAAATTTGTATGGGAGGCGGGGATGGTGTCCCTCAGCCCAGCCTGCACCCTCTTTAATCTGGGACCCCTTGAGGGATGCACAACTGCCCATTTTGAGATCAGGCCTAAATGGGCAGTGGGACATCCCTCTCACAATCCAGGACTGCTGGCTCCCAATTGCTCACTTGCCTCTGCACTATTGTCCCTAACCACTTCTGCCTGCCAGCCTGATCATCCCCTAAAGTTAGGCAGAGCAGAATTCCATAGAGATAGGTAGAGAATAGAAGAGAGGCCTACTACCCTAATCACCTGCAACTGCCCTCCCCTGCAGGCCTAGCCCCCTCCCCAACTTCTCTGCTGGCCTAGTACCCACCCAATTGCCCTCCCCTATAGGCCTAGTACCCACCCAATTGTCCTCCCCTATAGGCCTAAGTCCCCCAATTGTCTTCTCCTGCTGACCTGGTCTTCCCCAACTCTCCCCCTCCACCAGCTCGGTCACTCTTAACTCCCCTCCTGCTTGCTTGCTCACTCACAACTGCCTCCCCTGCAGACCTGGTCTCCCCCAACTGCCCTCCCCTGAAGGCCTGGTCCCCCACAAATGCCTTCCTCTTCAGGCCTGGGTCCCTCCCCAACTGCCGTCCCCTGCTGGCCATCTTATGGTGGCCATCTTGTGTCCACATAGGGGCAGCCATCTTTGACCACAGGGGGCAGCCATTTTGTGTCTTAGGGTGATGGTCAATTTGCATATTACTCTTTTATTAGATAGAATTAGATGTGCATTCTGAGTTTATCTTTTCACTTATCAATCAATTAATAATTATCAGCAAGCACTTATCTACATTGCATATTGTTTTATGTTAGAGTATATATAATTGAGAAGATACTATGTGTTTAATCAATTGTGATTCTTTCTACAAATACATATAAATGTCTACAGTATACAAAGCTTTGTGCCAGATGAATGATGCATCTTTTATTTTTTTATTTTAAATATATTTTATTGATTTTTTACAGAGAGGAAGGGAGATGAATAGAGAGTTAGAAACATCAATGAGATAGAAAAATCAATCAGCTGCCTCCTGCACACCTCCTGCTGGGGATGTGCCCACAACCAATGTACATTCCCTTGACCAGAATCGAACCTGAGACCTTTCAGTTTGCAGGCTAATGCTCTATCCACTGAGCCAAACCAGTTTCAGTTGAACAATGTATATTAAGTAAAGAATCATAATAATGATAATAACAATGGTAGCTAATAATTATGAAGTGTCATAGCACAGTTATAGCATGTTATACACTTGCATGTTATATATATAATATATATGATATATATATTAGCTAATTAATCTTTCCAGCAACTCTTATAAGATTGCTGGAATAAGAAGACTGAGGCACAGACTATTAGATGCCTTGCCTAGAACCTGGCTCCCAGATTTATTATTTGGCATAAAGTCTCAGTTTAGAGTCACAGACTCTCAACTACTATAATTTGAGTATAAGGTTGAAAAATTAAATTGCAGTGTTGGTTAAAAATTATGTTTAATATTATCAATTTCATATAAGTTTGCATGCCTAAAGTAACAATTCAGTTCTCCCAACAAAAGGGCTGTAAGAATTTATAGGTGGTAGAAAATAAAGCAAAGAACTGGTGTTCTCAAAGAGGGCTCCGTGAAGAAGGTAGAAATTGATTTCGGCTTTAAATAGGACTTGGAAAGAAAAAGTAAAATATAGAGGGTTTTCTAGGTAGGAGGATGAAATAGGCCAGGGAGGTAAGAGTACATGCATCTCTTTGTAACTATTGACTTCCATTTGTTTTCTGTTATTTTATCTTATACTCATCTTCTGCCTAATTTCCAGATTTCAGTCACTTCCAGTACCATCAACTTATTTGCCGAAAACACGGGTATTGGGTTGAATTTTGTCAACCCTCCCCTTGCCCATTAAAGGTCATATATTGGAGTCCTAACTGCCAGTACCTTAGAATGTGACCGTATTTCAAAACAGATTTATTGCAGATATAATTAATTGAGTTCATTAGAGTGGACCTTAATCCAATATGACCAGATTCCTTATTAAAAGGAAAAATTTGGACACAGAGACACAGAGACATGCACATAGGGAGAATGCAGGTGAAGATGAAAGTACAGATAAAAATGAAGTGCAGAAATGCTTCTACAAGCCAAGAAACACCAAAGACTACAAGAATCCACTGGAAGTAAGCTAGAGACATAGGGCCTGCTCTCACAACCCTCAGACATAACCAACCTTGATCTTGGGACTGTGAGAAAATAAATTTCTATTGTTGAATCTACCTGCTTTGTGGTATTTGATTATTACAGCCTTAGCAAAGTATTCATATATGGGGAAACTCAAGGAGCCGTGCATCTTCCACTCATTCTTTGGATGCCCTTATTCTCTCTCCCTCCCCTGACATGCACCAGTATCTTCAATGGTGGGGATTTTCCTCATTCCATTGTAATATATAAGTAATGGTAAACATTAGTTAATACTAAGACAAATACTTTTTAGGTAAATTTACATGTATTACTTCATCTAGTCTTCACAACAAATCATGAATTGGGTTGCATTATCCTGAATAAAGATCAAAGAATTTACTAATAGTCATATAGCTAGTGTTGTAATGAAGATGAAAAGAAAGAAAACATTTATTGACTACTTAGTCTATATGCAACACTATGTCATCTGGTTTCATAAGTCAAAATTCTCTTACTTTTTGGTAACCTTGGACAAAACTGTGTGTGTAAGTCATTATTATGCCTTTTTTCCAGATCATACAATTGAGGCAGAGTTTATGAAATAGTTATTGTTCATGCTGCCAGTAAGTTGGGGGGACAATATTTGAAGCCATTTGCAATGACTTTAGAATACATATTTTGCCTCTGAAGTAAATTATATTGAATAGTCTCACTACATCTTTATAAATCTTTTATTTTTCTCAATCTTCCCTGCTGGTGTTTCTTATCCACTCCTGTATGCACAGCCCCACCTTGTACTTTGGAACCCTCTCCGTAAAGAGAAATATAAAAACAGCTTTATCAGAGGTCAAAGATCTCCTCTCCAAAATTGAAGAACTGCTTTTCTTCTCTGGTTTAATACTAAGCTGGGCACCAAGTTGGTTTTTTCTATTTCCTTGCAGCCCCATTCCCTCTTTGAATCACTTGTGGAGTAATTATGCTGCTGACTTGATTTCATCACTCTAGAGTATTCCTGATTAGTATGATATGTCTTTCTAAATATCTGTTATTTTAAATATCAGTTTTTGTTGGTACTGATCAACATTGATTCATTTTTAATCATGAGTGTTAAAGCTTTCTAAGAGACAACGGTTTCTGAAATTTCTTAAAGAGCCTTCTGTTGATTACATTATACAAGCAACACAGTGCACATTCTGTTCTTTCTCTTCTCCAGCATGGATGGAGTGAGGAAAATCCCCACCATTGAAGATACATGGTCCCAGAAAGGAACATAATAAGAGACTCAGATACTGAAATAGGATAAAAGTACTAAATATTCAATATAGGCTACAAAGTGGAGACAAGAAGCACAGTATTTTAACTCAATAGAAAATCTGAGTTAGAGCAAAACCAATAGATCAGGAAATGATTACCATTTAAAAGATAATTTATTACTCACAGTTCCCAAAAGAAGGGGGCACACCACACCACTCAAGATCAGTCTTAGTGTTGATCAGATGGAAAGGGAAAAGCTATGACAAGAGCCTTTGTAGTGGTTTCTGTGAAAAAGAAGGGATGAGACCATGGTAAACAGATTTAGGATTCACTAGTTTGAATAATTTTAGCAAGCACTGAGGAATAGAATCTAGCTTTCTGGTTCCTGAGGGGACTAGTGCAGGTGGAGAGTGGCCCAGAGTGTGTAAACTCAATAAAAGAGTGGTTGGGGCATGGATTCTAGATCGTTTAGCTTATATTTGAAAAAGTGTGCTCAAAATAGACTTATTCACTATCTTTATTAGTTAATCTTGGGAGGAAAGTCCTTCCAAGGCTCCAGAAATCAAAGAATCAGAATACAAAATATGAAAGATGTGATTAATATACCAAATCGATAACCACTAATTTATGGAATGGGGAATTGTTTTAAAATTAAAATTTATTTAAATTTTATCTTTATTAGTTACAATTTATAGACCTTTTACTTTATATTTTCTAATGTTTTAGAAAAAAAATACCTTTGTATCAACAAAGAATCACTTGGGAATTACAAGGTGGATCCAAATATTGCTAAACAATGAAAATCACAGTATAAGTAGTTATGATCCATTTATAAATTTATCATTTGAAGCACCATTATGATGTTTGAACATGGTATACAAATTTTAGTCTATTTTTAAGGATATATGAAATTGTTAGCTGTTGTGTTGGATGATAATTCCCATGAATATTAAACATTTGATGTGAATGCTTGAGGGTTGAATTGCATTCATGAGACTTTCTGAAATCAGTTTTTGGGCAATGAGAGTGAAGAGTAGTCTTGTTCCTGGAGACTAGGCGATCATGGAGCATCTGGCCTTGCCACACCCCAACTGAACCACCTATCCCCAGCCCTCTTCAGGCGTCGAGATAAGTTTTTCTGACAGTGCTGCTATACCACGGTTGCTGCTCAGATGCCGTCAGGAAGCACTAATGAATAAACCTATATGTGTTTCAGGAAGAAAAGACTGTTCTGTGGTCCAGGCTGGCACTGTGCTGTAATTAAGTACATCTCTGCAGATCCACAATCCACATTACTGTTTATAATCTTCGATTTGGAAGCCAGAGCAGACTCACCAAAGAACCAAATAGCAGAAGTTCTTGCTAGTCAGTACTCCAGGTCACCTTCACCTGTCCTATATCCTATAAAAGTTCCTATGCACTGACCTCAGCTGTATTTCTATATGCTCTTATTCTTTCCCAGCCTAGACCTGATCCAAAATAATTCTCACATCTAACATTTTGCTTACCCAGAATTTTAGGGATGCTTGTGCAGATAGAAATCCACATGACCAGCCACAAGCTTCCAGAAGTTCTCCTGAAATCTGGGGAATATTATGTACTGCTTGGAACCATAGATTATACTCAAAGGAACAGATTCCAAATTACACCCCCAGAAGGCTAACATGCACATCAGTGAGTTTTAGACTTTAGAGTCAGATAACTGTTTCAGTTCCAATACGTTATGGGTTGATGGACAATTTGATTGACTACGCTTGCTCCGTTTTCCTCATCTGTAAAGTGGGGGAGAAACTCACTTCCCATCATGATAATCAAGTAAGATAAAGTGTAGTTAACTAATACCTACACACACTATAAAACTGTGGAGAAAAGGGCCCCTGAGGTATGCTTTGCTCAAAGCTTTTCTTTAAGGGAATATTTGTGACTAAGTCTAAAATGCGAAAGGGTCTGAATGTTTGCTTTCCAGGGTACTGAGCAAGTCCTGGTACGAGGCCAAATTAACAAGAAATCTGACCAGAGAAAACCTGAAGAAATAGGTTGTGTGGTGAGAGTTTAAGAAGGGGAAGAAGGTTATATCTCTAGGGCTGCTAAGAGGCAATGGAAAAGAACAAGAACTGGTCTAGTATTTGAAGAAACACCGAGAGCAGGACCCCTACAATTCCCCAGCAATGCTATACTGGCATTGTGCAGTTTTTACAGCAAAATATCTTCAATAAGGAGTTGCATTTACTATAAATATTTTGTTTTAAAAAACTTTTCAAATTGCTCTGCTAAGCATTGTTTCCTTATAAGTTAAAATAATAATTTTCTTATAAATATTTAAAGGAAATCACCATAGCATGCCTTAATATAGCAGTACACACAACAAAGGAAATTTCTGTAATCACAAGTATGGAGAAGTGTGTTCAAATATGCACCAAGTCCTCCAGAATTATGTAAGTGCTCCAATAATTTTAAGTACATTTTATAAATTTCTGGGATAAGACTCCCATTGCAAGAACACAAACTATGTTTTTTTTAAACCAATGTCACTCAACCAAAGAAATGATTTACTTTTGCAAAAAAATTAGATCACTGAAATGGAAAGCTCTCACACATATACACATACAAATATCTTTATACAATATTATATGGATTATAAATATCTATATCAATACATGTAGATATAGATACTACATAAAAATTTAAAAATTAAAGTATGAACATTTCTTTTCCCAATTCCATAATATTTTTCAAGAGGAAGTGTTCCTTTAAAAAAAACACCACTTAGACAAACATTAAAACAATCTGCCTGGGAAAAGGCAGCAAAAACTATTCTTAAGACAACTTAAAGCTCATATTCGTCTATTCACTGAATATATAGTCATTAATATGGTGAGAAATTAGAAAATGTTTGTTTCTTTAAGCAGATGATTATTTGAAACTAATTATTAAGTCAAACATTTGTGTGACTGTTGTAACATTTCTTATAAATTAGTTATTTTTCCATAGTATAAAACCATTTTGGGAATTAAATTTTCAGGTTTTCATACCCTGATTGTCAAATTATTTAACAAAACAAAACCCTCAAATAACTATACTCTAATTAAATGTCTGCATATGCTTTGAATGTAAAGCAATAATTACAAATCAATCAAAAGCATTACTGTAGGAATAAGTTCAGCAAATTCACTGAGTTAATGTACAGATGTTACAGATAGAAATATGCCTCTTTTCTGACTGTAATAACAGCCAGTTTTAAAGCCTTTCTGTTCTATAAAAGACCATCAGTAAGAGCTGATAGCTTATGGAAATGTAAAGATATTCAGGAATTTTGTTGGCTCTGTTATTACCTATAACTTGTCTCCCTTTCCTCTTTTTCCTTCCTCAGAATGTTGAACAAGAAATCAAAGAGGCTGAAGTACCTAGAAAGAAAAGGCACCTGCTGATCAATAATTCTTAAAGCTAATGAGTAAATATTTAGTATCAATATCATTATTGCTCTATTCACTTATTCATTAATCCATCCACTTAATGAACAACTATTATAGATGCAAAATTATGTAGAAAATAATATGCCAAGTTTTTTACCTCAATAAATTTATACTCTAACTAGAGGCCCAGTGCATGATATTTGTGCACTGGAAGAGATTCTTCAGCCCAGCCTGTGCCTTCTCAAAGGGACCAGGCCTAAGCAGGCAGGTGGACATCCCCCTGAGGGGTCTTTAGCACAGCAGTAGAGGTTGGAGAGGCTCCCGTCACTACCTTGCCAGCCCTGAGCCTGGTTTCTGGCTAAGAGGCACTCCCCATGTGGGAGCAACACACTGTCCACCAGGGGCTGATCCTACATTGAGCATCTGGCCCCTGGTGGTCAGTGTACATCATAGCAACCAGTTGTTTGATTTTCATATTAGCCTTCTATTATATAGGATAGACATATAAGTGAGAAATACTAACAAATCACTGAAGAATTAAATTGGGGTATTTTCTGGAGGATTCACCAGTAGAGGACAAAAATGATTGCAAACCTTTAAATAATCTCAGTAATTAATTATTCTTTTTGATGTACAATCTTATGACTTGTGAGTTTTGAAAGTATTTTACTTACTTTATGGCAATGATATGGATCAAAATTAATGAGGCTCTTTACCTGATAGAAGATAAATAAGTAATCATTGTTAACCTAGCTCTGCCTCCCATCCTATCCCAATCCCTAAATGGCTGATATGAAGGAGATTTTTGTATTAAGTAGAGAGAGTATTCTCTTTCTCTCTCCTGGTAACCTGGTTTTCTATCTTTAGAGATCATATTTCAAAAGTAGTCAGAAAAGAAAAAAAACTCTAACTCATTTGCCAAAGCAATCTATACTAACAAAAGCCTAGGTGGCCCTTTCACCCTCATGTGGCACCTTCACATCATCACAAGATGGCCACACCCATGTCACCACAAGATGGTCACCCTTACATCATCACAAGATGGCTGCCTCTACATTGCCACAAGATAGTCACCATAAGATGACCACCACAAGATGACCAGCAGGGGAGGGAAGTTGGGGGTGACCAGGCTGGGAGGGGAGGGCAGTTGGGGCCCATCAGGCTAGCAAGGGAGTGGTTAGGGCAGTAGTGGTTAGAGGCAATCAGGCAGGCAGGAAGGTGAGTGATTAGGAACCAGAAGTTCTGGATTGTGAGAGGGGTGTCCAACTGCTGGTTTAGGCTCAATAATGCAGGGATTGGGCCTAAACTAACAATTGTACATCCCTTGAGGAGTCACAGATTGGAGAGGGTGCAGGCTAGGCTGAGAGATAATCCTCCTCCCAAGTATGAATTTAGTGCACCCGCTGCTAGTCTATAATATCCTATCTAATAAAAGAGTAATATGTATGCAAATTGCCCATCACTCCAACACATAAGATAGCTGCCCTCATGTGGACACAAGATGGCCATGACAAAATGGCCAGCAGGGGAGGGCTGTTGGGAGGGACTAGGCTGGTAGAAGAGGGAAGTTGTGGGCCTACAGAGAAGGGCAGTTGGGAGGGGACCCAGGCCTGCAGGGGAGAGCAGTTGTGGGGAACCAGGCCTACAGGGGAGGGAAGTTAGACATCAATCAGGCTGGCAGGGGAATGGTTAGGGGGGTAATCAGGCTGGCAGGCAGGTGAGTGGTTGAGAGCCAGTAGTCCTAGATTGTGAGAGGGATGTCTGACTGCCAGTTTAGGCCCAATTCAGGCTGGATTGGGCCTAAACTGGCAGTCGGACATCCCTTAAGGGGTCCCAGGTTGGAGAGAGTGCAGGCTGGGCTGAGGGACACACACCCCCGGTACATGAATTCAGTGCACCAGGCCTCTAGAAAAAGCATAATATGAAATTGACTGAACCGCCAAACAGCAGACCGACCATCCTGATGACCTTCTGATTGAAGCCGCAGCTGTGAGGGCCAAGGCAGCTGGAGCTGTGAGGGCCAACCCCCTTGCACTAATTTCATGCAACAGGCCTTTAGTCATTCTATAAATTTGGAAGTCACCCAAAACAGGATTTCTGCATATTAGTTTTCCACTCTCCAATATGAAAAAAGAAGCTACAGAAAGTATGAACAGTTTTCAAGTCAACAGACCCATCTCTAAATTATTGAGTGTATATTTTAATCACCAAATTTTAAAAAAAGTTCCAAGTCAACATAACAAACACAATATTTTGCAACTTTTCTTGTTTAAAAATGTAAAATTCTGAACCAAATTTTCTTTTAATTTATTGATGTGTATCTTAAAAAAGACTTTACTTCCCAGTACTGAAAATTATTTTACAAAGATGAAAGTGATTGTTTCTATAAATTGAGCTCTTGTTTCCTAAATGTAGTATTTCCTACCTTTCTTTATAAAGATGCTATAGCAAAACTGGAAAAAATTAAAGATGACTAGGGACTATTGATTTGGTAATAGTGATTATCCGGGACACAATGTGAGGGAAGGATTCAGGGAGGAAAATGGAGCAAAAAAAGGATAATAATGAAATTTCTACCATGCTTCAAATCTGATCATAATTTTATTTAATGTCAATGGCAACTGTGTGAGAGAGTATTATTTTCTGTTTTACTGGGCTTAAATAAAATATTCCAGATCCCAATATGGTCAGGCTGGTGATCTAATCCACATCTTCATGATCCCAGAACCTGACTCTATTCCCTTCTAGATAAAAGAGGGTTCTGATAAAAACGGGTTATTTTTTCAAAGGAACTATTTGTATGCTGGTATCAGGAAACACTGAACAAATGGCATAAATGTAATTGCTCTTTAATGACTCAATGATGTTTTATTCAAAGTACCAGATATTGTTCTATTATTTTTTGCAGTACAAAATTTTCTCAATCAACTTAACCATTAGACCACCCAATGAGTTAATAATTCTTATACTAATCAAATATCCTAAGACTATTCCAATAGCTTTTTGCTCTATAAAATGCTTTTCACAGTATGAAAAAATTCTAAGGTATTAATGAGTTCATGTGTGTGATGTTCTTTGGCTTTATTGAAAGAAAGGGCTAAGTATATAAGTGATGTTATTCTCTTTTGTTTCCTTTCATTTGATGTCTTGCCTAAAATGACTGTGACTTGTTGATTCTGCCAGTCTCCATAAAAATAAAGTTATCCTTCATGGCCTAAATAACTCAATCAGGCAGTATTGATTTAAATTCTGGGCTTTTAGGAACAAAGAAAAATGCTTTCATTTTATAGCTTTACTGTTTGTGGATTGGTCACACAATCACAATGATGTCAGTTTAATTTAAGAATTCAGAAGCTATTGGTAAGGGAAGGTAATACAAACATTAGAGAGATTGTCCTGGCAAATGGACCCAGCAATATTCCTAGTAAACATTAACTTTATAAAGCATTGAAGATGCCAACAGTCTGTTGACCCAGAAGACAAGCTCAGAAGTAGAAATGTCGTTTTGACAGGGGAATGAGTTGGATGTAAATGGATTATAAAAACACTAGAGATTATTTGCATCTGCTATTGTATTACTTGGAAATTTAATCACATAGTTTATAATTAACAGGAGATATTCCCTTTGTATCAGGAAAAGAATTTTAATTCAATATCTGCAGTTGCTAATTTTATTTTCTCAATTATTCTTAGCTTCCTGTATCTTGTTCTTTTTAAGTTCTCATCAGGATCTTAGCCTCTCTCTTTCTACTGGCTCCTTTTCATTTAATCATGGCCAATATACCCTTTGTCCCAAACAAACAACAACAAAAACTTAACTTCACAATCTCCTCTACTTCCATAGCCATTTTTTCTTGAAAATATTTTCTTTGTGTCTTATAACAGTAAATTATCTGAATTTGTCTAATCAAATAATGTCCTACTGCTACTTCATGTATTCTTGTTATAACCCTTGTCACATTGTATCATGATTATCTCTATCTATGAATTGTATCAGATTGTTTTAATCCATTGAAGCCTCCTAATCTATAATCCCAGCCCGTTTTCTTATCCTAAAATACAATCTTATATATATATGTATATATATTACTACCTATTGGACTTCTTCACTTCAGTATCTCATAATACTTCACACTCAGATTGTCTAAAACTGACTCATCATTTCCTCTTCCAAATCTATATTTTTTCTCAAATATTCCCTATGACAGTGGAAGGCAGCTCTATCCAGTTTATTTTTTCTTATTTATTTATTTTTTAAATTAATTTATTACATGTATACATATCTGTATACATATCTTCCCATTGCCCCCCACACACTCCCATGCATACCTTAATCCCTCAGTGTCTTGTGTCTATTGGTTATGCTTATATGCATGCTACAAGTCCTTCGGTTGATCTATCTACCCCAACTCTCCCTAACCTTCCCGCTGTAATTTGACAGTCTGATACTTTACTGCCTCTGTATGTATCTTTTTGCTCATCAGTTTATAAGGTTCTTTATTATCCATAAATGAGGGAGATCATGGAATACTATGCTGCCATAAAAAAGAAGGAATTCTTACCATTTGCAGCAACCTGGATGGAATTGGAGAGCATTATTCTAAGTGAAATAAGCCAGTCAGTTTATTTTTTAAACTAGAAATTGCATAGCCATCTTTTATTTCTCTCTACAGCTCATCTCTAATATTTAGTTAACCACAACATATTGCCCATTTATTCCCTAAGTTCTTCTTGGATTTCATTCCATCTAACAGTCTCTGTTCTGGGCCATACCAATTGTTATCTTCTTCAATTACTGAAACTGCCTTCTAAGCTTCCCACTCACTCCACACATTTGATTAGAATAATCTTTCTGAATATCAATGCAGTCTATCACTATTCTGACAAAATCTTTGTCCATTGCCCTTATAATAAATGGTCAGTTCTTTCACACAGCTTGCAAGTTCCATTTGTATTTCCAGTCTCATTCTTTGTTCTCATGACTTCCTCCTTGACCAGCCTATTTTAGAGTGACAGATTTTTTTCTTTTATTCTTTAAAGCAGCCATATTCTCATGGTCAGAACTTCATGTACACTTGTCTATTTTCTTCAGTAATGTTCAAATCATGTTTCTTCTTGATTTTTCTCTATCTCAAGGTTCTAGAACAGTGCCTTTCAAGCAGTAGGTGCTTAACAAAATCTGAATGCTTCTATCTAAAATAAAAATGCTTGGTAGTTAATTGCATTCTCTCCTTATATCAGAAAACACAGATTCAGGTTCCTCTGGAGAGCATAACCATATAATTGTTCATCCATACCAGGACATGTTGACAGCAAAGAGGATAATATTACTAAATTACAGATCATCAGGAGTAAACTAGGACTGTAGCAAGCAAACCAGGAACAGCAATTACCTTGACTTAGGAGCAAGGTAGATTACATAAATGAATAAAGCACAAGCATGCCTGCTTTCCTTAGGGAGGGGGAGTGTTCTATTGATCTAGAAATAGCAGCAACTATGCAACTCCAGAAACTTTTATCATGTCAGAATGCAGACCCAGTCTTATCAGATATTCTAGTGGGCTCAATCCCCAGTGTGAAGCATGCAGGAGACAGCCAATCAATGATTCTATCTCATCATTGATGTTTCTATCTCTCGCTCCCTCTCCAATTCCTCTCTGAAATCAATAAAAATATATTTAAAAAAAATAACTTCTTAAGCCATCTCTTCTTTATCTCTATAATCACTGTCTTAGTTTATGCAGTTTGAGGTCTTAACTGAAAACATTGTAATTGACCCTTAAATGATCCTTCCACCTTCATTTTCTTCCCACTCAACCCATTCTTGGCATAGCTACCATGTTTTTACTTCTAAAGCACAAAAGTGACAATGTCACTAGGGCACCTGTGTCCTATAACTTCCATGATGAAGTTAAAATACCTTAGAAATAAAAATGTTCATATTTTTTGACTTAATTAATTAATTTAAATAAACTTATTCTTAAATAATCAGAGATGTAACACTGGCAAGTGTAACTCAGTTGATTGAGCATTGTCCCATGCTCCAAAAAATCCCAGTTCAATTCTTAGTTACGGAACATGCCCCAGTTAAGGGTTTGTTTTCATCTCTAGTCAGGGGATGTTTCTCTCTCACATCCATATTTCTCTGTCTTTCTCTCTCTCTTCCCCTTCCTCTCTCTCAAAAAGTCTATAATAATAAAAGCATAATATGCTAATTAGACCAGATGTCCTTCCGAATTTCTTTCTGGACAAAGATGTGGTGTCAGGGGCTGAGGCAGAGATGACAGAGGTGATAGACTGGTGTCAGGGGCCGAGGCAGAGATGGCAGAGGTGATAGAGACTCCCCACCCCACCCCCACCAGCCACAGTGGGAGCACCAAGCTCCTTGCATGAATTTCATGCATCAGGCCTCTAGTAATAATAATAATCAGAGGTATATAAACTTTCTTAGGTTGTTTTTTTCCTTCCTCCAGATCCAAACTTAAGAGTGAACTTCTATCATAGAAATGTAGTGTTGGCATAGATGCTAAGACTCCAAAATAAACAAACAAATAAACAAATAAAAACACTCTAATCTTTGTATTCAGTAAACAGGACTAAAGATCCTCTGCAAGACAGAAAATGTGAGGGGATCCAATAAAAAAAGAGTGCTGAGGAAAGGAATTTCCTAATTTTATCTATGAATCAGTAAAAGTCTTGAGCTCATCTCTGAGCTGGGTGTGCATGGGAAACACCAAAGTAGCATAGAGAAAGCTTTGAGATTTGAACTATAATATAAAGCACCATCTTAGTTCCAGGTTAGTCAGTGAGCGTCACATGAGTGACACAGAACCAAAGCAATGCAGCAAAGGTTTGGAATGTAAACTGATCATTGAAACCACTACTAAAAAATGTGAAAAATAAATTATGTTCTGACTCTAAATAGGTTAAATGCATCTTAAGACAAGAATATTGTCAATAAGATTTTGACAGAAACCATAAAGTTCAAAGTGGGTAGTACATAATTCAAAAATACACAACATACAAAAAATTCAAAAAAAATATGATGAATTATCAAAGAAAAAAATCAATATGTGCCAACCACAATGCAAACCAAATGTTAGAACAGCACAGAATGAATATAGAGCAAATAATATGACTATTGCTCCTTTAATTAAAAATAAATACACATGAAATAAATGAAAATAAAAAAGTTGTCAGCAGATAATTAAAAACTAATAAAAATTAAAAATTTTGGTACTAAAATATACAATACGTAATTTTTTTAAATTTATGAATACAATAGAATGAGATAGATGAGAATCTGGGAACTTTGGGAGAGACCAGCAGATATTATCTAGTATAAGGAATAGAGAGGAATACATTTAATATCCTATATGATAAAGAGGTAATATGCAAATTGACCATAGTGCCCTCACACAAGATGGCCTCCCCCATGTGGTCACATGATGGCTGCCATAAGATAGCTGGCAGGGGAGGTCAGTTGGGGATGACCAGGCCAGCAGGAAAGGATAGTTAGGGACAACTGGGCCAGCAGGGGAGGGCAGTTGGGAGTGATTGGGGAGCAGTTAGATGTTGATCAGGCTGGGATTGGGCCTAAACCAACAGTTGGACATCCCCCAAGGAATCCCAGATAGGAGAGAGTGCAGGCTGGGCTGAAGAAGGGACACTCCATCCCCACTGCACAAATTTCATGAACTGATCTCTAGTATATATATAACAGATCTTTGGTGACTTTAGAATAATATGAAAAGTTTTAACCTTTCCCCCACACACACACTGGAGTCCTAAAAGGGGAGAGAAAGCAAATGGTGCAGAAGACAAAACTTAAAATAATATTGGCTAAACTATCCTCAAATTATTGAAAGACAAAGATTGACAGATTCAAGAAGCTTAGCAAACCTCTTGCAAGTGAAAAATCAAAGAAAATCATATCTAGACATATCATAATCAGGCTGGTGAATATACCAAAGTTAAATAAAAAATCCTCAAAGCAATGAAAGGTAAATGATAAATTACATATAGGGAGCAACAGTATAAGTGATAGCAGTTCTTTTTCATCTTCTTTTTTTTCTTTTATCAAAAAATAGTAAAACAAATAGAAAGCCAGAAAACAGTAAAACAAATCTTTTAACTGCTGGCAGAGAACTGTCATCCAAAATTCTGCTATCAATAAAAAGATTCTTTAGACATAAAGTTGAAATAAAGATATTAGCTACCAAGTGTTGGGTGAGGGGAGAAACTAAGAGAATTTGTTGCTAGCAGACCTACTCCAAAAGATATGGAATTTCTTCCTATTTAAGAGAAGTAAAGCCAATTCTATATGCTCTTTTCCAGAAAATAAAATAAGAACTTTTCCCACAGCCTTGCAGCCCACAGTTCCTTTTAAGGTGCATGAATTTGTGCACTGGGCCTCTAGTACACACACACACACACACACACACACACACACACAGACTGACTAACAGGATATTCCATGGTGATTCTAATGTTTTCCTCCTAAGATCGGAACAAAGCAAGGATGTCCACTCTCAGCATTTCTATTCAGCATCATTCTGGAAGTCCTCAGTAATGCAATAAAGCAACAAAAAAGGTACATTTTATAGAAGAGAAAATAAAACTATATTTTCAGATGTGATTATACAGGCTGTCCCCCCCAAAATATATACACACTTTAACAGCTAAAGCTCAATTTTGAAAATGAAATGTATTTTAATAAATACTTTCTATATAATTATTCAAAGGATGTGTATACATTTTTATAATATAAAGTAATATAATGAAATTGACCAAAAAATACCTATCACCAATGAGTGTATTTATCAAGTACCCAAAATACAAGGTCAAATATGTCTAAGATCAAATTTTCAGCAGTTTTATTTTGCCAATATTAACAAGCTTATTATGGAAAGGGTACTATTTCTTTTTTTTATGGCTGTAGTGTACCACAGCTTTTATTCCCTCCACTCATCTACTGATGGACACTTGGGTTGCTTCCAAATCTTGGCTATAAATTTTACCCAGCATGGATGGACCTGGGAAGCATTAAGCTAAGTGAGATAAGCCAGTCAGAGAAAGACAAGTACCATATGATTTCATTCATATGTAGAATCTAATGAACAAAATGAACTAACAAGCAAAATAGTGACAGACTCATAGATAGAGAGCAGGCTGACAGTTTTCAGGGTAGGGCAGAGTGGGGGCATAGAGAGAGTGAGAAAAAAAAAAGAGAAAAAAATTCAAAAACACAGACAACAGTATGGTGCTTGCTGAAGGGAACAGGGGTGAAGGGAGGCTGTGGAGGATATAGGGGGATAAATGGTGATGGAAGAAGACTTGACTTGCGTGGTGAACACACAAGAGAGTGTACAGATGATGTCCTATAGAATTGTGCACCTGAAATTTGTATAATTTTGTTAACCAGAGTTACCCCCAATAAATTAAGTAAAAAGAAAGATGTATATTTAAAAAATAAATAAATGGAAAGGCAACATAACTAGGAAAAGGAAACATTTTTTTTCAAAGAATAAAAACATGAAGGTTGTATATGATTTAATTTAAAGACTTCCTATAAAATCCTCAGTAATAAAGGCAGTGTAGTATTGGTGAAAAGATAGACACATAGGTCAATGGAACAGAATAGAGAGTGCAGAAATAAACCCATAAACACAGGGTCAATTGATTTTGACAGAAGTGCAAAGCCAGTTTGATGGAGAAATGTTAGTTTATTATACAAATGCTTATAGAACAATTAAATACACATATACAAAAACATGAACTCAATACATACCTCACAAGTTATATAAAAATTAACTCACAATAATACATACACCTAAATGTAAAAAACAAAACTATAAAACTTCTAGAACTACAAGATAAAAACTTTGTGACTCTGGGTCATAGGTAATGAATATACCAAAAGAAAAATCTATAAAAGAAAAACATTTATGAATTGACATTTTCCTATATATTAAAGAGGTAATATGCAAATTGACCATCACTCCATCACACAAGATGGCTGTCCTCATGTGGCCAAAGATGGCCACCCGAAGATGGTCAGCAGGGGAGGGTAATTGTGGGCCATCAGGCCAGCAGGAGAGAGCAGTTGAGGGTGACCAGGCCTGCAGGGGAGGGCATTTAGGGGTAACCAGGCTTCCAGGAGAGGGCAGTTTGGAGGGACCAGGCCTGCAGAGGAGGGCAGTTAGGGGTAACTGAGCTGGCAAGGGAGAGCAGATAGGGGTGACTGGGCCAACAGGGTAGGGCAATTGTAGGCAATCAGGCCTGCAGGGGAGGGCAGTTAGGGTGACTGGGCTGGTAGAGGAGGGCAGTTGGGACCAACCAGGCCTGCAGGAAAGGATAGTTGAGGGGGACCAGGCCTGGAGGGGAGGGAAGTAAGAGGCAATTGGGCCAGCAGGGGAGCAGTTAAGTATCAATCAGGCTGGCAGGAGTGGTTAGAGGGTGATCAGGATGGCAGGCAGAAGTGATTAGGGGCAATCAGGAAGGAAGACAGGTGAGCAGTTGGGAGCCAGCAGTCCCGGATTGTGAGAGAAATGTCCCTGATTGGAGAGGGTGCAGGCTGGGCTGAGGGACACTCTTCCCCTCGCCCCCTCTGTGCACAAATTTCGTACACTGGACCTCTAATCAAAATATAACATTTATCCTGGTAAGAAAATTAAAAGCAAGCCACATACTGAGAGAAAAATATTTGCCAATTACATAGACAACAAAGGACTGAACCAAAACATATAAAGAATTCTAAACACTTGAAAAGAACTGGAATAGAGGTTTGAATAAACATTTCACCAAAGAAGGTATATGCATATTACAAAATCCTCAAAATCATTAGTCATCAAGGATTACATTTTAAAACTACCATGGGGCACCATTACACACCTATTATAAAGGCTTAAAAATACTGATATTATCAAGTACTGATGACGATGGAGAATAACCAGAACTTTCATAATGTTGCTGGTGAGACTGTATAATAGTATGGCCACCTTGAAAAAGAGCTTTTCAGTTTGTTATTTATCTAAATATTTATGATCCGGCAATCCTATTCCTAGGCATTTACTAAAAAATAATGAAACTCTGGTTCACACAAAAACCTGTTTGAATGTTTTAGCATCTTTATTCATAATTGCCAAACACTGAAAGCAAATAGATGTTTTTCAGTTGATAAATGGATGAATATTATTCTCATTTTAACTTATTTGAAAAATAAATTATTATTTTAAGCAAAGATAATAAATTCTATAACATGAAGTAAAATCTCTGGGAAGAATGAAAAGGACACTATGGGGGAATATACTTGATGTGGTCTAATATTATTTGGTGTAGATTGTAATACATGTAAACTGCATGGTAAATACCAGAATAACCACTGAAAACATAAAACATATATACTAAAAAGCCAATAGTAGAGATTAAAAGAATCCAAGTGTGCATATTTCTCTTACAGGAATATTATTTTTGAGTATTTCAGATCATATAAACTGTAATTATATTTAAAGAAATAAGTCTAGATGGAGAGAGGGAAGTATTTTTATATTTCATTGTGTATTTTAAAAATACTTTGAATATTCTTTCAATAATGAATGTACTCATTTGAAATTTATTTTTTTAATGGCAGTCATTAGAGCAGTGGTTCTCAACCTTTCTAATGCCACAACCCTTTAATACATTTCCTCATGTTGTGGTGACCCCCAACCATAAAATTATTTTCAGCCAAAAACAGTTTGGTTCAGTGGATAGAGCGTTGGCCGACGGATTGAAAGGTCCCAGGTTCGATTCCGGTCAAGGGCATTTACCTTGGTTGCGGACACATCCCCAGTAGGGGGCGTGCAGGAGGCGGCTGATCAATGTCTCCTCTCATTGATGTTTCTAACTCTCTATCCCTCTCCCTTTCTCTCTGTAAAAAAAAACAATAAAATATATTCCAAAATTATTTTCATTGCTACTTTATAACTATAATTTTGCTACTGTTAATGAATCATAATGTAAATATCTGTATTTTCTGATGGTCTTAGGCAACCCTGCTGCTGTAGAGCTTAAGACCATTGGGAGACACAGATATTTACATTATGATTCATTAACAGTAGCAAAATTACAGTTATGAAGTAGCAATGAAAATAATTTTATTTATTTTTTTCTACAACATGAGGAACTGTATTAAAGAGTTGTAGCATTAGAAAGGTTGAAAACCACTGTATTAGAGGGACTTATGAGTCATTTTGTTTTCTTCATACTTTTCTGACTTCAAAACTAGTAAGTGTCATCATTAAAGAATATATGTTAGCCCAAACCGGTTTGGCTCAGTGGATAGAGTGTCAGCCTTCAGACTGAAAGATCCCAGGTTCCATTCCGATCATGGGCATGTATCTTGGTTGCAGGCACATCCCCAGTAGGGGGCGTGCAGGAGGCAGCTGATCGATCTCTCTCTCTCATCGATGTTTCTAACTCTATCCCTCTCTCTTCCTTTCTGTAAAAAAAATCAATAAAATATATAAAAAGAAAGAAAGAAAGAATATATGTTAAAATGACATTTTGTATTCAGAGAATAATAAAATCATAATTATACTCATGATTCACATAGTAAAATTTTATACCATTTGTTAATAAACTAGAGGCCTGGTGCATGAAATTTGTGCACAGGGGCAGGTCCCCTCACCCCAGCCTGCACCCACTCCAATCTGGGACCCCTCGGGTGATGTCGACTGCTGGTTTAGGGATCCTTAGGGATCAGGCCTAAACTGGCAATCAGACAGCCCTCTCACACTCCTGGACTGCTGACTCCTAATTGCTCACCTTCCTGTGTGCCTGGTCACTCCTAACTCACCCCCCACTCTTATCACCCCTCACTGACTCTGCGTGCCCACCTCATCACCCCTAACAATCCCCCTCTATTGGACAGGTTGTCCCCAGCTGTCCTGTCCCTGCTGGCCTGGTTGCTCCTAACTGCCCCCCTGCCAGCTTGGTCACCCCTTACTGCCCTCCCTGATGGCCTGGTTGCCCCCAACTGCCCCCCTCTGCTGGCCTTGTTGCCCCATGCAGCCTGCTTATTCAGTTGTTTGGTCATCCCTCACTAACCCCCCGCTGGCCGGGTTACCCCACACAGTTTGCTGTTGAGTCATTTGTTCATCCCTTACTAACCCCCTTGCCAGCCTGATCATAGGCAGGTATCTTGTGAGGGTGTGAGGGTTAATTTTCATATTACCTATTTATTATATAGGATTTATATGAATAAAGTTTCACTATTTATTTATTTATTTATTTATTTATTTATTTATTTTCTACCAATCTGAGAAAAGAAGTGTCTTTTATTTTGATCTTTGCTTGTTAAATTATAAGTAAGATTGGTATATTTTGTATTTTATTAGCCATTTCTTTTCATTGTCTGTTGATTGAGTATTCATATTTTTGAACATTTTCTTTACTTTAATATATATGAGCTAATTCTATACAACAAATTTCATTTTTTATATTTTGAAACTATTTTTCACAATTTCACTGCTCTTTTAACTTTGTGTTATTTATGAAATACAGAAGTTTTGAATATTTATGCAATCAAATCTTTAAATAATTTTAATTATGGCTTAGGAGTTTTATGCTCTTTCTGCAAACCTTCTCAAATATATATTTGCTCACTTTTACTTCTAAAAATTCACAGTTATAATATTTTTTTTACATTTAAAATTTTGTCAATTTAAACTTTATTTATTATTATTTTTTTAATTTATTTTTATTTTTTATTTTTTAATAAATCTTTCTTGTTCAGATTATTACAATTGTTCCTCTTTTTTCTCCCTATAGCTCCTCTCCACCCAGCTCCCACCCCATCTTCTGCTCTTACCTCCCCCCCATTGTCCTCATCCATAGGTGTATGATTTTTGTCCAGTCTCTTCCTGTACTCTCTTCACCCCTTTCCCCTGAGAATTGTCAGTCCACTCCCTTTCTATGCCCCTGATTCTATTATATACACCAGATTGTTCTGTTCATGAGATTTTTAATTGACTTGATTTTTAGATTCACTTGTTGATAGATATGTATTTGTTGTTCATAATTTTTATCTTTACCTTTTCTTCTTCCTCTTCTTAAAGAGTACCTTTTAGCATTTCATATAATACTGTTTTGGTGTTAATGAACTCCTTTAGCTTTTTCTTATCTCTGAAGCTCTTTATCTGACCTTCAATTCTGAATGATAACTTTGCTGGATAGAGTATTCTTGGTTGTAGATTCTTGCTATTCATCACTTTGAATATTTCTTGCCACTCCCTTCTGGCCAGCATAGTTTCTGTTCAGATATCAGCTGAGAGTTGTATGGGTGCTCCCTTGTAGATAATTAACTGTTTCTCTCTTGCTGCTTTTAATATTCTCTCTTTGTCTTTTGCTCTTGGCATTTTAATTATGATGTGTCTTGGTGTGGTCCTCTTTGGATTCCTTTTATTTGGGGTTCTGTGTACTTCCTGGACTTGTAAGTCTATTTCTTTCACCAGGTGGTAGAAGTTTTCAGTCATTATTTCTTCAAAAAGGTTTTTAGTATCTTACTCTCTCTCTTCTTCTGGCACCCCCACAATTCTGATGTTGGTACGCTTGAAGTTGTCCTATAGGCTCTTACACTATCTTCACATTTTGTATTCTTTTTTCTTTTTTCTTTTTCAGTTGAGTGTTTTTTCCATGTTTGTATTTCAAATTTTTGTCTTGATTCTTATGATCCTCTAGTCTGCTGTTAGGTCTCTGTATAATGTGTTTTTTTTGTTGTTTTTATTTCAGTCAGTGTATGTTTAATTTCTAGTTCGTCATTTTTCATCTCCTCTTGGGTATCGCTAAATTTATATATATTTTCCATAAATTCTTGTAAAACCTTATAACCATGGTTTTGAACTCTATATCCAGTCATTTGTTTTCCTCCCTTTCTTTTGTTTGTGATCTATTCCTTTGTCTCTGCATTTTCACTGCTTCCTTGAGTAGCTTTGTGTGCTAGATGTCCTATATGGCCCAGTAGCTCCGCCTCCCCAGTTACCTGAGGTGGACACTCTTGGTGCACCTCTTTGTGGATTGTGTGTACAGCCTTGTTGTAGTTAATTCTTGATTGTTATTGGTATCACTGGGGGGAATTGACCTCCAAGTCAATAGGTTGTAAGGATTAGCTGTGTCAACGCTAGGAGAACTTCTGTGCTGGACTCCACCTTAAGAGTTGCAAGACTTCAAAAGCCTCTGTGCTAGGCTTGGATGGGGCAGAGTCTCAGGACAGAGCAGAAAGCCTTGGCTTCCTATCAGCCCCTGTCTCAGTGTCCCTTGGTAATCGCTGTAGCCTCTTTGTGCACAGGCATGCATGCCTCTTGATCTTTGTTTTTCCGGCTCCCCTGAGTTTCCGCACGCTCTGTGGACCAGTATGAGTCTGGGTGCCCAGGGTCTCACCAGAAACTGCGGTTCAGTGCAGTCCAACCTGGATTTCATTGCAGTTGGGAGGTTCTTTTTTCCTCCCGCTAGAGAAAGCCAGTGGCACAATCAGCAGTCAGCCCACGGTTTGCACACTTTTGCGTGCACCTCCAGACCTCTGCCTTTCACGGCTCCCCTAAGTTTCCCTGCACTCCTCCCTTTTTATAATAGTCCAGACTCCCCCATATGAGTCTCACTGGGAACTGGGGTTCAGTGCAGTCATAAATGGGGTTCACTGAAGTCAGGAGTTTCCATCTTCCTCATGCTAGAGGAAGCCAACCAGGCACTCCACCCAGTCCTCTCCCTGCATGCATCTCTGTACCTGAGCTTTTTGCCGCTCCTTTGAGTCTCTGTGAGCCCTTCTCTTTCCTTCTAGTTGTAGAATTTCCACTCAGCCAGCTTTCCTGGGGTCCTGTATGATGTCTGTTATGTCTTTTAGCTATAGTTTTGAAATTGTTGTGCAAGGCAGCAGTTTAGGTATTCACCTATCCCGCCATCTTGGTTTCTCTTCATCAATTTAAACTTTAATTTGGTGTAAAAAATAAGGTAGAAATTTAAGTGTTGTTTTTTTTTCCTCAAATAATTATCTTGTTATAATTCTATTGACTCCCTTTCCCATCACATTTAATCAACCATATTTATCATGAAAAGAAAAGCCTTTTTATGAACTTTATGTCTATTGATATTTTGGATATATTGTTTATAATGCTGCTATGAACAAGATGTGCAACCTCTCTTTTAAATACTATTCAATATCTACCTAAGTGTAACAGTTGAATCTTTGCCAAAACCCTTCTACAGGATCGCCATTCTCTTTAATTAAAAAAAAAAGACATTTAAAATATTTAATAGATTAATTGTGTAAATCTCAATTTAGGGTACTTCCATCTTAGGATATTTAGAATCATGAGAGGAACTTTTTGTTTTTATAGTGATTATAAAATACTGCAAGCATTTATTGGGCAGGGCTAGGATTACTAAGCATCCTGCTATGCAGATTGTCCTGATCAATGAGGAGTAAATAGACTCACCTAAAGCTCTAATAGTGCTTCCCTTGAGATATACTAGCCATTAACCATGTGGATTTATGCTCACTGCACTAAATGATAAACTTTTTTGCTATGTGTAATTGTTTTGTTGGTAATTTTCCAAAATCTTTTTAAAAAATAATTATTTCATTTACTGGGACACTGACTGATAGCTGCACAGAAGATATTTTCTAATAACAGAACCATTTATCTGGAACTGTGTCCAGCAAAAATTACACTTGGATTATAGGAAGAAAAAAAAATATGGCCCCCTCACTTGTGGCATATCTTTATATAGGACTGGTGAGAGGGGGATCCCTCAGCCCAGCCTGCCCCTCTCATGGACTGGGAGACCACAGGGGATGTGGTCTAATTATCTTGTCATAATTATCTTGTTATAAGCTGCAAGTCTGAAGGCCTAAGCTGCAGTCTGGCCTCCCTCTGTGGGAAGTGACCAGGCTGATCAGGAGAAGACACCAGCCCTATCACCCCACTGCTGCAGCCACTGCCAGTCATGGCAGCCACCAAGGTGTTTTCAGCAACACAGACTCCAGTCCCTTCAAAATGAAAAAAAAAATGACAACTTTCTTTAGGCATTTTCAAGATGTGTCTTTCATAGAATATGACCTTATCTTCTTTCCTTCCTTCCTTCCCTCCTTCTTTCCTTCCTTCCTTCCTTCCTTCCTTCCTTCCTTCCTTCCTTCCTTCCCCTCTCTTTCTCTCTCTCTCTCTTTCTCCTCACCTGAGAATATGTTTCCATTGAATTTTAGAGAGTATGGAAGAGAGAGGGAGAGATAGAGAGAAACATCAATGTGAGAGGGACACTTTGATTGGTTGCCGACTGCATGAGCTCTGACTTGGGCCCCAGCCAGGGAGGATCCTGTAACTTGGGTGCATGCCCTTGATCAGAATCAAACCTGGACTCTGTGGTTGGCAGGCCAAGGCTCTATCCACTGAACCAAACTGGCTAGGGCAGGATATAACATTTCTTATCCCTTCCAGTGGCAGACCTTCATTTTTTCCTCTAGGAGCGTGGTGGAAAAACCCTAGATTGCCTTCTTGGATTCTTATTATCCAAGTTACCAAGAACTCTGCAAGTGGTGGCTTACAGGTAGCTTAGCCAATGAGTGCTCATAAAAGGTGTTTATGCTTGAGGTCCGAGGTTTGATTCCTGTTAAGGGCATATACCTTGTTTGGAGGCACATCCCCAGTAGGGAGTGTGAAGGAGGGAGCTGATCAATGTTTCTTTCTCATCAATGTTTCCAACTGTCTATCCTTCTCCCCTCTTCTCTGTAAAAAATCAATAAAACATTTTTTTAAAAAAAAAAAGTAAAGAAATGGTGTTTCCTCTGCATTGTGTCTCCTAGGCTAAGGGAATGCTCCCATGGCTGAGGAGGGCATGCCCCTAAGACCAGCAGCTTTGTACTGAGTCTGCCAGGCTGGGGGGTGAGACCAAGGCCACATGGCAGCTGCGGGGGACATGCCCCCAAAGTCTGCAACCCCACATTGTGTGCAGCGCAGGCCTCGCTCCCAAGGCTGGCAGCCCCGTGTTGTATGTGCAGGGCTGGAGGTGTGGACCCAGGCTGCTGCCTGGTGCCAGCGCACACACAAGCAGCTGCAGGGCAGGAACATCTCCCACATCACTATGGCAACACCGCAGATGTTCCCACTCCAACCCCAGCCATTGGGCACCTGCACTCGTAGGCTCAAAGTGGCAAGGGTTGGGGGGGCATTCGGAAACCCGGTACTCAGGGTCTACATGCAGGCCTAGAGGCTAGGAGTGGCCTAGGTCCCAAGGATGTTCCTGAGATCCAGACCTCTTGGCACCTGCACATGCAAATTAATCCACCATCTTTGTTGGGTTAATTTGCATACTCACTTCTGATTGGCTGGTGGCTGTCATGGAGGTATGGTCAATTTGCATTTTTCTCTTTTATTAGTGTAGATAGCTCTGATTTGATAACTAAATTGAATTGGATAGTAATCATTGTCTCCTTAAGAAATAAGGGCATGTCAGTTTGGATATCAGTATATATCTGGAACCTAGCATATACAAGATGCTCAAAAAATAGCAAATTTTTAAAAAATGTATTTTATTGATATCAGAAAGGAATAAAAAGGGAGCTAGGAATATCAATGATGAGAGAGAACCATTGATTGGCTGCCAACTGCAACCCCAGATGAGGGATCAAGCCCACAATCCAGATATGTTGTCCTGACCTGGAATTGAAACATGACTTCCTGGTTCATAAGTCGACACTCAACCACTGAGCAATGCCATCTGGGCAAAAAATAGTAAATGTTGAATGACTAAGAACTAAGAAGAAAGGATAGGTTAAGTAGCAGACTGGAAGAATTACAAGTAAAGATGTTCTAATTAATAGTTGATGCTTTCTGGAGTAGGTCCCAGGTCCTTTGGAAACAATCATGGAAGAAGGAGGAAATTATACTTACAGGCCTCCAATGTGGGTGTTTTTGTTTCGTTTTTAAATATATTTTGTTGACTTTTTACAGAGAGGAAGGGAGAGGGATAGAGAACTAGAAACATCAATGAGAGAGAGAGACATCGATCAGCCGTCTCCTACAGGCTCCCTTCTAGGGATGTGCCTGCAACCAATGTACATGCCCTTGACCGGAACTGAACCTGGGACCTTCCTTTCAGTCCATAGGCTGACGCTCTATCCACTGAGCCAAACCGGTTTTGGCAAATGTGGGTGTTTAAGAGCCTGGGAAGGAGTTTCAACAAAGCAAGAATTGAAGCTTGATCCTGTGATGAAGCCTGGGGCTGGGCCTCCAGGGATTACAGGTGGTGAAGCTTGAGAGGTCCAATAGGACATCCTGAGAGATTCTGTCTTAGTCCTCAGAAATAAAAATATATTTGTGAAGAATTTAAGTTATATAAATGTTAACCACTCTGCTGAACATCAGAAACTAATATTACATGTCAACTATAACTGAAAGATAAAACAATAATAAAAATTAAATAAGTAAAAATGCAGTACTAATCTTTTGAGGCTGGTTCAGGTTTCCAAAACGTAAAAGCACTGTGAGTACAACAGTGCTGAGAGATTTGGGGTTTGTAGATTAGGGAAATAAGATATATCTACTGGTATAGTCTGAAACTGTGGTTGTCACACCTACTTTGCTATCAGAACTGCCAGGGAGCTTTTCAAAAACTGAACAGCCCCAGAGATTCTGACTGAAATGGGGCAAAACTCAGGCATCTGTGTGTGTTTTTTAAGTTACCCAGATTATTCTAGTATGCAGCCAAGGACTAAAACATGTCTAAACCAAAGACTAATGTGTTCTTAGATTAGCTGCCCTAGTGAATCCTTGGAAATAGTGGATTTCAGGTCTGTGGCTAGATCAAGGCCACTAGAAAATGTATTTAGAGTTTTAAGGTAAGAATATTTGGAAAGCAGAGCCTAAATAAAGGAGATATGTTATTTTCCATACTTATATATGAATTATATTTTTGTACTGATATTACAGGCTAGTAGATTTGTAGGGGGAAAACACAGAATGCACAGTCAGATACTATGGATTTAAGTTCAGTCTTGATTGCTTACAAACTGAATGACTTTTAATTAGTTACCCTACCTCTCTTAACCTTATTTTTAATTATCTGTAAACTGGAAACAGTAAATTTAAAAAACAAAGAATCACTAAGAAAGAAGGCATCACTGTAATGTCCTTGCTAATACTATTTATTATGAAATTCTGAAAAGCCTACCCATGCTGAAGTAATTTTTAATATAGGGACTTCGTCCACAAATTAAGTTTCAAAATGATGCACAGAGATGAGAGATGAGAGACAAAGGCATGTGGCAATCAGAATCTTAAGTAGAGTCTCCATGATTCCAGGTTGAGGAGCCAGCCAGATAGGAGAGGAAAGTAGAATTTAGATACAAAGAGAGTTTGAGGCTGGAAGGGTAACATAACTTCCTTTGAAGTGGTTCAAAAATGAGATCAGTAGATGCTACAGAGATAAGAGCTAAGTCACTCAACAGCTGGGCTTTTCCTGTCCATGAAGTACCTTGTAGGACCACCCATCCCACTTACCTCCCACTGCACAGAGATTTATATTCATCATCGAAAGCCTATGCCTGCTGTTCTAAAGAGACAAATAAAACATCCATTTCATTATAGCTTCACATGAAGAAAATATTTTTTTAAAAGAGAATGGCTAAAAATTTAAATTGAAACAAGAGACTCCAGAAAATAAAGATGTAACCTTGCTATAATTCATAAAGTATTCCAGCAAAGGAATAAAGCAGCTTATGTTTTCCAAAAGCTCGCAAGCATGGCCAGCTTAGCTATGTCTCAGAAATTGAAAATAAAAATATGTATTCTCTAAAAACATATTATGGCTAATTTATTTCAGAATTCTGCTTTGCACTAAAGCATTTGGCTGAAATTAATTTGACCTTCCATCAGTGAAATTATTGTTTTCCATGGACTTGTTCATATGACTATTAAATGGTGGATGTAGTTTTAGAGTATTCTTTATTATGTTTTAATATCAGTGTTTTATCTATCTATCTAGAAAATAGGACTGGTCATTCCCATTTCAACTACAATAAAGCATTTCATGAGCTTCACATGAGATTCTGCCTTGAGAAAATGTCATAATTAAAACCAGACAGCTGCTTTGAATATGGAAAATTTCCCTCCAAGAACAAAATCAGGTACACTTTGATTATTGTCACTGAAGCTGACATTTTTATGACTGCTGTTTAGTAATCCTGCTCTCCCACTGCTCTTTAGGTCCATTCATTGCTTACTGCCAGCCCTGAATGATCACACATCTCAAGCTATATTCTCAGTAGAATGTGACAGTGGAAACTCATGCTGTGACAATACTTGCACCCAGGAAGGCCTGCTTATTTATTATCTGCCTCCACTTTCTTACACTTACAGCTCTTAAGCTAAAAATGTTACTAAACAGTGGTGTGTCTGACCCCACTTTCAAGAGTTTTTGTGAGAGGTGAGGAATTTTAAGAACATTATATGATATATAATGTCTTTCTCTTCACTTGGCTAGAGGGAAACAAAAGTATGATATAGGGCAGGGAAATAAGAGAAATAACACTACTTAAGCAGATTTCAGGTGTAATACCATTTTTGTCTCCTGAAACACACACCATCCCAGCCACTCACTGTGGGGTGTGTGCAAAGCCTGGGAGATGGATGAAATGGTGGTGTTCTGGTACCACTTCCTCAGACTGTGTTGTCAATCTGCAAAAGAGGTCAGACTATGAAGCACACCAGTAGAATGCATATACTTATTATGGGAGATTTATAAGTTATTTACTCAGCAAGCTTGAAAATATCAAAGGATGAATTTGGCTTCTATTAGCATGAAGCCTTTTAAAATGACACTCAGGAAATTCTTTCCTGCTCTTTTATTTGCAATTCATCTTCTGAGCAACTTTGTACCACTTCTTGAACTTACAGAACTACCCACAAATTTCATCCTCTTCTTTTAGACAAATATTGATTTTACCTGTCCTCCTAAGCCCAAGAATGTTAGATGGAATGGAAATGAATGTCACATTCCTCTCTCTGACAGTATGCAATTATGGGATGCCCTTGGGTGTGTGGTGGCACTAGCCATGGAGTCAGTCACGAAATTTAAAAGGCGGAGGTCCAGATACAGGGAGTAGCTTCGTTTAAGCTCTTGCTGGAAAACTAAGGCTAAAACAGGGTGATGTGGCTTAGGGCTGGGAATGTTGTCTCTTTGAAGAAGAGCCAGCCCTTCCCAAGTGCTCTATCCTCATATTGTCTTCTGGAGAGTGGACTGCATCAAAGGGACATAGGCTCCTGCAGAGTTTCTGTGTGAATTCTCCTTTGAGCAAAGTCCCCAGGCCCTAGAGCTGGTAGAACTTCCAAGCTTCCATGGAGGCTCTGCACAGAAGATCCAGTTCCTTTGGGGAAGCTGTACCACGTCTGCTCACAGCTATGTGAAATACACAGAAGCTATGGGAAGGGTGAATACACATTCCTTGGGAATCAGCTTGGAGTAATCATAACTAATCCTTTCTGTTGGGAATGAAAATTGGTATAGAAAGGAGAAAATATGAAAATCAGCTAAATAAAAATATTCCAATGCTACATAGAGGGAAAGACTCAAATCTTGCTGACAAAACGAACATTCAGAAGGCTGTACTATATTGTGGAGGGGGGAAGAGTGTAAAGGAGAAAAGTCTGGAGTTCTCATGTGACCCTGAGACCAGTTTGATCTTAAACAAATCAGTTAGCCTTTCTGGGTTTTATAATGTGTTCCTTAATAATACGTATGAAGTGTTTTAGAGTTAACAGAGAATGTTTGTTTCATACACATTTTATCTTATAATCATCACTTGAATGCCATGGAGTGAGGACAAGCAGGAACAGAAAGAGAAGGAAGAACTCATTCAGCTGTTACTAAAGGTCAAGCTTATTTTAGCCAAAGAGGAGTATCAGTTAGAGCAAATGAGAGGAGCATTACTGAGAAGTTTCAAGAGCCAATGTATAATTCGTTATGCTATCTTTTTTCTCTATGTTCTGGAGACCAGCAATACTTTGCAGTTGGGTGTTGTATCAGAACCCAAGTCGGGAGACATGCCCTGCTGACCTGCTTTAGATGTTTACTATGAATTGACTTTACTGTGTTAAGCCAATGAGATCTGGGAACTGTTGCTACCCTGTGCAATCTAAACTTCCTGATTGACATGAAGTCCCATAACTGTATTTATTAACATTCAATGAAAAAACTAGAAAACATTCTGCATGTTATTTTAGAAGAAACATTATTAACAAAACAAATTAAGTGTTATAAAACAATTGAAAAACTTGAAGGAGAAGAGGTAAAGCCAAAGTGTGGGAAACCATGGCCAGGAGACCAAATTTATCTCTGCCACAAGTTTTTGTAAATAAGGTTGTTGTTTTTTAACACAGCCATACCAATTCATTTATTTATTGTCTATGACATTTTATGCTACAGCAGAATTGAATGATTGCAACAGTGGTTCCATGGTCCACAAACCCTATAATATTTACTCTCTGTCCTTTACAGAAGAACTTTTCCTATCCCTGGTTTAGGCTAAGCTTCCAACTAGATTCAGAACCAACCACCTTAAGAAGTTATTACTGATCTGGCTGCTTATTATCCATAAGTACAATACATTAACACTTTCTTCTGTGTCTCCTCCAATGCTGCCCATCCTTTCCCCTGTCCTTTCCCTCCAGCTGAAGTTCTTTAGACCTAACTTCTTAAAGCATTTTTCTATGTCTGTTGTCTCCTTTCTACTCTGACATCTATTGCCCTCAGCTCATTGAACAGCAAAATCATTCAGTCATTATATCAGTGGACATGTTATTCCTCATGCTACTTGATCTCTCATCCATATTTAAAGCCCGTCCTTATGGAAACACTCTCTGCCCTACATTTCTGTGAAAACATCCTTGCCTGCTCTGATCCTCTCACTTCTGCTGGCAAAGCTGTTATCTTCTTGTCTTAGTCAGACTGGGTTATTACAATACAACACCACAGTTTGGGAGGCTTAGACCATAGAAAACAGAAATTTATTTTCTCATAGTTCTATATGCTAGATGTCCCAGATCAATGCACCAAAAGTTTGTTTCTGGTGAGAGGTCTTTTTTGGGGTTGCAGACAACTGTTTATTTGCAGTGGCTTCAGATGCCTTTCCTCTGTACTCTTGCTCTTCCTCCTCTTAAAAGCACACCAGTCCTGTCACCTTAGGGTCCCAGCCTTATGATTTATTTTAATTTTAATTACCTCCCTTAAGGTCTTCTTTACACATTAGAGATTAAGGCTTCAAAATATGAGGGGAAACAGGAATAATTCAGTCCATAACACTTCCATTCACATACTAATGTTTTCTCATGTCTCTTGGCTAGGCTTTGCCAACCTTGACATTCTCTTTTTAGTGCCTTTATCCGATCCTATAGAATCAAATACAATCCTCACACTGACAATTTGTGGTGGTGTATATTCTAGATATGAGCAAGGCAATTCTCCCTCACCCCTTTCTTTTGATTTCAGAGAGTAAGGGATAAGGAGAGAGAGATAGAAACATTAATGATGACAAAGAATCATTAATCAACTACCTCCCACATGGCTCCCTCCACCAATATGGAGGCTACAACCTAGGCATGTGCACAGACTAAGAGTTGAACCACGATCTACTGGTTCATAGGTCAATGCTCAACCACTGAGCGACACCATCCAGGAGAAATTATTTTTCAAATGCTAATTTTGAGAAGAATAAAGCAGGAATTCTTAGGTCATCATCATTTTCTTTCTCTTTAGAAACCAGACAAAAAAAAAGCACATATTCTTTTCTCTTCTGTTCTGTGAGTTTCCAGGCATGGGGTCCATCCATGTATGGTATAGCACTGCCTGTGATAGGCTGAGTCTGTGTGTGTGTTTTTTTTTGTGGGGTTCACTATAAGGAAACAGTGTCCACAGTCCAAAGTCACATTCAATAATATAAGTCTTATTAGTAATAAAAACAGTTTCATTCTACATCTTACCTTTAGATTTCTCTCTCTCTCTCTCTCTCTCTCTCTCTCTCTCTCTCTCTTCTTTCTCAGTTTGGCATATTTCTTTTTTGTAAATTTTTTTTATTGTGTTACATGTATACATATCTTCCCATTGCCGTCCCCCCCTCCCAGGCATAACCCAATCCCCCAGCGTCTTGTGTTCATTGGTTATGCTTATATGCGTGCATACAAGCCCTTTGGTTGATTTCTTATCTACCCCACCTCCCCTTAACCTTTCTGCTGTAATTTGACAGTTTGTTTGATACTTTACTGCCTCTGTATCTATCCTTTTGTTCATCAGTTTATAATGTAGATTTCTCTCTCACTAAAATTGGAAATGGAATAGGAAAAGCAGAACACTATATATAGGGCTTACACATAACAACTCATAGAATAGAGCCCTGTTTTTTAGTATATATGTCTAAATACTATACTATTACTGAAAATATTACATGTATTCTTAATGAATAAGAAAGATGGCTCCATTTCCTTATTTATTCATTTACTTGATCAACAATTAAATGAGCATCTGTTGTATGTGAGTGATAAACATCAAATAAAATTAACAAGTAGAAGAGGTGTGTGTCTTTATGGAACTTTATCTTAGTAAGTAAAGATAAACAGTAAATATCCTCCTATTTAGTAAGAGAGGAATATGCTAATTATCCATTACACTGTGAGGCATAATGACTGACTGCATAAAGACTGGATCACAGATCTGCAGAAGGGTGGGGCAGCAAACTATAAGCCAGCGGCAGAGAGCTACAGGAGGAGGCAGGGCAGCAAGCTATGAGGGAGAGGCGGAGAGAGCTTCAGGAGGGCAGGGCAGCAGGTGGAGAGCTACAGGAGAGCGGCAGCAACCTACTGGTACATGGATTTGTGCAAAGGGCTATTAATAATAAATAAACAGATTACATGGTGTTGTAGAAGATGTTAGGTGCTACAAAACACCACCAACAACAGTAGAGGAGTATGGGATCAGCATAGTTGAGGCCATGTTATGATTTTTAAATAAGTTGGTCAAGTCTTAGCTGATTTGGCTCAATGGATAAAACATCAGCCTGAGGACTGAAGGGTTCTGGGTTTGATTCCACTCAAGGACACATGCCCTGGTTGTGGGCTTGATTACCAGTAGGGGGCATACAGGAGGCAATTGATCACTGATTCTCTCTCATCATTGAGGTTTCTATCTCTCTGCTTCCCTCTCTGAAATCAATAAAAGTATATTATAAAAAAATTAAAATAAATAGGTTGGTCAAGATTAAGTGTCATTGAGTGGATGACATTTGAGCAAAAAAGTGAAAGGAAGTAACCTGGAAAACTATTTAGACAGAACAGCCAGCACAAAGGTCCTTAGATAACAGCACGTCTAGTGTGCTGTGGCAGCTTTAATGGGGCTGTGTGGCTGGAATGGAAGGAACAAAGGGGAGATATATAAAATATGGGGGTATGCACAGACCTTGGGGCCACAGCATGTCATGCCTCTTAGACCATTATGAGGACTTTGGTATTTAATGAATCAGTCTGGCTGCTATGTTAGGAATGACTCATCTGAAGCCAGGATAGAATTCAGACACCAATTATATGGCTTTTGATTAAAGAGGATAGTGGCTAGATCAATGGAGATGGCAATAATAGTCAGATTTTGAATATAGTTGCGTGTAAATTAGCTGGATTCCCTAAATAATTGAATATTAGTTGTTAGAGAAAGAAAAAGCCAGATGTGACTTTAAAGCTGCTTTCATTTTGATTTTATAACATTTAGTATTTTTATTTTATGCTCTCTTTTGCCTTTTTTCACTATACTTCTATGTACTAATTATTGTTTTAGTTGTTTCTTTAAGGATTATAATATACATTATAATACTTATCATAGTGTATTTGTAATAACTGCTGTACTACTTTCCATGAAATGTAAAAACCTTTCAAGAGTGTAATTCCATTTTTCCTATCCTTTATGCAACTTATGTCACATATTTTATTTAAATCTACATAATAAATACCACAAGAAAATACTTTTATATTTGCTTTCTGTCATCAGTTATCTATTAAAGACATTACAAGGCCGAAACCAGTTTGGCTCAGTGGATAAAGTGTCGGCCTGCGGACTGAAAGGTCCCAGGTTCCATTCCGTTCAAGGGCTTGTACTTTGGTTGTGGACACATCCCCAGTAGGGGGCGTGCAGGAGGCAGCTGATCGATGTTTCTCTCTCATTGATGTTTCTAACTCTCTATCCCTCTCCCTTCCTCTCTGTAAAAAAAATCAATAAAATATATTTTTTAAAAAAGACATTACAAGAAGAAAATAGATACTTACCCATCTATTTACTATTTCCCAAACTCTTCTTTCTTGTACATCTGAATTTCCATCTGATGTTATTTCCCTTCTGCCTGAAGAACTTCCTTGAGCATTTCTTGTAGTGCAGGCATGTTGGCAACAACTTCTGCCAGCCTTTCTTTATCTAATTTTGTTTTTTTATTTCACCCTCATTTGTGAAGGATGTTTCCAGTGAATATAGAATCTGAGTTGAAAATATTTTTTTTTCTTTCAGAATTTTAAAAGTGTGGTTTTATCATTGTTCCCTTGTATGTAAAATATTTTCATCTGCCTATTTTATGTTATCAAAGGTTTTTGAAAACCTTTGAGTTTTAGTAGTTTGACTGTGATGTGCATTGGTGTGACTTTCTTTTATGTGTCTTAATTGGAGTTTACTGAGAATCTTGTATCTGTAGGTGACTCTGCTTTTTACAAAATTTGGGGAGAGTTTGCCCATCATTTCTTTAAACGTTTTTCTGTGCCTTTTTTCTCTCCTTCTGGAATGCTACATGTAAATGATAGTGAGAATAGTATTCAAAGATCACTGAGGCTTTATTTCTTTTAGTAGTTGATGATCTTTTTGCTCCCTTTTACTGAAATACTTTATATTATGACTTCCTATAAGTTTTTATTTAAAATGTTTCCATGTAGACATCACTTTTAACAATCTTAATAGTCAAATATTCCCTAGTTTTAATGGTGGTATTGAAAAAAGATTTCTAAGAAAATCACCTAGAAACTCGTATACCTGCTTTTGGAAGACAACGCTCTCACACACACACACACTAAATTGAAGTCTTGCATAAGACTTTGGACAAATATGTGAAACCTTGTTGCTCTGGATTTGAGGACGTTTTGTATAGTGAAATGAAAGACATTTTTGTATTGGGGATTCTGTCCAAATGTGGCTCAATTACTTATACATCTGTAATAATATTTGACTTATTTTTCTAGGATTTAAAGTACAAAATTATTAATTTGTAGCTTATTATTATAGTTACAAAGACCTCAAAATATTTCCAGTAGGCACATCTTGATAAGTAAAACAACTAAAATAATTAAAAAGAAGACTATTTGCTCCCAACTCTCAACAATCTCCTTTCATTCTCCCAAATGTTTCTTTTGAAAAGAGTTTTTGTTGTTAGTTGTTGAAGTGATTCAGCCTTGCTGCTTAAATTCTCTCTTCCATTTCTCACTTGACTCTCTATCACAGTGCTTGGGTAAGGTGCTTAAAAACAAGACCAGAGCCTCAGTATTTCTGATATATTACAGAGTCAATACATGATATAAATGGAGCAGGTGCTTCTCTGATTATTTATCAACAGGTTCCTGAAGATGTCATCTTGGATTTCTCCTGATTTGAGCAAAGTGTTAATATGTTACTAAAATCATAAAAGAGGATTGTAGAGATGGGGATTTCGAGGAGATTAGAAATGAGAGAGGAAATCTTCTCTAAAGTGAGCATGGGAATTAGGCTGTTAATTCATGTAGAATGATTATTGCAAATCTAAAGTATGCGAGTTGGGAGTGAGAGGAGGAGGAGGTACAGAGCTGCTGAACTATATGCCACTAAGAATATAAAAAGGCATCAAAGACATAGTTCTTGGCCTTAATATTCTCAAAATCTATTAAAGGTAACAAGACACACGCAAATATACAGAAGGAGGAAAGGCAAAGAAAGTTGTGTTCAAAACAAGAATAATAAAATTAATTAGAAAAATAGATAATTCTATAAGGATTTATTTTATAGTATTAGTTTTATAATTGATGTTTTATCCTCTCTTCTAAATTATGAATAATGTTTTTATGACAAAAATAATACATTTATCAATGAGATTAAAATAAATTGTGAGCTAATGCACTAACAATTAAGAACTTGGATAGTAGAAATCAATTAACAAAGTACCTATTGCTTATCTACTATGTGCCTAGTATGTGCTAGATATGGCAAGGAATACAGAGGAGAAGAAGGCAAAAACTCTGTACTCTATGATTTTGCACTCTCATGGGAAAAATAAAGCTAGGAACACCAGGGTAATAAAGCATAATATATGGCAAAGTGTAAGTCATAGGGATAGATTCATTTATTGATTAATTTCCACAATAAATTTTACATCAGTAAGTATTTGTTAGACAGTTACTATGGTTATAAAACAGCTGTAAAAATTGATCCTGGTACTCATGGAGCTTACAGTCTGGCGGGTATAACCTAATGTTTACCAATTAACTATAATAGGTAAATGAGAGCTCCATATCTTCCCTTGGTTCCAGTATAAAATCTTAGATTTTTTTTTAAGCCTACCCCCCTGATCACTCATTTTCAATCCCCTTTCCTAGTCCTTTAGCTTCTTTAAAAATTTGTTATGCTTATCTAGTTGGCATGGCTCAATGGCTGAGGGTCGCCTTATGAACCAGGAGGTCATGGTTTGATTCCCGATCAGAGCACATGCCAGGATTGTGGGTTGAATCCTTAATTTGGGGCATGTAAGAAGCAGCCGATCAATGATTCTCTCTCATCATTGATGTTTCTATCGCTCTCTCCCTTTCTCTCTGAAATCAATATAAAAATTAGGCTTGATCTCTATTACTGGTTGAATTATGTCTTCACAAAATTCATGTTGAAGATTTAATCCCCAATACTTCAGATTATGACTTTATTTGAAAATGGGGCTATTATATAAGTAATAAGTTAAGATGAGGTCATACTAGAATAGGGTAGGCCTCTAATCCAATGTGACTGGTGCCCTTATATAAAGAAAAAAATATGAGCACAGTTTACCATGTAGACATGAGAATAGATCAGAGTGACATATTTATAAACCAAGGAATACCAGCAATTGTCAGTAAACACCATAATCTAGAAGAGAGGCATTGAACAGATTCTCACTAAGAGGCTTCAAAGGGACCAGCCTGCACATACCTTAATCTTGGGCTTCCAGCCTCCAGAACTGTGAGACAATAAGTTTCTGTTGTTTAAACCACCCAGTCTGTGGCTTAAACAACAGAAGCCATAGCAAACTAGTATAGTCTCTAGATAATTCCATTTGTCTTACAGTTTTAAATACCATCTTTATTGTTAACACCTCCAAAGTTTACATCTTTAACCTAGAACTTTCTGCTATCCTCCAGATTCATATGTATAATTGCATATTGAAATGTCCACTTGGATGTCTTAAAAATATCTCAAGTTCAATATGTCCAAATCAGCACTCTTAATCTCTTCCCACAGCCTTTAAAATATAAGCTGCATAGTATCCATCCTGCTCAAGGCATGCAATGGCTCTCACTTTCTTCATGGCCTATACCAGGTGTTCTGACACCTAGACTTCCTGGTCTTATTAAATGGCAGTTCCATCCACTTGGTTTTTTAGACAAAAATCTTGATGTCACCTGCTATGGACTGAATTGTTTCTCCCAATTGATGTGCTGAAGCCCTAACTCCTAGAGTGATGGTGTGCAGGAGCCTTTGGGAGGTGATTAGGGTAAGATGAGGGTAGGACTTTTATGGTGGAATTAGTGACTTTTTAAGATGAAACATAAAATACTGGATCTTTCCATGCTCTCTCTCTCCACTACATGAGGACACATCTAGAAGAAAATTAGCTGTCTGCAAGCAGGAAAGAGAGCTCTTAGCAGAACCCAACCATTCTGGTTCCCTGATCTCAATCTTCCAGCCCCCAGAATCATGAGAAAATGAATTTCTGTGTTTAAACCAGCCAGTCTGTGCTTTTTTTGTGATGGCACTCTGAATTAATATATTACCCTTGACCCCTCTCTCTCTTACTCCACATGCAATCTTCCAAAACATCTGGTTGACTCTACCTTCAAAATATATCACCATGTATTCTTCTTTTCACAGCCTGCACTGCTATCACCCAGATCTGAGCTCTTATCTCTCTCTTCTGGACTCTTGCAATAGTTCTCTAACCAATTTCCCTGCTTTTAACCTTAAGCCCTTCAGTTCATTCAACACAGCTTTAAAATATAAGCTGCATAGTACCCATCCTGCTCAAGGCCTGCAATGGCTCTGTTTCTTCATGGCCTATACCAGGTATTCTGACACCCAGACTTTTCATATTTGGCACATTCTTCTCTACCACACTGATGGGAAAAATAATTAACATATTTCAGATTCTAGATATTCTTTTGAGTTACAATTAATTGCACTGATTGAATTGTCATTTCTCTGAGCCTCAGTCTCTTCACCTATAAAATGAGAAGATTTAAAAAATCTATAAGAATCTTTCCAGCTCCCACAGTTATAATTCTTCTATTAACAAAAGCGTTCACTTTGCTATGTGTGGTGCTGACACTGTGGTAAAGGAGCCCACCATGAAGAGACTGTTTTGTAATTATAGAGTTTATCTAATCATTGCAGACAGCACACTAGGTAATTTAATATCGGAAGTCAATTAATTCAGTTTAGTTGTCTACATTTAAGCAAATGAGATAATTAGATAACTTCAACCACTCTGTAAGAAGCCAGTACCTTCAGACAACTGCAGATTCTTACTAAGCCTAACCCACATCTCACATGGATCCAGGGGGGATTGGTTCCAGGATCCTCAAGGATACCAAAATCTCATCTATCCAAGGGATGCTCAAGTCCCTTATTCATCATAGCATAATATTTGCATGTAACTTATGCACATCCTCCAGTATACATTAAGTCATCTCTAGATTGCTTATAATATCCAATACAATGCAAATGCTATGTAAAGAGTTTCTTATACTGTATTAAGTAGGAAATAATGGCTAAAGAAAAACATCTATATGTTCAGTACAGATTCAATCATTGCAGGCCTACCTACATTGTACATATCAGCAAAAAATAATTTTAAAAATATTTTTGAACCACAGTTAGTTTAATCCATGGATGCAGAACCTACAAATATGAAGGATCAACTGTATATGTTAGGTTTTATATAGAGAAAAAAATAGCTACTAAAACTTGATTTAGGCTTTTAAGATAAGAAATGTTTTTTTAAAACACATTTACATAGAATTAAAAATTTTAAAAGCTGATAAAACCTTTTAAACTTGCTAAAATATTTTTGTTAGTGTACTTGTTTTATATTTTTTTATTAATTTAAATATTGTTTTTAATATTTAAGCATTTCTTCATTTCTGAACTTGAAAATTGCTTTAAAGGATTTGTATTATGTTCTTTTCTCTGTTCCCTACAACTACACTACTCACTTCTGCTTCTTATCTCTGGAGTACATCAGGCACATTCCTACAACAGGAGCTGTGCATGATCTGTCTGCTTAGCCTGTAACATGCTTAATTAAGATATACACATATTTTTTAAATCTTCTTATTTTATAGGTGAAGAAACTGAGGCTCAGAGAAATGGCAATTCAATCAGTGCAATTAATTGTAACTCAAAAGAATATCTAGAATCTGAAATATTTTAATTATTTGTCCCATCAGTGTGGTAGAGAAGAATATGCCAAAGATGAAAATTCTGGGTGTCAGAACACCTTGTGTTGGCCATGAAGAAACTGAGGGCCATTGCAGGCCTTGAGCAGGATGGATACTATGCAGCTTATATTTTAAAGGTTTATTCTCACTGCTGTGTTGAATGAACTGAAGAGCTTAAAGTTAGAACCAGGAAGATTGGTTAGAGCAGTGGTCGGCAAACTCTTTAGTCAACAGAGCCAAATATCAACAGTACAACAATTGAAATTTCTTTTAGGAGCCAAATTTTTTAAATTAAATTTCTTCTAATGCCACTTCTTCAAAATAGACTTGTCCTGGCCTTGGTATTTTGTGGAAGAGCTACAGTCAAGGGGCCAACGTGCCACATGTGGCTCACGAGCTGCAGTTTGCTGACCATGGGGTTAAAGACCTCATTGCCTTGAAGTCTTGCATCAAATGTCATGTCCTCAATTATATCTTTCTTTTACTCATGTTCATCACCCTACTGATTCTCTTCTATTTTTTTTATCTATAGCACAAAACACAATACAATTATTTAAATTGTTATTGGTCAGATTATTACAACTGTTCTTCTTTTTCCCCCCAAAGCTCCCCTCCACCCAGTAACCATGCCACCCCATGCCCTTACACACACACACCCCACTGCCTTCATCCATAGGTGTAAGATTTCTTTCCAGTTCCTTACCACATTCCCCACTCTTCCTTTCTCCCGAGAATCGTCAGTCCACTCCCTTTCTATGCATGCCCCTGATTCTATTATATTCACCAGTTTATTCTGTTCATCAGATTTTTATTCATTGATTTTTAGATTCATTTAGTGATAGATATGTATTTCTTGTCACTTTGTTGTTCATAATTTTTTATCTTTATCCTTTTCTTCTTCTTCCTCTTTTTAAAGAATGCCCTTCAGCATTTCATATAACACTGGTTTTGTGTTGATGAACTGCTTTAGCTTTTTCTTGTCTGTGAAACTCTTTATCTGCCCTTCAATTCCAAATGGTAGCTTTGCTGGATAGAGTAATCTTGGTTGGAGGTTCTTGTTATTTATCACATTGAATATTTCTTGCCACACTCTTCTAGCCTTCATAGTTTCTGTTGAGAAATCAGCTGACAGTCTTATAAGTACTCCCTTTTAGGTAACTAGCTCTTTTTCTCTTGTTGCTTTTAAGATTCTCTCTTTGTTTTTTGCCCTTGGCATTTTAATTATGATGTGTCTTGGTGTGGTCCTCTTTGGATTCCTTTTGTTTGGGGTGCTCTGCACTTCCTGTACTGGTAAGTCTATTTCTTTTTCCAGGTACAGGAAGTTTTTTATTTCTTTCATTATTTCTTGAAATAGGTTTTCAATATTTTCTCTCTCCTCTTCTGGCACCCCCATAATTTGGATGTTGGTATGTTTGAAATTTTCCCAGAGGCTCCTTAAACTATCTTCATATTCTTTTTTTCTTTTTGCTCTTCTGATTGGATGTTTTTTCCTTCCTCGTAATTCAAATCTTTGACTTGATTCTTGGGATCATCTAGTCTACTGTTGAGTATCTGTATATTATTCTTTATTTCAGTCAGTGTATGCTTAATTTCTGACTGGTCCTTTTCCATTTTTTTTTTTTTTGGAATTCTTACTAAGATCCTTAAAGGTCTCACCAAATTCCTCAGAGATTTCTAGAAGATTCTTGAGTAACCTTATAACTGTGGTTTTGAACTCTATATCCAGTAGTTTGCTTTTCTCCATTTCTTTCATTTGTGACTTGTTTCTTTGTCTCCTCATTTTGCCTGGGTTCCTGTGTTCACAGAGTGGCCTTGTGTGCTGGGTATCCTATAGGGCCCAGTGACTCAGCCTCTCCAATCATTTGTGGTGGATAATCTTGGTGCAGTGATTTGTGGACTGGGAGCACAGTTTTGTTGTAGTTAAGTCTTGATTGTTGTTGGTATCACTGGGAGGAATTGACCTCCAGGCCAATAGGCTGTGAGGACAAGTTTTGTCTACAATGGAAGAATTGCTGTTCAGGAGACATCCTTTCGGGGCAGGACTTGCTTCATTGGGGCTTTGGTGCTCACTGAGTCTGCCTCTTGAGTGTTTCATTTAAGAATGTGAAGAGTTGTAATCTGGTATGGTCTCACACTCACCACTTGGTACCCTGACTCTTGGATCTCCAAGGAGGTGCAAAGTCAGCCACTGCCTAAAGCCACCCAGCAAGAGCTACAGAGAGATATGCAGATTCCTCTTCTTTGTATAAGGTTTAGAAGTGCCCAGATGAGGACCAGCTGTGAAGCAAGGCAGGCTGCTGCTGTCAGGACTTGGGCCTTCTTTTGGAAGCTTTGGGGCTTTCTGACCCAGCTGCAGTTTGATATGCTTTAGGCTGAAAAAGGACAGGTCATTCATATGCAAAAGCCACTACACACAGCTTGGGTATGGTTGTAAATTGGGTAGAGCAAGCAGCAATGGCTGCCAGTTAGCCCTATACCAAAGAGGTCCCTGCATCTCCCCGACCCACACCCCTGTGCAGGAACAATGATCGTTGAGAGCATCTCTAAAAGAAAGCTGCCCTCACTTTCCAACTTGATGCCAGACAGTCCAGTTTCTCCCCACGTGAGTCTAGGTCCCCAGAGTTTTGCCCAGAACTGGAGTTCAGAGCAATCGGGAGCTTGTATCTCCCTTCAGATTGAAAAAAACAACAACAATGCACTGGTTGCCAGCTAGTTCCTCATGCACCTTCACAACTCCAAATCTCCTACCAGTCTCAATGAGCACTTTTCTTTCCTTCTAGTTGTAGAACTTCCACTTAGCCAGCTTTCCTATGGTTCTGGTTGATATTTGTTTTGTCTTTTAGTTGTAGTTTTGATGTGGTTGTAAGAGGTAGCAAGTACAGGTGTTTATCTATGCTGTCATCTTGATTCTCTCTGCAATATAATTTTTATATTTTTATTGTATTTGTTTATTTTAGGTCTAGATTATTAGTTTCTGCACTAGATTGTTAATTCCACAAGACACAGATATTTTTTATTTATTTATTGATGTATCCTAGTGGTTGGCAAACTGCAGCTTGCGGCCATGCAGTTCTTTGGCCCCTTGAGTGTGGCTCTTTGGCCCCTTGAAGGTGGCTCTTCCACAAAATAGCATGGCCTTCTATTTTGAAGAAATGGCATTAGAAGAAGTTTAAGTTTAAAAAATGTGGTTCTCAAAAGAAATTTAAATCTTTGTACTGTTGATATTTGGCTCTGTTGACTAATGAGTCTGCCAACCACTGATGTATCCCAAATTTCTAGAATAGTGCCTGGAATTTCATTGGTGCTCAAAAAATAGTTATTAAATTGCATCTTACAATTGTTCTAAATTCAGATGGTGACAAAGTCTGTGAAATAGTAAAGTATTAGAGACAAATAAATCAGTTTGTGATAATAAGATTGAGGTAATATATACAAATATACTAATATTTACATTTTTCAGTCGGTTTATAATTTTATATTACTTTCAAGTGCACAACCCTGTGATTACACATTTTTTATAATTTAGAGTGATTGTCCCAGTAAATCTAGTACCCCTCTGACACTATACATAGTTATTACAATATCATTGTTTATTTTCTTTATGCAATAATTTACAACGCGAGGACTATTCTGTTACTGCCAATTTGTATTTCTTAATTCCTTCATCATTTTTACTCACTCCCCAAACCCCCTCCACCTGGCAACCATCAATAAGTCTGTTTCTGTTCTACTTGTTTATTTTGTTTTTTAGAATCCACATGTAAGTGAAATCATATGGCATTTGTCTTTCTCTGTCTGACTTATTTCATGTAGCAGAATACCCTCTAAGTTCATTCATGTTGCTACGGATGGCAAGATTTCTTTTTTTATTTATGGCTGAGTTATATTTCGTTGTATATATGTACTACTTCTTTATCTGTTCATCTATTGATGGACCCTTAAGTTGCTCCCTTATGTTGGCAATTGTAAATAATGCTGCAATGAACATACAAATTCAGATGCCTTTTTGATTTAGTGTTTGGGTTTCTTTGGATAAATACCCAGAAGTGAATTTGCTGGGGCTTTGTCTCTTGTTATAGTTTTTGAAAAAAGGTCTATTTTGTCTGGCATAATTACTGCTACCTTAGCATTTTTTTAATTTTTATTTTCATAAAGTATCTTTTCCCCCTTTACTTTCAGTCTGTGTGTTTCTTTTTATCTAAAATAAGTTTCTTGTAGACAGCATATGTAAGCCTCTTGTTTTCTAATCTATTCAATCACCCTGTGTCTTTGGATTGGAGCATTTAATCTATTTGTATGTAAAGTAATTGCTGATAGATGTATTTATTGCCATTTTATTATCTATATGTTTTATCTTCTCGTTCTTCTTTTCTTCTTTATTGTTGTGGTAGTCCAAAACTAGACATCTTTTAACAGTTCTTCTAATGCTGCTTTGGTGCTGATAAATTTTAGCTTTCTCTTATCTGAGAAGCTCTTTATCTGTCCTTCCATTCTAAACAATAGCTTGCTCAGTAGAGTAATCTTGATTGTAGGGCCTCGCTTTTAATCACTTTGAATATTTCTTGCCACTCCATTCTGGCCTGCAAAATTTTTGTTGAGAAACCAAATGATAGTCGTATGGAAGCTACCTTAAAGGCTGTTTGTTCTTATAAAAAAGGTCATGGAAGCAGCTTGGATGGACTGCAAGTTGGGTGGGGTAAGGAATAAGGGAATTACTAGGGCAGGATGAACAGTGATAGCTGGGTTGATGGAGACTTAATATGGAGCCCTCCTAAGCCTGTGGGATGAATATTCAGCAAAGAAACAATAGCTTCTTCCAGCATTTTTATTTAAGAGAAAGTGCCCTTTCAGTCCTTGTCCTGAAGTCAGACAATTTGGTTCCTCTCCATATATCCCATGCAAGCTCTTGCCCTGGAACCAAGAGTGAGGGAGTCCAAGTAAATCCATGCACTGATCCTTTAAGGAAAATTCCTGGGACTCTGCTGTCTTCCGTCTCATTTAGCCACAATCACTGCTGGTTTTCACAGCCAGAAATTATGGAGACTTCTTTTTCTGGCCCTGGAACCCTGGGCTGGTAGACCTTTTATGGGACTGGGACCCCTTACTCCTCAGGAGAGGCTTCTGCAACCAAGATATAGATCCTGATTTTTAACCACTATACATGCAACTAAAAATCCCATATCTCTACCTATCCAACCATTCTTGATGTGCATTTATCTGAATATTCTGAGTTTTATATATGACTTCTGTTCAGCTAGACTTCAGGTGGATCTCAATGATGACTGTACTGTTGTTTACAAGTGATCATGGGTTTAGCTGAGTACAGCTTTAACCTACTCTACAATCTTGAGCAGAAGCCCTTTACTCACATATATCAATTGCCCCCTTAACTTGTGAATCCTAATAACTTCCCACTTTTAATGCTGAACCTTGAGTATTATTTCCCCACAAAAAGAGATGGCAAGTCTTCAACTTATTTATATGCAAAATCATAAATAAGCTTAAAACTAGCTTGGAAAAGGCATAATTTTTCTAAATTTTACTGGCCTAGTCAGACCACAAAGTGTCTATCAGGAAGAAGATCAATGTCAACAAAGGAAGGCTAGACCAAGAGCTTGTTCTCTAAGGTAGAAGGAAATAATCTTTCCCATGTTTTGCAATAGGAAATGTTTGAGACAAGGGAAGGGGCACAGAGAGCAGATATTCCTTGCTTAGGAATCTGGAAAAATAGCATAATAAGAACAGTTCTACACAAACGTGGCAGGCCAATGCATAGTTAAGAGAGTGGGGCAACATGAAAGTGAGGCTCTACTTGGTGATCCTAAAGTACGCTCATTTTCTGTGTGGCATTTTTGATGAAAATAGAGGAAGAAATCTGCTGAGAAGACTACTGTGACCCTTACATTCAAGCCATGCATCTATGTTTTGCTGACACTAGCTATTATCTGTATCAATTCAGAGACAAATTTCTCTGTAAAACTCTCTTATGTTTGTTCATAAATCACCCACTCTTGGATTTTCTCTCTGGCCCCCATATTGAAAATCATGGTTTGCTAAGACCCTGAGTGGATCAACTTACTATTGCCACTTCTGCTAGGAACTAGCAAAGGGAATTCCAATGATACCGTTTTCTGATGTTCCCAAACCATGCAACACTCAATATTTCATAGCTCTCCATTGATTTAAGCCATTATCACTCCATCATCCCACCCTACTCATAAATCTCAAATTACTGAGATGCCACTGTGTATGCCTCAAAGTCATAGCCAAAGGCAGAAACTGAAGTAATAATAGACTTGTAGTTGGTATTTATTTCCATATGTGCTACGAATGTGCTGGGATGACCAGAGTAACATATATGCTTGACTTTAACACAGAAAGAGAACAAGGAGGAGTTGAGTTTTAAGCCAAATTGTTAAGGAATATTGAAAGGCAAGAAGGAGTTCAAAGATTTCAGCCAATGGTAATAAAATAGGGCAAGCCAAGAACCTCTTATCTGAAATGTATAAAAGAAGCACATTTGTTTTGCTGAAATATAAAATTCATATCAGAAAATTGAAACATAATCATTACACAGTAAAAATTAAGGGCAGCTGAGGAAAAATTATTTGTGGGAGGGAGAAAAATGGCAGCAGAGTAGACATATGGGTCTGGCGCTTTGTCGCTGGGCAGAGGGAGAGAGAGCAGCTGAGAGTTGCACTGGGAGTGTTTGTTGGCAAGTAAGAGTCAATTATCCTCCAGGAGAAGGTGGGGGACTGCTGGACAGGGCTCTCTTGGCCAGGCAGCCCCACTACCACGGGGATTTTGTCTGCTGGAGCCACCAGTGAGAACGCAGAGACCTCACCATCTTTCAGAGGGAGGTGGATGTCTGCAAAGGTCTGAAACTTATGGCTGAAGCACCCACCAAACAGCCAGGGACCCAGGGACCCAGAACACCGCTCTCCAATCTGCGCAGACTTGGACTCAGAGGAGCTCCACATGGCACACGGAAAGGTCAGATTTCGCCTGGGATAAGGTGAGGTCTCCCGTCCCACACAACAGTGACGAGCACACTGTGGGAACCGGGCTGTGGGAAAGCTGCCTCTAGAGAGATCCGCGGATGTGGGGCAGGGCATGATCCCTAAGTGTGGAGGCAAACTCTCAGAGCTGTTGACAGAGGGGAGCTCTGGAAAATGACTCCTTTTGATCTGAGACAGAGGAACAGCCTGGGAGTTATTTCAGGATCCAGGCTGCAAAATCCCCACAAACTGGTTTTGAGAACCACAGAGTATCAGGATCTGAACACAGCCTAGAGAGATCCTGTGCTTAGTCTCAGAGGTCAATTCTGAAACACTGCCACCCAGTGGATGACACATAAATTGACTCTCACATAACCACAATAGAATAAAGAGATTAAAACACCATAGCAGTGGAACACAGGGAACTGCAATACACTCCCAACTGGGAAACAGAAGTGCCAAGCAGAACAATAGTGGAAGTGAATGAACATTTTTTTTCTTTTTCTTTTTTTTAAATTTTTTATTTTATTTTCTATTCTTTCATTTTTGCATATTTTAATTAAAGAACAATTTTTTTCTTTCCTCCTCAATTGATTTTACTTTTTTAATTATTAAATTTTTGTTTTCAACTAGTATTAGTACTAATATTATTTTACCATTTTGGAAAAAAACAAGTGTCATTTTGTTTTCCCTTTATTTTACTTTGGAAATAGATTTCTACATTCTATTTTCATCTTTCCTTTAGCATAATTTTACTCTATCTCAAATCTACCTTTATGCCAACACTTTCCTCCTAACTTTCCCCATTGTGTTGTCTTCTTTTCTCTTTCCCTTTTCCACCTTTAGATTCTCCCTATTCTTTCCCTTTACCTGGTTAAAATTTCACCCAACTTATATATCTAATTTCAAATCCTCTACTCCAGGCCCATACAAACCTCTCTCTTCTTGACTTCACTATCCAAAAAGTTGTTTTTCTCTATGACCTTTTATTGCTCTTTGCCTGAACGGTAATTATATCGATTTTTTGTAATTTTGGGTGAGATTGTTTTAGCTTATTCTACTTGTTTTATTTTGCTTTTTGTTTGCTTTGACTTGATTTTTGTTGTTGTTGTTGTTGTTTTTTTAAATATATATTTTATTGATTTTTCACAGAGAGGAAGGGAGAGGGACAGAAAGTCAGAAACATCAATGAGAGAGAGACATAGATCAGCCACCTCCTGCATGCCCCACACTGGAGATGTGCCCGCAAACAAGGTACATGCCCCCAACCGGAATCAAACCTGGGACCTTTCAGTCTGCAGGCCGACGCTCTATCCACTGAGCCAAACCGGTCAGGGCTTGATTCGTTTTCTACCTCTCTTTTCCCTCAAGTCCCTCCATACCAGTTGTTATTTGTAGTTTATATTAATCTCCAGGTACTGGATGCCAACATTTGCTGGGATTAGTGACTGTTGTATTGGCGTTTTCTCCTGACACCAATTTTTGTTCCCCTTTTCTCTCTTATCCTCTTTCTTTTCACTCTGAATTTTTTCTCTTCCTCTTTTCTTCTCCTTCTTCTCCTTTTTATTTTCTTATTTTATTTTATTTTATTTTACTGTTCATTTATTTACTTATTTCTCTCCCTCTCCCAATTTGATTTTGGCATTTCTTCCTTTTCTTTTTTCCTCATTGTCCTCTTCTTCTTTCTCTACTTACCCCTAATTTGTCTTTCCTTGGTGGTCACCTTATTTGTGATTATTAACATCTTGAATATATTTCTACTCAGTGCCTTGTGTTCTGTAACTGGTCGTGTTGTAGTCTGTGCCTTTCAATCAATGTAGGAGAGAAAACTACATAACCAGACACCCAGAGAAGAAAAGCCATGGGCAGAAAAAGAAACAGCTCACATAAGAGAGAAAGGCAGGTTTCACCAGAAAAGGAAGTAAACGAAATAGAAGCAGAAATAAGCCTGCCAGAGAAAGAGTTCAGAGAAATGATCATAAGGTGGATGAAAAGAATGGAAGACAAAATAAACAATGTGAGTAAGAGCCAAGAGGAAATGAAAAAGACCCAAGAGGAGATGAAGAAGCATCAAGAAGAAATGCAGAAGAACCTAGAGGAGGTGCAGAATTATCAAGAAGAAATGAAAAATGACATCACTGCTATAAATAACTCAATAGAAAGCATCAAAAGTAGACTAGAGACTAGAAGAAGCAGAGGACCACATCAGTGAGCTAGAAGACATGGTAGGAAAAAATACCCAAGTACAGCAGCTTCTACAAAAAAAAGTTAAAAAGCAAGAGGAGAGCCTAAGGGAACTTTGGGATAACATGAAACAAAACAACATCCACATAATTGGGGTTCCAGAAAGAGTGGAAACTGAACAAGGATTAGAGAACATGTTTGAAGAAATAATAACAGAAAATTTCCCCAATATAGGAAAGAAAAAACCCACACAAATCCAAAAAGCTCACAGAGTCCCAAGCAAAATTAACCCCAACAAACACACACCAAGGCACATTATAATTAAATTGGCAAATACCAACAACAAAGTAAGAATCTTAAAAGCAGATAGAGAGAAACAGAAAGTTAGCTACAAAGGAACCCCCATAAGAATAGCTCCTGATTTCTTAACAGAAACTCATCAGGCCAGAAGGGAATGGAATGAAATATACAAAGTCATGCAAAGGAAGTGTCTGAATCCAAGAATACTGTACCCTGCAAGACTCTCAATCAAAATTGAAGGTGAAATCAGCAGCTTCACAGACAAAAAAGGGCTAAGGGAATATATTATCACCAAACCAGCAATGCAAGAAATGTTAAAGGGTCTGCTGTAATAAGAAGAAAGAGGAAGCGAAGAAGGAACTCTGGGGAAAGGACGAAAAATGGCAACAGATAAGTACTTATCAATAATAACTTTAAATGTAAACGGATTAAATGCTCCAATCAAAAGACATAGGGTAACCGATTGGATAAGAAAACATGATCCATATATCTGCTGTCTGCAAGAAACCCACCTCAGGAAAAGAGATGCACACAGATTGAGGGTGAAGGGATGGAACATGGTATTTCAGGCAAATGGAAATGAAAAAAAAGCTGGGGTTGCAATACTTATATCTGACAAATTAGATCTCAAAGTGAAGGACATTAGAAGAGATAAAGAAGGCAACTTCATAATACTAAAGGGAACAATCCAACAAGAAGAAATAACTTTGGTAAACATATATGCACCCAATATAGGAGCACCTAAATACATAAAAAAATCTCTTGGAGGATATTAAGGGAGAGATTTACAGCAATACAATCATAGTAGGAGACTTTAATACCCCACTGTCATCATTGGACAAATCCTCTAAACAAAAAATCAGGAAAGAAACATCAATCCTAAAGGACTCACAAGACCAGATGGAATTAATTGACATCTTCACAACATTTCACCCCAAAGCCACATAATATACATTCTCCGCTAGTGCCCATGGGTCATTTTAAAAGATAGATCATATGTTGGGTCATAAGAGTACTCTCTTTAAATTAAAGAAGATAGAAATGATATCAAGCATTTTCTCAGACCACAGTGGCATAAAACTGGAAATCAACTATAATAAAAACAATAGAAAGAAATCAAACACATGGAGACTAAACAGCATGCTATTAAACAACCACTGGGTAACCAAAGAGATCAAGGAAGAAATAAAAAACATCATGACAACAAATGAAAATGACAACACAACAATACAAAATTTATGGGACACAGTGAAAACAGTCTTGAGAGGGAAGTTCATAGCCCTACAAGCCTACTGCAAAAAACAGGAAACAACGGTAATAAATTACCTAACCCTACAACTCAAAGGACTAGAAATAGAGCAACAAGAAAAGCTCAGTGTAAACAGAAGGAAGGAAATAGTAAAGATCAAAGTGAAGAAAAACAACATGGAGACCAAAGAAACAATTCAAAAGATAAACAAAACCAAGAGCTGGTTCTTTGAAAGGATAAATAAGATTGATGGACCTCTAGCCACGCTCACCAAGAAGCAAAGAAAGAAGACTCAAATAAACAAAATCAGAAATGAAAGAGGAGAAATAACAACAGACCCCACCGAAATACAAAGGATTGTTAAAAAAATACTATGAACAACTCTATTCCAACAAATTGGACAACCTGCAAGAAATGGACATATTCCTAGAAAAATATAACCTTCCAAAACACAATCAGCAAGAATCTAAACATCTCAATAGTCCAATAACTATGGAAGAAATTGAAGCAGTCATCAAAAAGCTTCCAGCAAATAAAAGCCCAGGACCAGATGGCTACACAGGAGAGCTTTACCAAACATTCAAGGAAGAATTAAAACCTATCCTCCTCAGACTATTCAAAAATATTCAAGAAGAAGGAACACTTCCAAACACTTTCTATGAAGCCAGCATCACCCTAACACCAAAACCAGATAAAGACAACACAATGAAAGAGAATTATAGGCCAATATCTCTCATGAACATAGATCCCAAAATCACAACAAAATTCTAGCAAATCAGATCCAGCAGTACATTAGAAAGCTCATATACCATGACCAAGTAGGATTCATCCCAGGAATGCAGGGATGGTACAATTACCGCAAATCAATATATGTGATATAGCACATAAACAAATTGAGAGACAAAAATCACATAGTCATATCAATTGATGCAGAAAAAGCATTTGACAAAATCCAACACTCTTCTTGATAAAAACTCTCAGCAAAGTGGGAATAGAAGGATGACACCTCAACATAATAAAAGCCACATATGATAAGCCCACAGCTAACATCATACTCAATGGGCAAAAACTAAAACCATTTCCTCTAAGAACAGGAACAAGACAGGGATGCCCACTCTCACCTCTCCTGTTTGACATAGTACTGGAAGTATTAGCCATTGCAATTAGGGGAGAAGAAGAAATAAAAGGCATCCAAATTGGAAAAGAAGAAGTAAAGCTGTCCTTATTTGCAGATGACATGATACTGTACATAAAAAAACCCGAAGGACTCCATCCCAAAACTAATTGACTTAATAAATGATTTCGACAATGTAGCAGGATACAAAGTTAATGCCAAGATATTTGTGGCATTTCTGTACACTAATAGTGAAATTACAGAAAGAGAGACTCAAAAAGCAACCCCATTTACCATTGCACCTAAAAAATTAAGATACCTAGGAATAAACCTAACTAAAGAGGTAAAAGGTCTATATGTAGAAAACTACAGGACACGGAAAAAAGAGATAGAGGAAGATGTTAACAGATGGAAGAGCATACCATGCTCATGGATTGGGAGAATCAACATCATTAAAATGTTCATACTACCCAAAGCAATCTATAGATTCAATGCACTACCCATTAAAATACCAATGACATACTTCACAGACCTAGAAAGAATTCTTCATAGATTCATCTGGAACAAAAAAAGACCACGAATAGCCACAGCAATTCTGAGAAAGAAGAATAAAGAAGGTGGGATCTCAATACCAGATTTCAAGCTATATTACAAAGCATCTGTTCTCAAAACAGCCTGGTACTGGCACAAGAACAGACATATAGACCAATGGAATAGAATAGAGAATCCAGATATCCACCCAAACCACTATGCTCAACTAATATTTGACAAAGGAGACATGAACATACAATGGAGTCAAGATAGCCTCTTCAATAAATGGTGTTGGGAAAATTGGACAGATATATACAAAAATATGAAACTGGACCACCAACTTACACCAAATACAAAAATGAACTCAAAATGGATACAGGACTTAAACATTAGAAGGGAAACCATAAAAATATTAGAGGAATCCACAGGCAGCACAATCTGAGACATATGCCGAAAGAACTTCTTCACTGATAATGCTCCAAAGGCAATGGAAGCTAAAGAAAAAATAAAGAAATGGTACTACATCAAAATAAAAAGCTTTTGCATAGTAAAAGAAACCATCAACAAAACAACAAGAAAGACTACTGTATGAGAGAACATATTTGCAAATGTTATCACTGATAAAGGTTTAATCTCCAACATCTACAGCCAACTTATACAACTTAAGAAAAGGAAGATAAACGACCCAATAAAGAAATGGGCAACAGACCTAAATAGAACGTTTTCGAAAGATGACAGAAGGAAGGCCAAGAGACACATGAAAACATGTTCAAAATCACTAATTATCTGAGAGATGCAAATCAAAACGACAATGGGATACCATCTTACACCTGTCAGAATGGCAATTATCAACAAATCAACAAACAACAAGTGTTGGCGAGGATTCGGAGAAAAAGGAACCTTTGTTCACTGTTGGTGGGAATGCAGACTGATGCAGCCACTGTGGAGAACAGTATGGAGTTTTCTTAAAAAACTAAAAATGGATCTCCCATTTGACCCAGCAATCCCACTCTTAGGAATTTATCCTAAGAAATTACAAACACCAATCAGAAAGGATTTATGCACCCCTATGTTTATAGCAGCACAATTTACAATAGCTACAATTTGGAAACAGCCTAGGTGGCTGTCAGCAGATGAGTGGATCAGAAAACTGTGGTACATCTACACAATGGAATTCTATGCTGCCATGAAAAAGAAGGAATTCTTACCATTTGCAGCAACCTGTTTGGAACTGGAGAGCCTTATGCTTAGTGAAATAAGCCAGTCAATGAAGGAGAAGCACCACATGCTTTCCCTCATTTGTGGATAATAAAGAACATTGTAAACTGATGAACAAAAGGATAGATACAAAGGTAAAGCATCAAACAGACTGTGATATTATAGCAGGAAGATTAAGGAGAGGTGGGATAGATAAGAGATCAATCAAAGGACTTGTATCTATGCATATAAATATAACCAATGAACATAGACACTGGGGGGTTGGGGTATGCCTGGGAGGGAGGGGGGCAATGGGGAGATATGTATACATGTAACACAATTAAAAAGAAAAAAAGAAAAGAAAAATTATTTGCTATAACTTCCTTAAGGTCAAATCTTCCTACCTCAAAAAAAGAGTACCCACACTTCAGAACCAAAACTATATTCAGTATTACATTGCAGTTGAAATTATATATAGAAATAGATATAGATATATATCTATTAAAATGTTTTCCCCGGAAGTTTTTATCCCTAGGAGCATTATTAAAACCATTGTCATAATTAAACTACTGGACAACTGTAGCTGCATTTGTAATGCTTGAGGAGAGCTTAGCTGAAGTACCATGACACCAGAAAACACAAATCCTTTGGTGAGACAACGAGTGGCCTCTATACTGAGCAACACTGTGTCTATATATATCATAGGTGGACAAACCTCCTGGGATAAGCTCTGAATAACAAGGAATTTGATTAACCTTTGTTAAAAATTCTGACAAAGAAGCTGAGTTCAACTTTATAGCTTTGGTAGCCAGTATATTAATTAGCACTGACATATTGGAGATTTGTGTATGAGTAACGCACATACACACACACACACACACACACATATACTTACATATTTCAGAAAAGACAAACTCACTTTTGTTTGTGAACTTAACTAAACTTAATTTAGCTAGTAGCCACTTCATCAACTCTGGATTAATCATTAATATATATATATATATATATATATATATA
>JAAGEH010000286.1:10155922-10210489 GCA_011751065.1 Lasiurus cinereus | reverse complement strand
CGGTAAACTGGTGGGTCGTGTGCAGCCGGGCGACCCGCGTGATTACTCGTATCTCAAATGTTGCTCGTTATTTCAAAGCAAAAATCCCTCGCTCGACGGCTCATATCTCAAAAATCTCGTATGTTAGGGCACTCGTATCTCAAGGTACCACTGTGTGTGTGTGTGTGTGTGTGTGTGTGTGTGTGTGTGTGTGTGTGTATATATATATATATATATATATATATATTCTGTGTTATGTGAGGTGGAAGCTTGAAACTATCTCAGACCCTCAGAGTTTAATTTGTCTTATCTTGAGCAGTAAGGGCAGAAGTACAAAGGATAAAGCTTGGACCTGGCAAGTGTCCAGATCACTGTGTAGCCCAGTGTTCACAGGACTCAACAAGATCAAGCATGCTTCTGGCAATGATGGGTACTTTATTACTAAGAGAAAGTCACAAGGTTACAACAAGTAGGCATTTTTCTTTTTAAGGAATCCAATGCAGAAATACTCATGATTTGCCTTCAGTAGTGGAGTTTTATTCCAGAATAAAAGAGCACAAACTCACATGAATGTTACCCCACTGGCCTAGTAATCATGCTGATATTCAACATATATAGGACATTCAGGAAGCCCATAGAAACTCAGGAAATATATTGAGCATCTGCTTGAGGACGTCCTGAATATAGGGACTCTCCAAGAAGAGAGAGTCCCTATACACCTCAAAAAATAAAGATGTAATTAGAATGATTTGTCACCATTACTTAATGCACCCATTGGTTCGAGATGATCCCAAGTCACCTCAAAGGGCCCTGATCTCCTTTATATGTACCCTTCACATTTACCTCATGCCTCCATCCCTAACTCAATCATATCTGGCTAGGGCACCATAGCCACTTTCAGGAAAAATTCATACTATGGGAGCTCTATAATAGCCTCTAGGAAAGAACAGTCCTTTTCAAAGGTAGTTGCATATGAAACAAATCTTTGAAGTTATGTTGTATAGGCAGCTAAACCAGTACCAGGTGTTAGATTGGTGGGGTCAGACCTGACCTGGGTTTAAGAACCTCGGTTCTGGTTAGAAAAGAATTCAGAGCCAAGACTCCAACTATAAGAGAATATTTACTTATAAAATCACAGAGTAGAAGAAGTCATTGTAGGATAAATGGGCTTAAGAAACAAATTATAGTGGTAAAAGAAAGGACTTTGGAGATTGGAAGTGAGGAAGGTAATGTTAACACATTTGGGAGGATGGGAATGTGGAAGAGAAAGGGAAAGGCACACATTGGTATGCTACCAGGAGGGAAAGTGCTCTGGATCTTGGTCCTAAGGGTTTTAAGGGTGGAGATTTTAGGAGGTCCCAAAGGAAGATCTCAATGGAATATTTAGCAGTTTTCTAGGTGTGTCCATATAGGATTATAGTACCCACTGATTGATTGACCAGTACCAGGCCAGGGGTCATTACTCAATGCAACTGGTTCTGACATCAACATTAGTATCACTTGTCTGGTTTTGCTGCTTTTCTAGGTCTGGAGCTGAAATTCAATAGAGGTCTAGATATTGTCTCTAGGGAGGAAAGATAGGTGGTCCAAACAGCATGACTATTGATATGCTAAGGGTGGAAAGTTCACCCTGGGGCTAGGTCCCATGCTACAATTGTCCTTTGCTAGTGCTCTCTGCCCTGGTGACCTTCTGTATCTGGCCTATCATCTTTGCTCGGCTCATGACTGTCTAACTGCCTACCACAATTACATAGCCCCCACCAGCCTGCACTACCAGATAGCACAGTATGAAAAACCAGAAGGAATCCACAAGTTCAAGCAGCAGGAGGTCACTTAGATAGAAGTCTGTCGATGAGTGACCAGGTCAGCAAAGGAAACAGAAGGAGAATGGTTGTCATCTATCAGGAGCTAAAGTAGATTCCCAATCCTGGCAAGTAAATGACAAAGCAGAGGTCATCAGTGGGCAATGGAGCAGAGTCAGGTTGTGAACCATATGTTGAGTAGGGTACAACTAAACCTTCAATGCAAAAATACAGATGTACGTATTTAGCTGAAGAGATGGGATGATAAAATTGAGAAAAAGATAGAGTTAGAGGAAGCCAAATGGTGAAACAACTAAAACAGGTGAAAAGCTAAATAACAAATAGGTAATAAATCATGATTCATGGCACTCTGGTGCTTTCCAGGCCACCTCAATCCCTGGCACTACCATCACTGCAGGAGCAACCCTCACAGGGTAGGAGATCTTTGAGCTTACTCATGAACAGATAGGCACTTATCAGGCAGTAAGGTGAAAATCAATGTGACTTGAACCTAAGGTGAATGTGGGTAAGTATCAAAGGTCAACCTTGTATAATAAAAGAAAAGGTGAAAGTAATGGTACCACCACCACACACTTGAATAAATTTTGCCTCAGGTATGTGAGGTCTAGAGGAGAAATTTTTACTTCATGCCCACATTACTTGAATATTCACAAAGAATATCCAGAAGAAATCTCGTAAACATGAGACATTTTTCACAGTGAACTTAAAAAATCCAAACTCTCCAAACATAGTGTTACATCTGCATTAATGAAGCAGGGCCACTCGGTCAACTGATTCTGAAATTAAGGCCTAGTCCACCAGCCTGGAAAGTACTGAATTAGTTGTCTCTGTTCATTGATTTAATAAATGAGTTCTCAAATGTCATTTTCCCTCCATATGCAGCAATGGTTTTTTCTATTATTTAGTTGTTCACTGTTTTAGATGACTTGCTTAATTCACCAGCACATTTCCTTCTGTGAGAAATGCTTGTGTCACTACCTGGTGGGAAAGAAAGCTGCAAGGGAAAGGGTATAACAATTCAGAGTGACATGTGGTATATATGCTCATCATGACGGAAAATAAGCATGCTAAATTCATATTTTTCAATTAAAAATCATAAAATCAGTTGCTAATGTGCCTTTAATTTCATTAAGAGAGACATTATTCATCTTGAATAACCTTCAAAGCAAAATAAACATTTTAATTAAATTCTACAAACTGGATAGATCCTTGGTCTATTTGCCATATGTAACAACTGCAGTAGAATTATTGACAGCATTTAAGAAAAGAGCACAAAATTATATATGTAGGCTTTAAATCTGGGTGAAATAACTAGCCCATCTACAAATTAGTGTGTGGAACAGAAGGGTAGCAGAATATGACATCACAGCCAAAAATGGTTTGGCTCAGTAGGTAGAGCGTTGGTCTGCAGACTGAAAGGTCCCAGGTTCAGTTCCAGTCAAGGGCATGTACCTTGGTTGCAGGCACATCCCCAGTAGGGGATGTGCAAGAGGCAGCTAATTGATGTTTCTAACTGTCTCTCTCCCTTCCTCTTTGTAAAAATATCAATACAATATATTAAAAAATAATAATAATATGCCACCACAAAATCTGTTACTTTGGCATATTGATTATTTTGAGCTGGAAAACGTATGAGAAGCAGATATATTAAAACACACAACAACAACAACAACAACAAACAACAACTCTCTGGTCTCTCCCTGTTTTCTTAAAAGCAGAAAATAAATTTGTAAAAAATAGCTGCACCTCCCTTCTTTAGTAAGAAGGATAGAAGTTAATCAGTGGAGAGGATCCTAGACCCTTATTCAGCCCAGAGGAATCTATATAACAACCAGTGCTAAAACTAGCCTTTATTTACCTTTAGTTTTCCTATATATTTGTCTTCCCAGAATTTAAGGAATTTAGAAGTTCAAAATATTTTTCTTTGTCTTGTCATTTTGCTACAATTATTGTTCTTAACTAAGACACTATGTAAGACACTATATAGACACAAGTTCTAACCATCCCTGTAAGTTACTCACATTGAGTACTCCCACAGGTATGTGCAAAACATGTCTTCTTAAACTTCTATTTGTTTTCACTAATCTTTTCTTTTTTCCAGCCTAATTTTCTTGTAGGTTCTAGAAATACCACTAGGTGTTAGACCCATGGGGTCAGATCAGATGTGGGTTCAGAAACCTGGTATTTGAGTTCTTACTAGGAAAGAATTCAGACCAAGACTCAAATTGTAAGAGAGCATTTATTTGGAAAATTACAGAGATAGAGGAAGTAATTTGTAGATGAAATGGGCTGAAGAAACAAGTTACAGAGGTAAAGAAAGGGCCATAGACTTTGGAACTGAGGAGGGTAATGGTAACCTATCTGGAGGAATGGGGAAGAGGGAGTGGGAAGGGAAAGGCTCCAGTGCATTCCTTGAGGAAGAGCACACTGGTCTCCATCCTAAAGATTTTAAGGATGGAAATTTTAGGGGAGGTCTCAGAGGAGGATGCCAATAAAATGTTCTGCAGCTTTCCAGGTTTGTCCTTTCAGGATCTAGGTCTTCACTGATTGATTGGTCGGCACCAGGGCAGGGGTCATTATCTACTTCAGCTGGTCCTGAGGTCAGCCATGGGATCCCTGGTCCAGTTTTATTGCTTTTATGAGCCTGGAGCTAAAATACATCTGAGACCTGGATGTTATCTTTAGGGAGGAAAGGTCAGGGGGTCCAAATTGCATGACCATCAATTTTCTAGGAGAGGAAAGGTCACTTTGAGGATGAGGTCCCACCTCACCTTGTGCTTTGCTAGGCACCAGGGGCTTTCCCCCCTAGTGACCTTCTGTCCCTAGCCCACTTCCCTTGCTCTGCTCATGTCTGTCTAATTGCATACCACAACTTCAGAGCCGAGCCAATAAACTTAACATGGTAGAGGAAAAATAATGATATTCCTCCCTTACAAATACTTCCCAGGTGCAGCAAGAATCCTGAAGAACACGTAAAACAGCAATGAGTTTAATTATTAAAATATTTTGCTAGTTCAAAGTAGTTAAGCCAATATAAAAATATTTACTCAGTATTGACAGCAAACTAAAAAAAAAACATTTATGAAAAGAAGTTTTGCCAAGCCCCCAAATGTTGTATAAACTTTTTAAACAATATTAAATCTTTTAAACTGAATCAGTTTCTCAGCACTTGGTGACCCATCTATACATGATCTTATTATACATACCATTTCTATACATATGCATCAAGTGTGTGTGATCTGTGGTAGACAGACATAAGGATCCAAGGGCGATGAGCCAGGTATAGAAAGTCACCAAAGCTGAGAGCTCTGGGTGCCTAGCAAAGGACAATTATTGTGAGGGTCCTCATCCTCAGGGTGACCTTTCCTTCCCTAGCATATTGATGGTCATGCTGTTTGAAAAACTTGAACTTTCCACTCTAGAAATAACAACTAAACCTTAGCTATTTTCAGACCTCAGCTCCTGACCCAGAAAAAGCAGCAAAACCAGGTGGGCAACACCAGGACCAGCTACATTGATTAATGACCCCTTTGCCCTGGTAAGGACCTATCAATCAGTGGAGACCCTGACCCTAAAAGGACACACATGGACAGCCGCTGAATATTCTATTGAGATCTTCTCCTGGGATCTCCCCTAAAATATCCATCCTTAAAACCCTTAGGATGGAAAATTCAGTGTGGTCTTCCTCACAGGAGCATGCCTGAGCCTTCCCATCTCACACACACAACTCCTCACAAGGTGCATTGCCATTACCTTCCTCACTCCCAAGCTCCAAGGGCCCTTTCTTTACCACTATAACTTATTTATTCTACAAATTATTTCTTCTACTTCTGTGATTTTCCAAATAAATGTTCTCTTATAGTTTGAGTCTTGGCTCTGAATTCTTTCCTAGCCAAACTCAAGTTGCTAAAACCAGGTTTGGTCTAACACCTGGTGGGTGCCATTCTCACTGCCTACAACAGATCCACATGTGAAATGTGGATCAGTTAATTCAGAATCTACAATTTAACTTCAGATTGCTGATTTCTCAGATAGGTACCATGGTTATGTAATTTCAATTTGTGTGTTAAATATAGACAGCCAAACTAAATGAAACTTGTTTCAGGGCTTATCTAGTTTGTCTGCTTTTATCAGACTTACCATATTATTATAAAATAGTCATTCATTTTATACCAGCTCCCCATAGCATCTATAATAATACAAGCATAATATGCTAATTAAACCAGAGTTCTTCCATACTTCTGAATGAAGCTGGGACTGCGAGGAAAGCCCAGATCTGGAGGCCTGCCAGTGGCTGCAGGGAAGCCCGGGGCCTTGGTGCCAGAGGCAAGCCGGTGTCAGCGGCTGGGGTAAGGAAGACCTACTCTCGCACAAATTTCGTGCATTGGACCTCTAGTATAGTATATTTCCTTATTCATAAAGAATTATAGAATTTTTTAGCTAGGGGAACCTTAGACAGTATGAACTCTTAGGCCAGTCACCTAAGCCAAAGTGACTCTCCATACATGCCAAAGAAACACTATCAGCTTCTATTAATGTAGTGTTGTGAAGGAATTAACAAGAACTTGATCTTCAGTATTTTAGACATTAATATCTAACCTATCCATACCTCAGATACCTCCTCTGTAAAGTTATGAACTTGGACTATATTACTTGTACAATATTTACCCAGCAGATCTTTCATTTACCACATTATGATAGATCCTTGGGAGGATGCCTTTATGACTAAGGCACAGTGCATTGTATTAGTCAGAATAAGCAAGGCTATTCTGTATGGTAGCAAGTAAATACCAAAATCTCAGGGACTTAACCCAAGTCAAAGCAATGCAAGTCAAGGTGCCTTCTTCTATCTCATTGTTACACTCACTATATCTGGAACATGTGGCACCAGAGGTTATAGCAATGGGGAAAAGAACAATGCAGAAGACATACCAGCTCTTACCTGCTAAGAAGTGATGTACATTAATTTTGCTCTTATGTATTTGTTCAGATTTAATTGCATGTTCTGATCTTAATCACCAGGATAATAGAAAATGTAGAAGATCATATGATATTTGAAACCTCTACTTTATTCACGAGGAAAAAGATACATAAATAAACTTTATTTTATAGTAACTTTATCCTAAGACTAGAGCCTGGTGCATGAAATTCGGCATGGGGAGGTTCTCCTCAGCCAAGCCTGTACCCTCTCCAATCCTGGACTTCTCAAGAGATGTCCAACTGCCAGTTTAGGACCAATTCCAGGTATTGGACCTAAACCGGCAATCAGTCATTTCTCTTACAATCCAGGACTGCTGGCTCCTAACTGCTCACCTGCCTGCCTGCTTGACCACCCCAACTTTGCCCCCTGCCAGCCTGATCACCTCTAACCGCCCCTGCCTGCCTGCCTGGTCACCCCTTACTGCACCCCCCCCATTTACCTGGTCACCCCCAACTGCCCTCCTCTCCCGACAGCCTGGTTGCCCCACACAGCTGCTGTTCAGTCATTTGGTCATCCCTCACTAACACCCCTGCCGGCCTGGTCACTCCACACAGCCTGCTGTTCGGTCATCTATCTGGTTGTTTTGGTATTAATGACCCTTGGTTTTTAAATAATAGTATAAGATTCTGTGCTTCTGTTTTCCCTTATATAATTGTTAATAGATGTAGTATTTGTTCACTCAATGAATCCTGTTTAGTAGCCTCAAAATATATGGCAGTGAAGGGGATTCCTAATATAAAAAACACGGTCCTTTTATTCATGTAAACTATACTACTACTACTATTAATAGTAATAATAATAATAATGATGATGATGATGATGATTAACATCACTATAGGTGTTTGAATTTTTAAAATTATTTTAGTTACATGAAAATAAAATATCAGTGTCACTGGTGGCATTAGTATAATTTTGTTGTTAGTTCTTATTTGATTCTTTTCAAACCATGTTTAGCCTCACTGTGTAAAAGTATATTTAAAAGGCTCAATCATTGCCAGAGAATACACAGTGTAATGTACAAGAGGAGGGTTGCTAATCTAACAAGTATCCTGATACCAAATCCAATAATTTCTGCACTTTTTAATGGGAGAAGTAAAAACAATTCTTTGTTTGGAGCCCCTGCTTATACTTAATTTCTAAACAATCTTTTAGTTGCACAAGATAGTGAGTTAACCAGGAGATGATTTGAGCCCCTTTTCTAAGATGTTAGCAAACCCCAATTACAATCATATGACTAATAGCACAAAAAGTTAAACAACTTTAAAAAGGAAAAATATAACTACGATTTTAAGTACCACAATTTTTATGATATCCTCACCTAAATTGATGACTGTAAAGGTCTCTCTCAATCCCAAAATTTGTTGAGTCTGCATTAATTAAGTATACCAGAAAAATTTCCCTTTACTTATTTCATTGTATATGTAACTCTCATATTCACTGGTAGTGTAAGTTTTTCTTAATTTTAGGTAATAAAATATATTTGTTACTTTTTTAGTGGGACATTCTAGTCAGGACTCAAATCATGAAAAGTACCTTTCTGTCACAATTAATTTCATTTTTTTATATTTTATACAAGGTAAATTGTTAAAATTATCTAAGCATTGTACCTCTATAGTGTTCATCAGTACTTCTGGTATCTAGTTCTTTCTAGTGTAATATTCAATAACATTCCAATACCCAGTGAAAGATTAGTATTACTTCCTGTCTTGTTTTTTTCTTTCTCTCCCCACCTTCCTTATTTTTTTTTTTCATTTTCACAGCAAGTTGGTAAAAGAGCCTAAACCAGATCTAAAGTCTAGAGAAATCCTCACCATTGCACATAAGTATTGCATAGGTAAGAAGAGACAGGTAAAACAAGTATTCTAAAAGGAATAACTAATAATAAATGGTCTCCTTCATCTACCCTTCTCTTCTTCCCATACCTGTGGAATGAGGGATGATTAGGGTTACTGGAACTCAAGGGAAAATGGCCAAAGCAGGTCTGGCATAAGATTGCTATGTCAGTGTTCATTGAGAGAATTCACAAAACAGGAATTGCCCATTGGAAAAGGAGGCTGCTTTAAAAATGGACCATTGAGTGTTTATGGATGTGTCAATCCCACCCAGGGGTTGGAGAGCCAGATGTAATCTTATATAATAAAGAGGTAATATGAAAATTGACTATCACTCCAACACACAAGATGGCCACCCCCATGTGGACACAAATGGCCATCACAAGATTGCTGGCAGGGGAGGGCAGTTGTGGGTGATCAGGCCACAGTTGGGAGGGACCAGGCCTGAGGGGGAGGGTAGTTGGGAGGTACCAAGTCTGCAAGGGAGGGCAGTTAGGGATGGCCAGGCAGGCAGGGGAGCAGTTAGGCTAGCAAGAGAGTGATTAGGGGTGATTAGGCTGGCAGACAGAAGTGATTAGGGGCAATTAGGCAGGCAGGCAGGCAAGTGGTTGGGAGCCAGCAGTTTTGGATTATGAGAGGATGTCCCACAGCCCATTTAGGCCTGATCCCAGTGGGCCTAAACAGGCAGTCAGACATTCCTCAAGGGGTCCCAGATTGGAGAGGGTGCAGGCTGGGCTGAAGGACACACACAAATACCCCATGCATGAATTTTGTGCACTGGGCCTCTGGTATCACTATAATAACAGAGGTTCCCTTGGTCATTGGAAGAGACCCAGAAGCATGGTTAGCCTGTCCTCAACCCCCAACAGAAGTAGAATGAATGGCTTTGTTAGACTGTTCAACTAAATAGTTCCAGGGCTTTTCAAATAGGTGACTCGCTTTACTCTTCCTTAGGTAAACATGTAGTTCTCTTGACAGTAGTTACTTAGCCATTCCTAACTGTTCTCCAGTGTCATCCAATGGTGCTGTGACTAGCCACATAATACGTATGGGTTTAAATAATGGATTATGGTGACTAAACAACACTTCTTTATTTGAGGAAAGAGGAAAGAACTGAATAAAAGATTAACTTCACTGAACCTCCGAAACCTAGTCTCAGATGAAAAGAGTTGATATCTTGCAAAGCTCCATGGAAATTGGCTACAGCCCAAAGATTAAGGCAATCAATCATAGTCAACTGCAATGCTTAGACTCCAAGTCTCTGAACAAGTCAAGCGAGGGACTAGAGCTACATACAACCTGTAATTCAAAGAAATGGCAGGGCAAGGCTGCAGCCCATGCACTGCCATGTCATTATAATCTTTGTATCTCAGCCTCTCATCACACCAGAGGAGTTTGCACATTGCTAATCATGCAGCTTAAAAGTCTACCACCCAAGGGACCAGAGTCCCTCTCATGGGATCTGATGAAGAACCCTGATAGATTTTTGTGTACCACTTTACAACAAATAGGTGGAGGGGGGCACAGCCACATATCTGCCACTCACTCATCCTACACTAATGAATTTCCACAGTGCTCTTCTGGTAAGACTCTATGAGTGCTGTTTTGCAATTCATCTTTACTTGCACAACGGAGACATTACAGCTTATCATTGAAACAAGATCATTATAAGAGTGAAAGAGAACACTGTTACTATTTACACCTGAATAACAGTACTGTCACTGCTAATCCAGGACATGTGGTCACCCCAGACACATTATCTTTCAGAGGACAAAATCAGTCAGCGAAAGGCCTGGAGTCCTGGCAGTCATAGGAGCACACTGAAGATATTCAGTATGAAGAGAAACCTGATAGTGTGAGGCTTATGTTTGTGTATTTGTGCACATTGAGGCCAATGGAGGGCAACATAAACTACCATATGGCAGATTGAAACAGTTCATTCTCTCCTGCTACAAAGGACAGAATTATAATCAAGAAGCAGATTCAGATTCAATATAAAAGCAAGCTTCTCATCAGAGCTGCTCAACAACGGAAGAGATTGTCTTACCAGAGTACGCCTTGTAGTCGAGGACAGTGATTTTCAAACTTTTTCAGCTCATGGCACACAGAAACTAATCACTAAAATTCTGTGGCACACCAAGAAATGTACCATATTTATTGCCGACCTGACAAAAAAAAAGTATAATTTTGATTCATTTGCACTGGGGCAGCTATTGTTTTGTTGGCATTTTTTTAATTTGACAATATAAGGGAAAAGAGGTCAGTGCCCCTGACTAAATAGTGAGGTATGGTATTGTATGTTTTAAAATTCTTGCGGCACACCAGTGTGCTGCTGCATACAAGTTGAAAATTGCTGCTCAGGGAGTCTGAGAGCTGAGAAAGAGTGGATATCTTTCATGAGTACAGGGGGCTGTTTTCTATAATGATGAGAAATTGTATACATAGCTCCTAAGACACTTTAAAGATCCCAATTTACAAATGGCCATTAACAAAATAAAAGATATCTTATTGTTTTCAACACAACTGTAAATAGTCCACATGCAAACTAAGACAAAGGTTAAGAAAGGATAATTAAAGATTTTCCGGTGTACAACTGGTCATTCAGGACAGGCCATGGAAAATAATACAATTCCATGCCTGATTTGCATGCATGAAGAAAAATCATAGCAATATATTGTTCCAAGGATGTAATTAACTGGCATTACCTCAAAAGTGCAAAAGATCAGAATTCCATTCAAAATCTCTCTTTGCTTACATGAAATTAAGGTTCAAGGACTAACTGACCAATGATGGAATTTTATTAACACTGGAATTATTTGGCTAAATGGCATAATAGTCTATCATATTCTTTTGAAATAGGCTTACACTTTGGCTAAATAATGATGGTAAAATTTGTCTTCACTTAAACTTCAACAACCTATTCTCCACTTTCTCATCCTTGAGACAGCCCTTTTTATGTCTAACTTCCTACTGTTTCCCACCTTTCCTTTTTTGTCTTTTACTCTCAGGAATGGATTGAATCAAATAAGGTCTCCCACAATTAAAATAACTAAGAAAGGTGACATCTATAACCTGCCAATCATTTTGTATTTTAAATACATTAGTGATGCCTTAATTTATTCTAATAATAGAATTTCAGGAATCAGGCTTATCAATGAAGAATTGTTTGAAGGAGAATTCTTAGCCTCTGAATTTTTGAAATGAAGGAAGCTACCAATTTTTCCTACTAGTTAATTTTGTACTACATTTGTCTACTCTAGGAATACCAAAATAAAACTGCTATGGTCCTTCTATATTAATAATAGCTGGGTATTTATTTATTCAGAGTTGTATTCGCTAAGCATTGCACTAATCACTTTACATATATCATCTCATCTTTTAACCCTCACAATGTATTAATGATATATTATTTTTAAAGCAATAAAGATAAAAATATTGGTGTAAAAGGGTTAAGGAATTTGTTTAAAATTACATGAGCAAGTGGTGTGGTTGGATCTTAGCAATAGGTGTGTCAAATGCATAAGCCTGGGCTCTCAATCTGCAGGATGTACTTCATATTAGCATGCTGAAACTGACTCCATGAGTATTTTAAATGTGAGAACAGAAAAAAAAATGCATAGAAATGAGAGTGCCCTTTATTTAACTTGTCCAATGTCTCATAGCTCACACCTCCACCATTGATGCTTATGCCTCTGGCAAATTAATCAGAACTTACTCAAATATTTCAGGATTAATTAGAGACTATTAAGTTTCTCTCAAGCTTCAATATCTCTCCTCCCTTCCTGCTTTTTTCTTCTTCTCAGAAATACATAAGTTTAACATTCCCTTTTTCTTTTTGATTAAATAATTTTAGGTAAAGTGATTTCTTCTTTCTGGAAATTGAAACATGATTTTCTTTCTTTTACCAGTCAGTTTAAACAGATGGTTGGCTGATTTTACCGGAGAACAGAATCAATTACCTTTATGTTAACCCAGAGAAGAAGGGAATAGAAATAGATAAGTTCTAACTGATCATAATCAAATATTTGACCATTGTTTAGTGATTCTTCAAGAATCATTAAGGAGCCGAGACCGGTGTGGCTCAGTGGATAGAGCATCGGCCTGCGGACTGAGAGGTCCCAGGTTCGATTCCGGTCGGGGGCATGTATCTTGGTGGTGGGCACATCCCCAGTGTGGGACGTGCAGGAGGCGGCTGATCGATGTCTCTCTCTCATCAATGTTTCTAGCTCTCTATCCCTCTCCCTTCCTCTCTGTAAAAAATCAATAAAATATATTTTAAAAAAAAGAATAATTAAGGAGAGGTGGGGTAGATAAGAGATCAATCAAGGGACTTGTATGCATGCATATGAGCATAACCAATGAACATAGACACTGGAGGGTTGGGATATGCCTGGGAGGGAGGGGGGCCAATGGATAGATATGTATATATGTAACACAATTAAAAAAAACAAATAAATAAATAAATAAAAAACAGAAAAAAAAGAATCATTAAATGGTCCTTCACCATATGGCCTGTTAATGGGGAGAAATTGGAGAGGGAGTTGCAATGGGGATAATGAGATGCTACAGCCCCGTGTGCCCAATGCAAAAGTGCAACATGGACTGAAGGTTTGTCCTGGGTTTCATTGCCAGTTGCTCTCAGAGCCCTAGCTGTTTTAAACTTTTGATGGCACTTGGTATGTTGCCTTTGACATCGTCAATGCCTATTTCCTACCATGGCACCACATTATCAATACCAATATCCATTCCTGTGGCAAATTTTCCAATATGTAGTTGCCAGAGCTACCTAAACTCCACTATTATTAGTCATCAAAGAGTAGGTTAGGATTTAGCACAAGTACCTCTACCCTGTAGTGTCCAAAGTTTTGAATCTGTAGTTGATGTCCTGTGGGTCAGAAAGCAGAAGCCTCAATCTAAATGGCCCTAACTGCATTGTTATTATACCTCTACCAATAGGATAGCTGCTAACCTCCAGTGAAATTCAATTTATTGACCAAGTAAACTTTTTTAGGACTATGTGGACAGATTCACAACACTTAATTTCTTTGCCAATCATGGTGGTTCCTTTGCCTTTCCAATCCAAAAGTGAAGGCTCAGCACTTTACCATACTCTGAACATCAGAGATACTATGTACCTAGCGTGTCCATTTTATCTGTTAATTTGCAAATAAATATCTATTGAATAGGCTAAATTGGGGCTACATAACAAGAGGGGGTATCTGTCTACTTTGGGGTCCCTAAGACCCCAAATAATGACCTCTTTGAGCTACAATTCTCCGTGACTAATGATTTTGCTGATTGGAGCTTCTGGCAAAGGATATCTACGAAACTGGCAAGGTGTCTTGTAGCTTGCAAGTAGCGTAAAATGTTAGGCCTTTCACAGTTAATGATATCTAATTGTTCTTGAATCCTCTTTTTAGAAGTTTGTGAAAATATACATTATACTGATTTCTGGTTTCAAAAAGCTTTGGATTTTTGGGTGGAATATTTCAGTACACCTTTTTTTTTCAAAGCAACATTAACACCGTCACTAAATTTAATAGAAGCTCCCTACTCAAGTCTCCTATGGTAGGAATAAAAGTTTATGTGTCAGAATAAATTGAGAAAGATGCAGAACTAGTCACTGAGGAGAATAGAGAAGCATTCTTATCTTATTCTATTTTTTATTAAAAGCATTACTGAAGATAAATGATTAAATATTTTATAGAGATTATCACTTTAATTTAAATGCAGACCGGAGGACTTAGTATAGGAAGAGGGAACACTGAGGGCTTAAAATCCTTGAAACATCAGAATTTAAACCAGTTTTCATATTATCCTTTGGACCATCTATTAAGATCCTGGATGAATCTTAAACTATATTAATAAAAAATATTTAATTCTTAATTTGGTGTATAAATACTGATTATAGAGCTAAAAATATATTATTATTTCCCTGAATTCTACATAAAACACTGCTGATGTGTCAGATGAACTACTATTTTATTTACAAACAGTAAATTTCAAGGTTTTGATATATAGTTCTGTGAAAATTTAACATGTGTAGATTTTTAAAAAAAGAAAGAAAGAAAACATGGCTTCAGGGAGTATGCAAAGAAGTTCCAGCAATCCAAACAGTTCCCTCAGGCTGCAACTGGCATTCAGGCCCTCCTCACACATAAGCCCTGGAAAACATTGATCTTTTCTTCATTGGCTGTATTACATAAATTTGGGGTTCTTATAGTTCCATATTTATCCAGTTCAAAATAATTTCTAATTTTCCTTGAAATGTTTCTCTTTGATCCATTGATTTTTTTAGTAACGTTTTATTTGATTTCCTAACATCTAGGAGTTTTACTAATACGATTCTATTATTGCTTTCTAGATTAATTTTGTTATAATCAAAGAAAGAACATATTTTGGCTGGGTCATGACTCAGTGGTTGAGTGTTGACCTATGAACCAGCAGGTCACTGTTCAATTCCTAGGTCAGGGCATATGCCTGAGTTGTGGGCTCAATCCCCATTAAGGAGTGTGCAGGAGGCAGCAATGATTCTCTCTTATCATTGATGCTTCTCTCTCTCTCTTTCCTTCTCTTCCTCTATGAAATAAATAAAACCGTATATATTTTTTTAAAAAAAACACGTTAGATAATTTCCTTTTTTAAAAAAATTAATGAGGTTTTCTTTGTGACTCACAATATGGACTACCTGGATGAATGCTCCATTTGTGCTTGTAAAACAATGTATATTTTGTTGTTGTGTGGTGGAGTGCCCTGAAAACATGTATTAAATAAAGTTGTTTAATAGGGTTGTTCAAGTCTCCTGTATACTTTTCATTTTTTATTTGTTTGTTTTCACACACATTATCTTCTTCTGTGACATGAATATTAGACCTATTGATACTGTTCTCTTTTTCTCTGTGTGTGTCTCTGTCTCATACTCCTCTCTCTAATTATTTATATTGGATTAGAGGCCTAGCACATGAAATTTGTGCACGGGTGGGGTCCCTAGACCTGGCTGGCGATTGAAGAGCAAGCATCTGTAGTGGAAGGGCAGGTCCAGCTGACCTCTGGGACCTTGGCAGTACCTGGGCCCCAGGACCCTGGGTGCCCCACTCTGTTTGAGACATTAGGCTCATGCCCAGTTCCTCAACACCTGGGAGCTGGGCAGGAGTCCTGTCCCCCTCGGTCAGTCAACATCTGCGGGGCAATGGATGGGCAATCGGGCCCAGCTCGCACCCACCTGGGCCTGGAGCTACCTGCTCAGCAGCTCCACCATCCCTCAGTGGTTCCTCTCTCCTCGGGGCCCATCAGTGCCTCTACTGCTGCACACTGCCAGTGTCACATCGTGGATGCCCACCATGTTCCACACCATCCAGAGAACTTTTATCTTCTATTATTTTCTAAAATGCTTTTTCTTACTATTTGAAGCATGGTTATAAGTGCTGTTTCAGAGAATTTTTTTAAATATATTTTATTGATTTTTTACAAAGAGGAAGGGGGAGGGATAGAAAGCAACATCGATGAGAGAGAAACATCCATCAGCTGCCCCCTGCACACCCCCTACTGGGGATGTGCCTGTAACCAAGGTACATAGCCTTGACTGGAACCGAACCTGGGACCCTTCAGTCTGCAGGCTGATGTTCTATCCACTGAGCAAACCCGGCTAGGGCCAGAAATTTTTTTAAAAAATACATAATTTCAACATTTGAGTCATTTAGTGATTGGTTTCTTTTGTTCTCCTTTTCCTTTGCTAATTCTTCAGATTTCCATAATTTTTAGTAAGTTGGATAGCTTTGCATTGTATCCAGGACATGTTGAGTATTATGAGACCTTGAATCCAATTTAAATCTTCTGTAGAATATTTTTGTTTTGTTTTGTTTGACAGATAGTCAATTCATATTCTGCCTGATGTCAATTTAGTTTCCAAAGAATTTGAATGACACTAGTTTGCCCAACTTGTGAGTCACTCAGAGTTTGGACTGATACATGAGCAGTGGTCCTCACTGTAAGTCAGTGTTTAAAGACTTTGCTGGGCTGATTCCATTTAGTTTCATGCATGTGTAATTCAGAGGTTAGTCAAGGACTTTAAACATAAGTTTGCATTGTCACTTTCTCTTCATTACCATTACTTCTACTCAGTTTCCCAGGGTTCCATTTTTTGGGTGTTCTTGTTAGAAAGATGGGAAGTTAGCCTCACTGCACCACTGCCAGGGTACCCGATCATTGAAGTCTGCTTGTGCTACCCCATTGAGGAGAAGGAGGGGCCCTATCTTTTTTCTGGTACTCTGAAGGGTAAGCAGTAGGGCTGGGCAATTCGCCAGGGCTCTGAAGGTTTGCCACTCACTTGATGTAGGATGAGAAAATGCGCAGAACTCCTCTCCTCTGAATTATGAGACTGTATCTGCCACCATGTGCTGGAGAGAGAGAGAGAGAAGGGGGACTGGAAAACAAAAAATAAACAGGAAACTCATTGCCAGAGCATTCCTCCAGTCCTGAGATCCTTACCCAATCTGCTTGCTTTATTCTTCTTAGGTTAGATGCTTAATTTATTTTATTATTTAGGAAAAAAATAGAAAAAATAAACAAATTATATTCATTATAAGAATTTATAATTCTTGCCAAAACTGGTTTGGCTCAGTGGATAGAGTGTCGGCCTGGAGACTAAAAGGTCCCAGGTTCGATTCCGGTCAAGGGCATGTACATTGGTTGCAGGCACATCCCCAGTAGGGGCATGCAGGAGGCGGCTGATCCATGTCTCTCTCTCATCGATGTTTCTGACTTTCTATCCCTTTCCCTTCCTCTCTGTGAAAAATCAATAAAATATATTTAAAAAAAAAGAATTTATAATTCTTAAAAGTGACAGTTATAGGGTGTAGTGTGCTTACTCCATGTGTCTAGAATCAAAAGTCTCATTTAAAAATAAATCTAAAATGTGAATAAAAGAAAAAAAACCTATCTCATAGGAGTATGTGCAGCAAAGAGAATAAATAATAAAATATATCTGGCAAACTATAATGCTAAAAGCAGAGTATATGTCTATATTTATATATTTATAAATATAGCTATATCTATTATTTTTAATGGCAATTAATTTAAAAGTTTGTTGTTACTGTTTTCTATTATGTAACCTTTTGGCTTTTTATAAGTATCTGCTAAACCTCAACCAGCAAACAAACAAAACAAAATTGTGTTGAAATCATTGGAGAAACACTGTAATATGTCATGAGCATTCGCTTCAAAAACATCTTTATTGGCTCTATTAATACTTGCAGTCACCACATGTTCTTGATCTTCTTGGTTATTTAAACACAATTTCCAGTTTCTTGTTGAAGTCTTTATCTAGTGCCATTAGTATCTTCTACATCATTGAACATTTTCCATGTTAAAATAAAAATTCCTTTCCATTTCATTTGTCTTTATTTCCCTTCAATTGTGAAAGTTGCTACTACAATTCACAAAATATTCAAATTCTAAAGTTTTCTGTCATCTGCCATATCAAAATATTCACCTGAGTGCTTTTTGAATAATTTTATTGTGTGTTTATTTCTGTAAAGCAAACCATTTCAGAATGCCTAACAATAAATTACCATCTATCTAAAGAAGTCACGCTGTTTGAAAGGTTTTTCTAAGCTTAATCCTTCAAGTAAAATGTAACAGGTTCATTTAACATTTCTTTGGAAAGAAGAGCATATACAATGCAAAACTAAACCGTTTATATGGTATCTGTCATATTAGTATCTCAATACATATTATAATTAATTTTCTGAAAGCAATGATAATCATTCAAGACAGAAATGGAACTAAGAATATAAAGAGAATTAAGCTTGAAGAAGAGAGACAGAGCATTATACTCCACATTAACCCCTTTGGGAACATCCCCCCATACACAATAGTAAGTGCACTCAATCAGTTTCAGGTCATAGGTTACAGAACTTGTGAAACCTACAGAAAATGTACAATTTTCAACCCCATGGATTGTCATCACGACAAGGAGATGAAATAAAAGCTACAAGTTTGTTTTCAATTTCTGCCTAGTGTTAGGGAGGATAACCCCAGCTGCAAAAGTAGTCACACTATTTCTATGCCTTGGCAGCATCAGATGGTGTTAAAATTTAGGTGCTGTGGTCAAAGCAATACCTTTAATCCTGCACATGAAGTTTTCTAGACTCAGTAAATTATTAGATACTAACAAGTAAATGGCAAGAAGGCTTAGGTGATGCTGAGTTATATGATCCTACCCTAGGGCTCTGCTTCAACTCTCCAATGTAAGTGAGTCTGCAGCTCCTTTTGTAGAGTGCACAAGTGAGGATATAAAATTCTACTTTGTTGTGTGTTCCCACATCTTTAGGTCTAGCATTTTCCATTCTAGTCAAACTACCAGAGATTCCCCATCTTGACAACAGTGGTCAGACATAATGTACACATAGTTGTCACATATGCATCATCATTCACGTACCTCTGATTCTTTATTGGGAGGCTAAATTATTAAATAAGATAAAATTATAGAATCATATAGGATCAGTTAAAATAATATAATTGTAGGAAACAAATGACAGTATTACTCCGAGGCTAGTAAAGTAGGAGACCAACCATGACTACCCTCTTTTTTTTTTCTTTTTTTTTTGCCAGAGCAGATTCTGTTTCCCCATTAACATTCCATAGGAGGAGAAAAGAATTGCCATATCCAATTATAACTATTATGTTTTGATAGTCTTCTTCTGGTGGAAGTAAGTAAGATGAAAGTAATGAATATATTTTAAAGAAGAAAATGTATTATTTATAGTCTCTCTTTCCCACCCCAAATCCTACACACAGAAAGGCCACTTTGGGGAAAGCTATGACTTGTATGTTATTGCTTCATTATACAAATCAATAGCAGTTCAGTTGTGAATAAAATAGATGTAGGCAGAGACTATGAAAAGTCACCTGGGCCAGCTGGTATAGATTTTAGCAAACTGATTTTGCTGGCTTTCCATGCAAAGTTCTAAAATAGGTCATTTAAAAAAATTATTTAAATGCCTCTGCATTGGTAGAGAGGTCAGAGCTGCTGGTATTTGACTTGCTGAATATTGTTCTCAGCTGAACTCTAATCTGCCTTGAAGGGAAACTGCAGCTATCATTTATATTTCACCTGTGAGAGCTAAATAAATATTTACTAACAAAGAATGTTGACACATACTTCACATGTAGATTTCCCTGCTTGCTTTCAATTAGGTGGGTAAGATTTTCCTAAGACTGTAGTCATGACAGAAAATTTTGTTCAGTCACAGAGAGAGAAAAACTCGATTTAGCTATACATACTCTGTGCAAAGGAGCCACGGCTAAATATGCTTGATTGTAAGAATATCCTCTTCCACTGGTGTCAACGGGACAAGATGAAGATTTCTAACTTAATTTTTAAATTGCTGACACTCAGCTCTTCATGCTAAATTATCTCAGACAGCTAGTGCCCCATTCTTGTGTCCTATTCACATTGTTTGGAACTTTCTTCAAAGTTAAGTATCATGGCACGTATTTGGGACTCATTTTTCCAAATCTCCATAAAAATATTTATTCCCTTTGAACATGCTTCTTCCAAATATTTCCCACATACCAGAATAGTCTTGTCTCTTCTGAGAACTTTACAGGTACCTGAATTAGCATTTCTCTAACTACTTCCTGTGTTTTTCAAGACAGGATACAGATCCCCTATTCCACGTACCCCCTGCTGGCAAGGTGACAGTGACACTCCTCCCCAGGGGAGATGGGTTCTATATTTCTCTCTCTCTGGAATCCCAGAGGCCTGTAACTACAGCAGAACTGACTGTTTCCTGAGACTAGGTCATAAAACCCAGCCTCCAGCTGGTTCTCTTAGGAAGATCCCTCTTGAAACACAGCCTCCATGCTGTGAGTGGTTGACAGTCCATGAAGAGGCCCCCTGAGGAGGCCCCTGGCACGCAGCATGGCTGAGCAACCAGATGACAGCCAGCACTAATTTGTCAGTCATGTGAGTGTGCCATCTTGAAAATGAAAACTTCAGTCAAAAATAGAGCTGCCTCCCTATGCTGCACGGAACATAGAGGAGCCTTCCCTGCCAAGCCCAGACCAAATTGCAGATTTCTGAGCTAAACAAATGACTGTTATTGTTGTAAGCCAGCGATTTTCAACCTTTTGCATCTCCTGGCACACATAAACTAATTACGAAAATAGTATATTTTGCCCATGTGACCAAAAACAAACAAGATAGAATTTTGATTCATTCACACTGGACAGCCAAAGCACTGAAACACTACATACAAATGAAGCAAAATGTTGTTTCTGTGAATGGTACGTTTAATTTGACATACATTAATGGCCTCATCTTATTTCTCATTACTTCCCACCACACATATCAAAGCTACTCCATTATATTACCACTATTGTATTTTTTCATGATGTTCTTCATCTATATCATCTACTTTCATGTTCTGCAATGTGGTCCACCCTGTTTCTCTTTGGAAAGGACCTTTTTCCCCAATAATAAAAAAGGACCTTTTTCCCACATAATAACTTCTTAGTAAATGTCTATCAACTAAAGGAGTATACAATTCAGTGAAGAACAGAATTCCAATGTATGTCAAATTAGCTAAGCATTGAAACTAAAAGATTACACTCTTTCACAACTAGATATGGTCATATAATAACTGGGGCTCTGCTTACATACCTAACTTCTGTCTTACTACATAAAATCTCTTTAGGTATGATGATTTTACTAGATCTCTTAGCCATATCAGAATATTTAGTGAGAATATTTAAACACTATGATTAAGGTCAGACTCCCCAAATACCTTATACAATCCTACTTTTTAAGATCTTACAACTTCTCATATAAATCAGTATTTCAAAAAAATGTCCTGCCCATCTGATGATAACAGATGCATATTTGGTGAGGTTACATGCTGCGTACCAAGTTCTATGCTAAGTGCTTAAAATGTGTCATCTCATTTAATTCTCACCAAAGCCTTATAAGTATAATTATTCTTATTTTTCAGATGAGCAAACTGGGGCACAAAAAAGTATTTTCTTTGAGGTATATAGTTATTAAGTGATAAAGCCAGGAATTGAATTCAGACACTATTTTCAGCTGTAGTCTCGAATACTATGTTGTACTGCTCTATTACCTTATGAGTATCATTAAGAATTTTATAACAAATGTATTGTTTACATTTTGTCTAATGTAGTATGTAAAACTCTAAGTCAGATCATGATTTTCTTTAATTTTATAATACAAAATACCACATAGTTTCACCTAATGATTTGCTTATTATTATTATTCCTTTAATTTTATCTACCATTCTTACAAAAATACATTACAGTTGAAACTTGAATAACATATAGGGTGGGGTGCTGACCTCCTGTACAGTTAAAGATCCATATATAGTTTTCAACTCTCTCAAAACTTAACTAATAGTCTACTTTTGACCAGAAGCCTTACCAAGAATAAGAACAATTGATGAATACATATTTTGTATGTTAGATGTATTAAATACCATATTCTTACAATAAAGTAAGGTAGGAAAAAAATGTTATTAAGAAAATCATAAGGAAGAGAAATATATTTACAGTATTTATTGAAAAAATATGTATATAAATGGACCCATGTAGTTCAAACTCATGTTGTTTAAGAGTCACTTGTATGTATAAGAAAAAAAGAGGCAAACATTAGCCCAGATATAGAATAGAAGACAGATAACTAATCAATATCTTTAGAGGTCATTACTGAATCTGGGTCGACACTCTCCCACATCTTTATTCTCCTACTTTGTTCCTTCTTAGGCTCCCTAATTTGGGCAAGATTATCTCCTTAGAGAAGTTTAAGAATTCACAGTGACTTTCTCTCACATATGAATCAAAGCCAAGTGTAAAATAAATATAAGAAGTTCAACTGGTCCCATCTTATTTCTCACTACTTCCCACCACACATATCAAAGCTACTCCATTATATTACCACTATTGTCTTTTTTCATGATGTTCTTCATCTATATCATCTACTTTCATGTTCTTCAATGTGATCCACCCTGTTTCTCTTTGGAAAGGACCTTTTCCCCCAAATACTGCATGGCTAATATTCCATGGACCTTTCTACTATCCTATATAATAAAAGACTAATATGCAAATTGACCAAATGGCAGAATAACTGATCGCTATGACGTGCTCTGACCACCAGGGAACAGGCATTCAATGCAGGAGCTGCGTTCTGGTGGTCAGCGTGCTCCCACATGCTGGGTTCATGGCTGGCTAGCACAGGAGTGGTGGTGGGAGCCTCTCCCACCTCTATGCAGTGCTAAGGATGTCCAATTGATGGCTTAGGCCTACTTCTTATGGAGAATGAGCCTAAGCCATCAGTTGGACAATTCCCAAGGGCTCTCAAACTGTAAGAGGGCATAGGCTGGACTGAGGGACATCCCCTCAATTGCATGAATTTCATGTACTAGGCCTCTAGTTTAGATATAAATCCTAAGCCCTGTGCTTATTCTATCTTTTATGGTTACCTCTGCACCAGTTCTGCCTTTATTCAGAACCTTACTTAATGGTTCTGTCTTCTGATCTTGTCCATCTCTTGAACTCCCTGCCTATGAACATAATGACTCATCCATGATGACTATAATGACTTCACCATTTCTGCCAGCTTTCTTTTGCATCTGGCTCCATCTAGCACCTGACATCTAGGACTCCATTCAAAAGTAACTTTAGTTTGTTTGGCTGTGGGATAAATTGGATAAATTTAGACAATATTCTTCCCAGGCCCAGTTCAAAATTCACCTATTCAGAGAAGGCATTTCCTATATGCTACCTCAAAATAATCCTTTCTTTGCAAGAAACTCTATCATTGCTTATTTATGTTGTCAAATACTCTGCATAACTCATTTGGACACTTCTGATACTGCTTAGTTGTCACTGTGTGAGTGTTGTCTTACTTTCTTTGAAAAGTCTGGAAATTACTTGACAGGACAGACAGGTTCTTCTACTTTTTATATATGTTTTCTTTCTTTCTTTTTCACTTTGAGATAAACTAGTTTCGGTTTAGTCACAGATGTTCAATATATGCTTATTAAATAGAACAAAATAAAATTTCAGATCATAATACAACAGAATTTAATGACCCTTTACAAGTTAGTCTTGGTGTAATATTCAACAGGTGGATAAGGGAAATAGTGAAAGGGGTATTAGAATATAGAGTGGCTTTTGCTAATAATAATTTCTCTAAAATTTGAATACATCTGGTAGGTGGCTCTATCATCATTTTATTAATAACTAAAGACCCAGTGCATGAAATTCGTGCATAGGGGGAAGAGGGGTCTTCTCAGCTTAGCCTTCACCTTCTTTAATCCAGGACTCCTCAGGGGATGTCTGACTATCAGTTTAGGCCCAATCTCTGCATTAACTGCTCACCTGCCTGATTGCCCCTAACCATTCTGCTTGCCTGCCTGATGCCCCTAACCACTCTTTCTGCCTGCCTGATTACCCTCACTGCCTCTGCCTGCCGGTCTGGTTGCCCCTAACTGCCCTCCCCTGCTGGCTTGGTTGCCACTAATTGCCCTCCCCTACTGGCCTTGCTGCCCCTAACTGCCCTCTCCTGCTGGCTTGGTTGCCCCTAATTGCCCTCCCCTACTGGACTTGCTGCCCCTAAATGCCATCCCCTGCCAGTCTGGCTGCCCCTAACTGCCCTCCCCTGCCAACCTGGTAATCCCTAACTGCCCTCCCCTGCCAGCTTGATTGCCCCTAACCACCTCTGCCTCAGCCCCCACCACTGTGGTTTTGTCTGGAAGAATGTCGGGATGGATGTCCGGAAGATGTCTGGTCTAATGAGCACATTACCCTTTTACTATTATACATTATTGATAGAATGGAGTATTGTTATTGATAAGATATCTCTTATATCCAGGAAGGGTTGAGCAGTAAAAGTTTAGTACCACTACACTATCACAGTTGAATAAATTATCTGTATAATAAAGTTTTCTTAGGAAATTCAATGACATAAAGAAGATGTGGCATTAAACTACAGTAGTTCAGGACCAGATTAGTGTCTGTTCAGCCCTATAAATCAAGAATAAAGGCCCAACTGATATTGATTTCACAGACTGTAACAATAAAGGGGTTTTGACTTATCAAATTTTGGGGTATAATGTTCTCAAGAGTCACTTGAGTTGGAAATAAAGAAATAGTAAAACTATTTGCTTCATGTGATTCCCCCAAACAACAAATTTAATTCTCTTTGAAACAAATTGACATGAGCTGCTTACCATTGTATAGCACTTAGAGCAATTAATATTTTGTTTGTTTTCTGAGAATTCAACAGGTATTGTAATGTCAAAAGTTTTCTACTACAAGACAGCCACTGGGCTTTTTCAGAGACATTATTTCATAAAATTCTCAGAATACATACGGGGTATCAATGTCCTGTTTTTTTAGATAAGGAGACCAAAAAATTATTGAATTTAAACAAATAGCCAAAGTTACATAATAGCAAGTAGGAAAACTAGGATTTAATATTTATGTTTTTAAACTTTTAAATAAGGGTCAAACGACTTTTTCTATTTATTATATACAGTCATGTGCTATTTATCTTCATAGATATGTTCTGAGAAATGTGTCAGGAAATTTCAATGTGTGAACATGAGAGCATGCAATTAGGCAAACCTAGATAGAATAATCTACTCTTGTGATTGTGTGTGCTATACTTTTATCCTCTGGCAGCTCAGTAAGTTGTTTACACTAGCATCACCACAAATACATGAGTAATGTGTTACTCTACAATGACAACTACAAAGCCACTAGGCAATAAAATTTTTTCAGCTCATAATAATCTCATGTGGCCATAATCATATATTTGGTCCATTGTTAACTGAAACATAGTTACAGTTACACGGTACATGATGCAATTATGTAACACATATAATTAGACAACTTACAGAAGTTATGAAGACAAAAATCTTAACTTGAGTTCTAGCTGGTTTGACTCAGTGAATAGAGGGTCAGCCTGTAGACGGAAGGGTCCCAGGTTTGTTTTTAGTAAAGGGCACATGTCCAGGTTGTGGGCTCGATCCCCACTGGGGGGCATGCAGGAGGCAGCCCACCAATGATTCTCTCTCATCATTGATGTTTCTATCTCTCTCTCTCTCTCTCCCTTCCTCTCTGAAATTAATAAAATATATTTTTAAAATAAAATAAAACCAAATTTTAAATTAGTATGAATGGTAGCTTTCAGTAAAGGAGTTATGAGATTACTGTTTTATTTTCCATATACTATCTTCTATATATAAATTCTAGCCAGAGATTCTTATTCATCATCTCTGGTCAAGTAGGAGTTTTGATACCAAATACTAATTGGAATGTACTCTTTTTCTGATTTTTACAGTCATTATAATTTTGCTTTCTTTCAAGTAAAGGAACAGATAGCAGGGACTATTTCCTCATAAGTTACTAAAAATTCCAGTTACTGTTTCATCACTCTCTGTGAATGGATCTATTGTCCTGCTCACCAGAGGGCTCCCATTGTAATGATCCAGCACTGTGTATTTTCACAGGCATGCTATAAGTAGACTGGGGATTACAGCTAGGAAACAAGTCAAGTTCACCTTAGAAATCATTTGCAATAGAAATCCCAGGATTCTCCATTTATTTAAAATAATTTAACTTGTATAAAGATTATTTTAATCTGGTTTGAGGTTTCCTTAAACTTCAATTAAATGGCCTTTATAGAGCTTCTCACCAACTGCAGGATTAACTCTATGGCAAGGAGAGTTGGGGATGGGGACAGGGATCCTATTCAAGGGCTTCCTTCCTGTAACACTGTGAACTAGGAAGGTAATAAGCATGGGTCTGAGATAGTTCATCCCAGAGTTCTATGGTGGGAGCAGTGCTGCAATTCTTTATAGTTGATAGAATAGAGCTTTAAAAATCTGCACCAATCCTATATCCTATATATAACAGTTGTCTTCACATCTTAACTTTGAAAAATAGAAAAATGAAGAACAACACTCTTTGACCCACACAAGTGCAGTGGTTCGAATCTTCTACTTTTGTTGATCTTTTTTCTTGAAAGAGGCCTTGTCAAATCAGAATGAAAAGAATGTTCTGAAGCGTGAGAAAATTCAAATTTCCTATTTAAAGCCTGGAGTTTATTAGCCTTGTATGCTCACTTATTTCAAGGGTCAACTGGGTTACACAGAAGAGCCTGTCTCTCTGCTACTCAAGTCCCAAATTATTCACCTGAAAATGGTTTAGAAACACTAAGTCTATTAACTTTCTATGGGATCTAATTAATCTTTGCTGTGTTTTGTATTGTGATCCTGTCAAATCAAGGGATTTGATTATATGCTAACCCTTTTGTTCTTGATCACTTTTCAGTTAAATAATTGTCTCAAGTTAATTGGTTGTAATAATTAAAACTTTGTTTATATTACACTGCAATTTTCTTTTATCAGTGACACTTAACTATTGTATTACTTATTGTCTAACACTTAGAAGAAACAGTCTTCTTAATTAGAGTTCTTTTTATTGGGCTATTTTTATTGTGTGCATATTGTGTGCAAATCTAAATTTTGGAAAATAGGAGAAATTGCCTGTTGTTGACATTACAGAGTTAGACTGGAAAAAAATATATTTAATAACGTTATAATGATGAGAGGTAGAATGTAATGCATACAGGCCTCAGAGACTAATAGATCTTGGTTTGAACTCTGCTTCAGGACTTAACCAGTCCTGGGACCTTTCTAAACTATCTCATCTATAAAATGAAGTATTAATACCAACCCATGTAGATTGAGTGAAGATTATACATAATGTGTAAAAAGCACAATATTTAACATTAGCTATTACTTGTTTTTATCTTTTCCACTAATCAGTTATGTCATCTTGAGAGAGCTGCTTAATTTATTTGTGTTTCAGGTTCCCCTGATAGAGGAAAGGTCTTGAAAATTTTTACCTTTTTTTAATATCAAAACTCAATTAATAAGAAAACCCTCTCAATTGATTCTTTGCATAATTTTACGTTAGCCAGAGTTCTTTCATGTTAAAATTTTCTAGAGGAGTAAAGATGACAGCTGGAATGTGGGCAGTAATGCAGATAGGGTGATAAAAACAAAATGGTCAGCAGGGAGTGTTTCTATCTGGAATGCTGGGATAAGAACCAGAGGAAGAAGATAAAACCACAGGTTAGTGGTTAAGTGATCTGTTTAAAGAATTTGTATTATGGGGCAGGGTAAAGGGAGGCAAAAGAGGTAGGAGATAGGAATATTGGCAATAGAATCAACAATAAAAATAAAAATAAATAACTTGTATTATAACATCATATCAGATTTAATGAATGATTGAAAAATCACTGGAAAATTTAAGCTTATTCTTAGCTTAATCAGCCCATAGCAATGTGTACTCCTGCTACCCACTTAGTCCTTTGAATTCCCATGGAAAAAAAATTAACTAAACACAGTAAATATGATCATCTTTATACTTGCTAATTAATTCTGTTCATATCACATTTACAATATCTGTTTATCTGCCTTGAAGGGGAAACCATTTTTAAAAATAACCCCTAAGCTTTATCTTTCATCAGTAAGATTAATTTTTATTTTTTAATTTGTCTTTAACCCTGATTTTACAGTTGTACTGGTTTTCTAAATATATTTTGCAAAAATAACTTTATTAAGCCATACGCCATATTCAATAATTCAAACCATAAAGATAGTTACACAAAATATGGAATCTGAAAACATACAGTTTCTCAAGTACAGATGCAGCAGATAGAAGTGGACAGCCTTTCTCCTGTGTATAAAGAAGGGGTCAAGATTTTCCAAACTAAGTGCTTCTTAGATCTTTCTTTATCTGAAATCTGTACTCTAAATTTGGAATAAATAAACCCTATGTGAAAATCAGTATTATAAATGGGGGTTGAGGATATAGCTATCTAGACTCCAACTAGTTTTTCTATGAACAGCTCATCATAAAACATCTCATGATAATAACTGATAACACTAATATCTACCTTCCTTTAAGTTTTTAATTGTAACCTCCATGATTCAGGATTTTTTGTACATTATGCCTTTCTTGGGAGTATATGCCTTGTACTAAATTCAGAAAATATATTTAAACTACATAAATATAATTTAGTTCATTTGAATTTTATGTAATACCTTGAGCCTGTTTTTAAAAGTATGGATTTTTACCTTAAGCCAAAAATAAAATCAACTACTTTTTAAACAACTGAAGGTATCAAAGCATGACAGACTTTAGAAAGCTGTCCCATTTTACTCTAAGCACTGAGTATGACACTTTGTTAAATTTCTAATTCTAATTTGAAATCTCCACCACATCATAAGACTTTCAAGGTCATTTTTTTTACCAATTACCTCCAAGGCAGCCTTAAGAAAATTTGCCATTGCTTTTGCAACTCACTCTATTTCCTTCCCAACTATACAAAAACATGGTTCAGTCAAGAAAAGAGCAAACCTACCCATCATCTTCTCCACTTCTAATGCTGCAATCATCAGGGTCAGTCTGAAGGAAAGAAGAAAAGAAAATATACAATTTCCTTCTTTTGAGATGCTACGTCTGGCAAACAGAGCTTAGAAAACAACCAAAGCCATTTGATGGTGATGCCAAGTATGCACTTATCTATATTTGCACTTTTATTTATTGCTCCTATATGAATTGGGAAACTGGAATAAATAGCAAATAACAATATGTAATTAAAGCTACAGGGAAACTCTCAAATTATTTTTAAACCTACTCATGCAAAGGAAAGTATAAGATTAATTTAAACTCTTTGATTATACTCTAGGAAGAGGATTAACTAACATACTGGGACAAAAAGAGGTAAATAAAAATATCTTGAACTTTTTCAAAAGATACTTATTTTCTCTATGATTATCAAAAGTCTGGCTAAAGAATGACAGGAAGCAGCATTACCTTTTGTGACTATGTTTTCAATATAGATGACTAGAGAGAAAGAGAGACAGAGGAAGAGCCAGGAATCTTAGTAGTAAGTGACAAGAAATCCAAATGATGGTTAGAGATAGGGGAGAGGATAGTGATATCCTTGCCAAGAACAGCAGGAAACATCCCACACCACCCCAAGCATATCCAAATCAAGTAGAAAGTGGCAGAATTTCAACCAAGTACTAAAGATAAAGAATGCAAAATGAATCTTCAGCCAAAGGTAAAAGAAAATGAGAGTCACTAGACATGAGAAATCTCTACTTGGTGGTGAATATTGGGAGACATTACTCAAAATAATAAAATTGTATTGCTTCCATTCCCAGAGCAGTTAGAAAAATTAATCCACCTACATATATGAGTGAAATATGCATGGATTTTGGAAACCAGTGCTTCAGAGTGGGTCCCACTTTAGTCTAATGGAAGAAAGTAGGAAGCAATTCCACTACGGGGTTAGAAGCTCAAAGTTACTTTGCTTTTCTACCTCTTTAGGTTTGAGGATCTCAGCATAAAGCCAGCTTTCTCTTAGACAGACAAGATCTCAATTAACAACAACAACATGGAGAAAACTATAAAATGAATCACAAGGGAAACCTGTATTAACTTTCACTTGTTACAGGCTTGCATGGGGCTGTACTTTGTTTTTGCCCAGACCCTTGAACCTGCCAGGTCTGGGAGCCTTAGCATCACCTCCTGCCTCAGTTGGTGTTCTCTCTTCTAGGAGTCTACCCCTTCCTAGACCTTGCAATGTCTGGCAGACAGAGCCTTGAACACAACTAAAGCCACTTGGGCCGAGACCGGTTTGGCTCAATGGATAGAGTGTTGGCTTATGGACTGAAAGGTCCCAGGTTCGATTCCAGTTGGGGGCATGTACCTTGCTTGCGGGCACATCTCCACTGTGGGGTGTGCAGGAGGCGGCTGATCAATGTCTCTCTCTCATCAATGTTTCTGACTTTCTATCTCTCTCCCTTCCTCTCTGTAAAAAATCAATAAAATATATATATTTTTAAAAAAAGCCATTTGGTGGTGATGCTAAGGAAGTCACTTCAAGAGAAGAGGGACCCTGGCTCCAGGGACACTAATTGCTCCCAGGGCTGGATTTGACATTTCTGATGCATCACAAAGGCACTCTCATCCTGCTGATTCTTTAATCTGTCCTTCAGGTAGAAGAAAGAAGTTAAAAGCCCTCGATGACAATGCACATATTCAGAAAGGACCTGACCCTCTGAGACAGCTCTTACATGCTCTATCTGAGCCCAAGGGTCCCAATGTGTTTCTCAAACTCATTCTCCTCAATTCCATCCACTCCAGGTGAAGAGTTATTTTCCTTTTCTGTGCAAATGTGGCAAGCCCAAAATTTCACCATCTCATGCCTCATCCCCATCTCATTGGAAAGGTCAGAATCATCTTCCTGGGAACTGAATAGGGCTGACTTTGTACCTACCATCTGATCTCCTTCACTTTATGGTGGTACCAAAAGTGTTGGAAGAATGGTGGGGTTGTGGGTCTCTATTCTTTCTTTCTCTTTCGCATCCTCTTTGTCCTTATAACCTTCTTAAGATGTCTTGATTTGAGGAAAGTGGATATAGCTTTCTCTTCTGGACTGGAGGCTGACAGGATCTTGTGAAACATTACCCACAGACTCTCAGATGTTTCTTCCCTCCAATGGCTCTGATGATGATTTCGAGCTTCTACTCAAAGTGTCATTCTCCCATAGGTGGAATCTACCCACTGTATCTTTAGTATCTGGTAATATGTGACATGTTTTGGGATGGAGATAGGAAATTTCCAACTTCACTCATTGATGGCATTGTTTTTACCCACTATGATGATCTCAGAACAAAGAGATCACACACACACATAAAAAAAGACAAAGAGCCTAATGCTTTCCTATTGGACTAGTTAGTAAGTTGACTCTTTCCAATGATCTATCCTTAGCTATTATAGACCCAGCAGCTGTACTGATCCCAGATTTCCCCTCTGGACTTATCTAAAAAAACTTCAATGGCCTTAGGAAATAGAGGCTTCAAGTTGTTCTTGGCCTGGAAATTTCAAATTTTCTAAAAGGAGAAAGAAAGCCATTGAAGCAATTGCTCCATGGACAATGAAGTTTCTTCCAGTCATACTAAATCCATGGTTTGATAATACTCTGCCAATCTTAGGCAAAATTCCTGGGAAGAGACAGTATTTAACAACTGTTAAAGCAGTATTTCTCTTAGTATTTCTAAGAGAAAAAAAAATTCCATGTATATCAGAATCGCCTGGGGTGCTCTCTGAAAAAGTAGATTTCTGGGATGTACCCAAGGCCTATAATCACAATCTCTAAAGTTGGTTTCAGGAATTTGCATTTTTTCCCTAGTAATAAGTAATTTTCGTGCATTCTAAATATGAAAACTTTTGCGTTAGAAAGATACTAGATTGAATATTCTATGGAGTCAGGAACAAAATGCTCTTTAAAAAAAAAAAACTTTTTCCTATTAGAAGCTCTAATCATCTCAGCTCATATTATTTTTCTCCTCTGAAACTCTTTAATCATTATAATTCAATTTGGTACATTATCCTTTATTATTATTGCCTTCAATTATAATTTAACTTCTAAATTTTTATAACTAGATCTAACCAGATTATAAGCTTCTCAAGGGCAGGTACTCTCTTAAACTTGTCCACAGTGACCTGAAGAAAGCTAGCCTGGGTCCGGGGTGCCAGTGCTGGCAGCAAGGGGAAGGAATGCCTACTCTTGAAAGTCTTGATTTATTAGATGCTTAATAAATTGAATAAGTGAGTGAAAATATGAATAGGCTTATCTATCAGTATGCAATGACTAATATAAGATGAGGCTACTCTAAGGGATTGCTATAGAGTGATGTAATGCTAAGAAGAACAAAGGCCCTGGGAACATCCTAATGAAATTCCCAAAATTTACAGATGAGGAAACTGAGGCTCAAAGAAGATAATGACCATCCTAAAGGTGGAATTGGCAAAAAGAATTTTCTGTGAATAACCAGGTTCTGTAAGCCATAGACTCTGATAGGTTCTATCCCAAATATTCATCTCTGCATTGTAAAAGCATCCATAGACAATAAATAAATACATACATAAATAAGGCTTTGTCTCAATAAAACTTTATTTACAAAACAGGTGATAGGCCAGATTTGGCAGCAAGCTGTCATTTGCCAACCCTGGCCTAAAATCACATCATTAGTTAACAGTATAGCTGGGATTAAAGATCGAGTCACCTAAGTCCCAGCAAGTTCTCCTTCCACAAAACAGTAGAAGTCTATATAGTGAGGAAGAACTTTTTCAATTGAAACAAGGGCTTCAAGATGAATTGATGAACAAAATATATCCAGAACAAGGAAGTATGCAACAGACGGATGAATTTCAGAGGAAAGGGGAGATAAAGGGGAGGTTGAAGAGATTAATCAAATAATTTATATACATACTAGAGGCCTGGTGCACAAAATTCATGTGCTGGGGGGTGGAGAGGAGTCCATCAGCTTGGCCTGCACCTTAAGCCAGCAGTCAGATATCCTTAGCACAGCCATGAAGGTGGGAGAGGTTCCCATCACTGCTGCTGTGCTCAGCAGCTGTGGACCTGCTTCTGGAGGAATGGCACTCCCCCTGTGGGAGCACACTGATCATCAGGGGGCAGCTCCTGCATTGAGTGTCTTCCCCCTGGTGGTCAGTGTGCATCATAGTGACTGTTTGCTCTGCTGTTGGGTTGATTTGCATATTACCCTTTTATTATATAGGGCATGCATAGCCTATAGACAAACAATGAAGGCCTGAGATGAGGGTGGGATTGGGATGGAGAGGATCAATGGGGGTAAAAAGGGCACATCTGTAATACTTTCAACAATAAAGAAAAATTTAAAAATAAAAAGAAAGACTTCAAAAGAGAAAAAGATCAAAATATGTTTGGGCCTGTAGTACTTTTAAGATGATCTGTAATAACCTTTAGTCATTTATATAAACAAATAGTAGCTGAATTCTGAAATTGGTCAATTTTTAAACAGATCCATCAGTTGGGAAGGGAATGGAAAAGACTGAATATTTTCTACCATAACTGCCCAGGAAAGCACTCTATTTCATCCTTTTCTGAGTGAGGAAAAAAATCCTATCTTTAATAAGAAAAGGGTAATATGCTAATTAGACCAACATTTTCCAGCTGTCATTCCAGATGTCCTTCCTAACAAAGCTGGGACTGAAGGGAAGCCATCCCAGGTCCCAGGTGCCTGCAGGCAGCCCGAGGGAAGCCAGCCCTGGTCTCAAGTGCTCGAGGGAAGCCAATGCTGGCAGTCAGGGGAAGGAAGGTCTACCCTTGCACAAATTTTCATGCTTCGGGTCTCTAGTAGATAGATAATAGAAAATACTTTCACTATTTATTTCTTGAAATAATCATGACCTGTTGAATACAGTTCCAGAGGGCAGAGTCCAATGATCAAAATTTCAAATAACTATCATAGGAATATAAAGGTAAAGATAGGATAGGTTATCTAAGAATCTAAAATCTCACTTCCTAACCCAACAGGCTCTTTAATATTGCAAATGACTCTGTTAATAAAGATTAAGTTGCCCGGTGTCTTAAGATTATTTTTATATTCTGGGCCTTCTGAGAACTCCAAGGTCCATCCAGAACTCTGTTCTATTTTATTTCTCCTGTAATGTGTTCCTCATGTTATTACTTTGCTTTCACAAAGTAGATGCTTAACAAATATTTGTTGATTGATGGATTGATAGATAGATGAGTGAATGAAAGACTGAGTGAACCAAATGCTTTTAGACAGTTCCTTGGTTTGTGTCTGTAGAGAATAATGCAGAGGTGTCACATTCTGCAGGAGGACATCTAGTACTTTCTAAATTACCCTTCTGTGAAGCTAACTGTACCTTCACATAGCAAATGTCAGTAAAAGTCTCATGAATGAATTTATGCATTTGATGTAAGCCACTTAAATTACATATCAAGTCCAAAGGATATTGCTTGTCACAAAAGATGGTATCTAAGGACAAAATTTAATAACTAATATATTAACGTGAATGCCTTGTAATTAGCTTTAATGTCACAAGGTTAGGAAATTTTGGTAAAATCTTCAAGAGAGATAAAAGCTCCATTTAATAAAGAAAAGAATGTAAGCTCAAACTCTATGTGACCCCTTTATGAGAATCAACTATGGAGGCAGCAATTATAGAAGCAGCAGCCCCAGGTGGTAATATATGGCTGTTAAAGAAAAAACAGCTGGACCAAAAGACTCTAAAAGTCAAAATGGTTTTCCCACTGCATTGGCAATGGCCCTGAATCAGGCCTTCAGCATGCCTCAACTGTACTTTGACAAGATTCTCCTTCCTCTCATGCCCCTCCACAAGGGAGCTAAATTGACCTATTATCTTCCTGAACCAAATGTGATCATTTCACTCTCCTATTAAAAGCTCTGCTCTCCATTCCCCCAACAAGATACAGGTCCTTTGTGATCCACCTCTATGTCATCTGACCAACTTCAAGTCCACTTCACCCCCAGATATCTTATGCTGCTAAAAAACAGACCACTAGCCACATCCCAAGAGCACCAGACTTTTTTAAGCAGTCTCCCATTTGCCTGAAATGCTCTTTTCTCTTCACTACCTGGCCTAGCTACAGTATCATTCTTCTAAGAAGAGTTAGCTGCCTTCCTCAGGCAGAAAAAAAAACTGATTCAATTCAACTCTGTACCTACAAAAATCACCCCTACTGAATTATAATAAGCTGTTTAGATATCTTATATCCTTCACTAGGCTCTGAATTCCCTGAGGGCAGGAGTTCTTGCTTATCACTTGATCTCTAGTGTCTCCATGGTTGGCACCTGGAAGGTATTCAATATTTGTGGACTTCAAAATGCAGGTCTTTACAGGTGGCCTCCCAAAGCATGGGCTCTAGGAGATGACTTATCCCTTCTCTCTGAAAGAAAGAACACACTGAAGTTTGGGGGCAAAAGCTGAGCAGCTCGGCCAGGACTCAGAGCTATAAATCCAGCTACCTATCAGAGCCTTCGGTATTAGTAGCCAGTTTCACTCAGAAGAGAAAGAGCTGCTAAGCAATGGTTAGCACTATTCAGCTGATTTTATACTAGAACTACCCTCCACCCACTTCTCTAGAATCATAGTAATGCTACCTAGGGAGGTCCTATAGCTATTGAAATTTCTGATTCTCTGCAGGTTCATACCCCCTACTCCCTGCCCCTATCACACTTCTCTATCTTCTTGGTAGACCCTCAGCATTACTGCCCATCCCTACCTCCTCACTCTGCTCAATATGAAGCCTCCTCAAAATTTCAGCAATTTCTGAATTGCAAGGTTTTTTTTATCCAGAATTAGCTATCTCATTCCCATAGGATACACACCCAAGTCCAGGTTTTGACTCTCCTTTTTAGTGCCCTCTGAGAAACCTCTCCCCAAAGGCTAGATGTATACATATACAGAGATGCTATTCAAACCACACAGATTGTTTGCCTGACAAGATGTAAAAGAGGTCTGCACCACATGAATTTCACTGAATCTGAAGTCCATGATGCCTCTGGATTTCACACATCAGAAATTATTGTGTGCATAATGCATATGAATTCATGTGTCACAATCTGAGTCCTTTTGTCTCCATAAATCTGTTGCACTTCAGCATTCTTTGTGATGGATTTTCTCCCCATTCCCATTTTCACATATTAGTTGGAGCAAAGCTAAGAGCGCTAAAACCTTTGGGTGAATTTGCTGCCTAAGCAGAATCAAAGAAAACTTAGAAGTCCAACAAACTTTTTGCACTAACTTCTGGCTAGTCTTGCAGAAGAGACTACAAAAAAAAAAATCACTAATCTTTATTGACAGTTAGTGAGGATCCCTTTTACAAAATGGAAAAGAAATGTTTGACATGAATTAACTTTGCTTTGCAGTGACTCTTTAAAGAATTAAATAACTGGAGCATCAGGCAACAATTTTTTTTGAAGATGACCTTTCATAATAAATAAAGAGCTCGTCTCAAAGGGAAAGAAAATGAATATTCTGTGAGGGAAACTACTCATTCCTGAGTATACAGTAACAAAGAGATTAAAATTATAGTAAACATTGTAAATAGGCACATTACAAATTAAGCATTAATTTTCCAGGGAATATTTATGAGAACCTTCTATGAATCAGACATTGAGAGTGTTGCTCTTTGATATGGTTACCAAAAAACACACAGTAAACAATATAATTTAAATCAATTGTTTTCTAACTTTAGCAGGCATCATAATCACATGTAGGGCTACCAAAACATTAATGACAAGGCCCCATCCCTAGTGTTTCTGGTGGGAGTTGGTCTCTAACAAGTTCCTGGGTGATGTCGCTGGTCTTTAGACTACACTCTGAGAACCACTGAATCAGATCATGTCAGTGGCAAGCGATAAGACACATTAACTCAGAAAGAAACTAAAAATGGGGAGCAATCCTAACCACTTATTATGACCAAACGAAGCTATATTGACTCAGAAATGATTATATGCTGGGTTAAATCTTCCAACCATGCTGCCATTCCCACTACACTTCCTGCTATCAGGAGGATATGGCCAAAAGGTAATATGCTTGAAATGTGAATAGCATCGACACCAGGCTTGCCAGTAGAACTTTTCTCTTGTGGGCACCTCTGTCCCCATAATTCTCCTTTCAGTCTCCACCTAGAACTAGCTACAAACTCCATAATGTGAAACTCAAGGAAGCTCTATAACCATTAAAGAGCTAAGGATGCACATAAAATGTAGTCATAAGCCGAGACCGGTTTGGCTCAGTGGCTAGAGCGTCGGCCTGCGGACTGAAAGGTCCCGGGGTCGATTCCGGTCGGGGGCATGTACCTTGCTTGCGGGCACATCTCCAGTGTGGGGCGTGCAGGAGGCGGCTGATCGATGTCTCTCTCTCATCGATGTTTCTGGCTTTCTATCCCTCTCCCTTCCTCTCTGTGAAAAATCAATAAAATATATTAAAAAAAAATGTAGTCATAAAATAATTGTATCTCTCAAAAGAAAATATTTGAATATTATCCCTTTATTAAGTTCTTGCTCTTTTCTAAAATTCCATTATGTCATTTTAAAATGTTATCCTTCTGGGCTGAAATCAGTGCAGAAAAAGAGGTGCTATAACCTTTGATTTGGCCTAATAAAACAGTAATAAATAGCACACTCAATGGGTGGCTTAATCTGATAATAATTTGTGCTGAAATTTCTGTAGTAATTCAATTAAAAATCTTATAGCCAACTACCAGAAAGCAAACAGAATACCAAAATTTTATTATATTATATATTTGGTCTTAATTTGGTGGCTTTATTTATTAATCTTCAAGTAGAGTTTTACCCAAATATAATTTAATATAATCATTTACTTTTTTATTGTTTAAAAACTTCAGCTGGCTCACATCATTACGGTATTTAAACTTCCAGTGAGAGATGGAAAAACACTAATCAAAAAGAAAATACATTTGCCCAGCCAGTGTGGCTCAATGGTTGAGCACTGACCTCTGAACCAGTAGGTCATGGTTTTATTCCCAGTCAAGGCCCATGCCCAGGTTGTGGGTTCCATCCCTAGTGTGGGTGTGCAGGAGACAACGGACCAATTATTCTCTCTCATCATTGATATTTCTATCTCTCTTTCCCTCTCCCTTCTGCTCTAAAATCAATAAAAATAATTTTTTTAAAAAAGAGAATACACTTAAAAATCTGTATAACTATGACCATCACAATATCACCATTTCTTATAGGGAAACCAATTCACACTGGCTCCTGGAAAGGATTATTGCCACTCAATGAAAGCTGAAGCCACTCAGAATCACTGAATCATTTGGTCACATTTATTTCTGCCAGGGTTCCTTAGACAAAGAGTCAATCAATGATCTTGAGCTCTCTTCATGCCTTCTCTAATGACAGCCTTACAACATTCCAGAAAACTTTAGCACTTCCTTTTTAACCATAAATTGCACATAACTCTTCCAATTTTCAGTCTATAATTTCTCATAAAACTCTTTGATATCCTCTGGAGAAGACAAATGGAAAGAATTATTAGACTTTAAATTGTTATTCTGCAATATTATATGCACTGGATTATAACTCTATGGCTTTGGTTCCCTCATAAAACTCAACCACGAAGCCATTCTTTCAATTTCAAGCTTAGCAGCACACAGACTCATGGGTGAAGAAATATAAATACTCTTGAATAAAACCAAATCTCTTCTACAAAAACAGATGCAACTTAGTGGAGTATAATCTCTCCTTTGAAACTGTGAAGTCTGTAGTTCTCAGGCCACCCAAGTAGAAGGGTGAGAATAATGTTCATCTGTTAAAGTGGGATAGGTAAAAAACTACCTATAATTATAGGGCTTAGGTTTAGTCCAAGCTGCACTACTCTCTTGTCCTAGACAAGTCACCAAGTTAGATGACTGTTTTTGAGGGAAAGGTGAGATTTCAGGTTTATAAAATTTTTTTCGCCTCATATTCACAGAATTAATTTACTCAAAATTACTGGTTCATGACAAACTCATCATTGCTCCATTCATGGCCTTTTTTATATTTACTGCTTTAAATGTAAATAAATATATATATATATATATATATATATATATATATATATATTCTATCTAATAAGAGCAATATGCAAATTGACTGTATCTCCACTACACCCACAAGTCACATCCACTAACCTTGCCCATCAGCCAATCAGAGCAAGTATGCAAATTAACCCAACCAAGATGGCTATGACCACAGAGAGAGCAGGAGAGAAACTTGGGTTTCCCCTGGCAATGGAGAAAGCCAAGCTTTCTGCACACCCTGGAGGGCCCAGGCCTCCACTTAAGGCAACAAAGTTTCAATTGTAGAAGATAAATAAATCCCAGATACCAGGACCTCCAGTTGGTCACTGGGGAGCATGGCCAGCCTGCAAACCACCACAGGCCCCTCACCCAGGCCACCCCACACCCCAAGGGAACACCCACCCTGATTCAGGACACCCTTCAGGGCACACCAGCTGGCCCCCACCCATGCACTAGGCCTCTATCCTATCTAATAAAAGAGTAATATGCAGATTGACCATCACTCCAACACACAAGATGACTGCCCTCATTTGGTCAAAAGATCCTGTCCCCATGTGGACCCAAAATGGCCAGCAGGGGAGGACAGTTGTCAGGGACCATGCCTGCAAGGAAGGGTAGTTGTGTGCAATCAGGCTAGTAGGGAAGGGCAGTTGGGAGGTACCAGACCTGCAAGAGAGGGAAGTTGAGAGTGATCAAGCTTGCAGGGGAGGGCAGTTAGAGGGGACTAAGCTGGCAGAAGAGGGAACTTAGGGGTGACCAGGCCCACAGGGGAAGGCATTTAGGAGTAAATAGTCTGGCAGGGAAGCAGTTAGGCATCGATCAGGCTGGCAGGGGAGTGGTTAGGGAGTGATCAGGCTGGCAGGCTGAAGCAGTTAGGGGCAATCAGGAGGTGAGCAGTTGGGAACCAGCAGTCCTGAATTGTGAGAGGGATGTCCGATTGCTAGTTTAGGCCGGATCCCTCAAGGGGTCCCAGATTGGAGAGGGAGCAGGCTGGGCTGAAGGAAAACCCCCCCTCCCCCCAAATGATGAATTTCATGCACCGGGCCTCTAGTATATATGTCTGTGTGTGTGTGTGTGTGTGTGTGTGTGTGTGTGTGTGTGTATTATGCAAAATGTGCATTGGAAATAGGCATATAAGTATTCATAGAGCACTGTTTACAATTCAAAAAATCTGGAAAAAATCCAAAGACAAATACACATTGTCAGGCTCATGTGGTAGACTTTCCCAATGGAACAATAAACAGTCACATAAAGAAGCTACAGCTACCTACAACAATATGGAGTCATTGTTTCTGGGCCTCCTTTTTACTCCCTGAAATGCAGACAATAATACACTGACCTTGTCTTTTTTCTGAGGATTACGCAGACAATGTATGTAAAAATCCTTTGAAAAATTGTAACTAATAAATTCTATTTCCCTCTTTTATTCTTTATTACTTCTCAAATCATACAAGAATAATTTAGAAACAAAATAGTGAGGAACAGGAAAGCAATACCATCTGGAGGATACAAATTTGGACTTGCACTGAAGGGGTTCAAAATCTCTAATTCAGCAATTATTTTGTGTGCACTTAGGTAAGTCAATTAAGCTCTCTGAAGCTCAGTTTTCTCTCATGTGAAGTGGAAACAAAATTAGTACCTACTTAAGAAAGCTTCATTGAGTTAATCCAAGGGCTTAACATACTGCCTGATGCATCTTAAAGGTTCACATTGCTGATAATTACTATATCAACAGGTATCCCTTTTATACTTGTCAAATGGACAGAGTTGTTTTCCACTATCCTTACTCTTCCTTCTACATTCTTCCAAGACAACACACAAACACACACACGCACACACATGCACACATATATTTTCTTTTTTTTTAATGTAATAAGTACAATAATTAGGCACAGAGTTTCTGCCTTGGAGCTCAGAACAGAAAAATGCACAATTTTGTTAGATTATAGCACCTTTAAATATAAAGTTCTCAGACAGATTTTGCGCAGAATTTCTATTAAAAACAAGGTTAATTAGTATTTTATTATTTAAAAGCTCTACAAAGGGGGGAAGGCAACCATTTTCACAATCCACACAGAGTAATAAAAAAAGGTTGTTGTGATAACTCTTCAAATATAACATAACCTAATTGAAGTAAAAATGATTAAACTTAATATTTTGAAGGATATATTTTACATTTGTTCAAGTTGCTACACCAAACCTGGGCAGATCATAGTGGAAGAAGTTGGGACCTGAAACTAGACCTGCCACCTCGTAGATGGCCAGCTGCAGGTGCTGGAGCATGTCCAGTCTGGCAGGCAGAACAAAGCAGCTGAGGAATATGACAGTACAGAAGAGTTGATGATGCAACCAGGAAACTGGCATCAGGAGTCAAACATGAAAGAGCAGAAGTTCACTCAGTATGAAAGCATAGTCTGCTGCCAATGAGTTCAAAAGCTAAGGTGCCCCAAAACTCAGGCCGGCTGCATCAGACAACCTAATCTGTGATGTGGAGCCTTACTCAGCCTGGGGTGCGGAAGCTGGACCATGGAAGCTGAAAAAGAGGGGTTTAGCAAGTAAAAGGGTGGGTTTTATGTGTTCTTAGTGGTCCGAGCCAAACTTGGCAAACTCCTAAAAACAGGAACTCAATCCTGAGTAATAAGACAAAAATCCAGATACAATGCAAGGTAGATACTAAATCCAAGGAACTAGAGAAATATATGATTCTAATTACAGCATAAATCAAAGGCTGGCTAGAAGCCAAACTAACTTGATGCTAAGGAATAAAAGTGTTGGGCTCCAGTTCCTTAAATGCCTCCTCTCCCAGGTTATGTCTGGCCACAGAGAGCTGGGAAGGCTCAGTGAGCAAGTTATAGACATAGTGAGAGGAAGGCAGCAGAAACTGGAGAACAGGAAGGACTTGGCAATATGAAGATCAGGAATACAGGCATGAAGTTCTGAAATTACAATAAAAATAATTACCTTGAAACTTTCGAACCAACAAGTAGTAGCACTCTTATTAAAACTCCATCCCTGTATATCAACCACAGAGATAACTAGGAAAGTCCACATGAGTTTTCTTTTCCTGAACTTTACCTTATAGTGAAAAGATTATCTTTTTTTTCCCTTCCCTATGCCCAGGAAAAAACAGCCTTTTTCCTATTGTCCCTCCTTTTCATTACTATGTGAATTTAACCTATGAGAATGAACTGCCATTTGAATTACATTTCATCTCTGAGATACAAAGGTTTTTTTGGTCTTTGTCCTACCTCTAAAGAACAACAAAGATATTTTTCAACATTTGCCATTCTGAGATCAATAACTTCTAAATGGGCCCTAGAGAATAGAACTCTAATAATAAAAAATGTAATATAAAAGTGGTTTAGCTGAGACCAGTTTGGCTCAGTGGATAGAGCGTTGGCCTGCGGACTGAAAGGTCCCAGTTTCGATTCCGGTCAGGGGCATGTACCTTGCTTGCGGGCACAACTCCAATAGGGGGCGTGCAGGAGGCGGCTGATCGATGTCTGTCTCATCGATGTTTCTGACTTTCTATCCCTCTCCCTTCCTCTCTGTAAAAAATCAATTATATATATATATATATATATATATATATATATATACACACACACATATATATATATGCACACCACTATGATCGACTACTTGCCACAGACTGGCACACACACAAATGTCCGTCATACCCATGGCCCAATCCATTTAGAAGAAGCATCACACAAAACCACCCTTGGGTATGAACACTCATAAGATGGGGAAAGAGTATTTTCATAACCCAAACCTGCCTCATTCTGCTGTGGCAGCCTATTCCTCACCAGTGCAGTGACCACTGGCAGCCTGGACCTCTAGACTCTGCAGATGCAATCAGTCAACAACTGGTGTCTTCATAGGCTACATGAGCATGTCCTAATGAGTAAGGGATCTTTAGCTAAATAGGTACTCATGAGCAACTGCTCCTGGAATGCTCCAAAGTCTGATAATTAACAGCTGTGTGCTGCAATTAATTGCTATTTATGCCTTAGACATTCAGGCAAGATATTATTTCTTGTGTATGACAGATTCATACTTCATGCTGAGTCCCAAAGCAGCAGTAAGAAAACAACATAAATTTGTTTTTGTTTCTATTCTCTTCTTAATTCAACTGTTCTGAAATTTGGATCTCAAAACACTGTATTGCCTTGTGTTCAGCAAATTCCAGAGCTCATGCAAAGGAGCATAGGAGAAAAGCAAGCAATGGCATCCAAGGCTTTCCTAGGCATTTACCAACCATTAGAAGATGCCAAAAGGGACAATCTAAATTAAGCCAATGGCACTGAGGTCTCAGAAGTCTTAATTCACCACCGTGGCCCCTGTGGGCATTTACTTCATTCAGCAATTGTTAATTGAATGTCTACTATGCACAAGGTATTGTTCAAAGGTTTGCAAAATGAAGACACTAGATAGTGTTTTCCCAGATATTTCAGATTTTACAAGTTAGTAAATCTAAAACACACACAGACCAAGACCTCAAGAAACTTACAATTCTGAAGATGAGGTCAGGTTACATTTATAATACAAGGCAGGATTAATAGCACTGAATACACCAGGCAGTTATAAGACTGTAGAGGAAAGAGTGCTTTGAAAACAAGGTTGAAGAGCTGTGACAACCTCAAGCATGCATCAGGGTTTATGAAAACACCAATGGGCCCCACTACCAGAGTTTCTAATTCAGCAGATCTCTGGTAGAGTCCCCAAATTTACATTTCTTGTCACTTTCCAGATAGTGCTGATGCTGCTGATTCAAGAACCACAACATGAGACCCATTGCTCCATGGGAAACCATCAAAGTTTATTGCACAGGAGGAAACCATGGTAAAGTGGTGTTTTATGGAAAGGAGATAGTGGGGAGAATCAGCTAAAAGGAGGTTGACAGATTTACAGCAGGCCCCAGGATGGGAAGTAGTCCAGGCCAGAGTACCTGATTTCAAGTCCTCTTGACTAACATAATATTGAGTTGACTAGCAAATCGGATATTTGGTAACTGTAGCTCAGAAGGATTCCCCATGCACCAAACAGAACCTGTATAAGGACAATTTAACAATGCTGTTTTCAAATCTCTGCAGAGAAAAACCCTTAGAAACCACATTTAGCCTTAATATTAGAGCTGTCCAGATTAACCGCAGCTGAGAGGTACAGAAACCCCTATTCATATTTATGTTGAGTTTCTCACTGTATCTTCCCACCATTTGAGTCACTACTTTAGGTTAAGGTGCTGACTCCCTAAAGCCTATTAAGGCTGGTTGGCATACATTACCTCACACCTCAATTAGAAATTCTTGCTCCTCTTTCACTACTAAAGGACAAAAGTGATGTTCTCTTGGAACTCCAGCTTAAGGAACTCAGCTCTCCCTAATATATTCTTGCATAGATAGTAGTGTTATGAGAAGGGGATCTGGCCCTGAAGGGGTCTGCTTTGGGCTGGCAGGTAGTGTGTGGGTTCTTCACTTCATGCAAGAAAGGTTTCACCATACCAGTCCAGGTGATTTTGAAAGTGCATTTCTTAAAGCTGGGGACAGTGAAACAAGGAAGGGCTTAGGATAGGAAAAGTAACAAGAGAGGGCCTCGGTGGGGCTGCTTTGGCTCACTGAGAAGTCAGAATAAAGGGAGCCTTGGAGACAAGTTCAGGGGATACTCCCAGGATGAGATGCCCCTGCCCATTGCTCCCCTGGTTGCCAGGTTGGTGGGCATAGAATCATAGTGTGCATGCCTGACGGGTGGGGAAAAAAAAGAGGGGGAGGGGAAAGGCATGGGCTTGCTCCCAAGAGGGTGAGTGCATACTGGGTCCTTTGTTTTAAGGGTATTTAAATACTGGAAGTTTAGAAGAAGTCTTAGGTGAGACCTCAAAATATTCATCAGTTTTTCTGGGTGTGCCCTTTCAGGGTTGTAGTCACCATTGATTTGTCAGCACCAGAGTAAGTGGGGCAGCGAGAGGTCATTAGTCATTGAAGCTGGACCTGGAGTTGCCCACCTGCTTTTCTTGGCCTGGAGCTAAAATACAACTGAGGTCTAGATGTTATCTCTAGGGCAGAGAGGTCAAGGTGTCTAAACTGCATGACCAGCAACATGCCAGGAGAGGAAAGACCACACTGAGGATACGGTCCAGCTCCATTTTTGCCCATTACTGGGCACCTGGGGTTTTCCACCCTGGTGACCTTTAGTATGCATTCAGTCAGTTTACTCAGCTATCTGTCTCAGTTCCCCCATTCCACTTGCCAGGGAATTTTCCTAGCTTACTATCCTGCCTCAATAGTGAGTCATTTTGATCTTCACACATTCCAGACAGCAATTTAAGACATAAGAATCTCCGAAGCTTTACTATATAGAGAGGAATTTTGGAACACAAACTAGATGCATGTCAGCAAATAGCAGGCATGTGGTGGTTACTGAGTTGTCTTTCTAGTTTGTCTTCAAAGGATCAGCCCTGCTTTATTGTTTCATGTCAGGCAGCAAGGCCTCTTTCCATCTACCCCACACCACCTACCTCTTTTCTCAGCTTCTCCAGGCTAAATGTCCCAGCCACTTTAATTACTTGACTCCTGCTTTTTCCTGCATTCCAAACCCAAAGGTCATTCGTAACCTCCATTGTAAGTATACAGACTTTAAGCCCAATACTAGGGGAGACTGCCTGAAGTCACACTGAGCTATTTGCTCCCAATCCCTGACTATCCTTGCTTTGTTCCCTGTGCTGGTAATTCATAGTGTATGCCAGAGTGCCTGTCTTTATTTCTTGCAGATGTGGGACCTGTTAACTCTGATATTTGTCACCTTGTCGGCCCAGGCTCTGTCCCAACCCTTTTGCAAACATTTCAGAATGAATTTACAGCTATTTGTAATCCACTCCATCTCTTTCCAAGCCGAAGAGATGGTCTTTGCTATTCATTGTCCAAAATACAAAGCTCCTACAGTTCACTAAAGAGATGGAGGAGATGCCAGCTGATTTTCCCAACAATCCTCTACCTGCTCCTCCCCAATTTGCCCATATTATGGCAGGTTACTCAGACCCTTCTGCCCAGGTGCTTGGGTTTCTCTGTCCTTTATTAGTCACCCTTCCCTGGGAAAAAAAAAAAAAGACCTCTATTCTGTATCCTACTCAGCTGGCTTAAGGGCTTTCTTCTACCATGTTCTGCTGGTACTTAATAAGTGTCAGACCTAGGGCAGATGCTGAGGGTACAGAGATGAATTTAACAACAAAAAATAAATAAACAAAACAAAAAGCACAGACAAACAAGAATTCTTCACACTTTCCAGAGCTTTCAGTTCAGTGGTCAAGTACCACTACCCTGACTTCCTAAATTTAAGAAAAAGGCCAGAAAATTAATGTGTAAGTGAAAATCCTAATACTATTTGAAAATAGGCCAGATGTAGATTTTTTTGTTGTTGTTGTTCTGTTTGTTTGTTTAATAGCCAATATGTATCTTAATGTGTAAGAAGTCTCCTTGGAAATTATTTTTTTTAAAAAAAGGATTTACACCTGTTTCAGTCTATTTGATGACCTAGACAAAAGAGCATTTCTAAAGATTTTGTCACAGTGTAATGCAATCTCCCTTCATTGTTGCCCCAGGTGCTTTTCCTTCAATGAAATCCATCATTAAAAGAGGCCTCTACATGTCAGATAAAATGAAATGGGAGAAGAATGAAAGAATGGGCATTTCTTACCTTCCAGAATTAACACCAGTGAAAAATATATTCATGAAATTTTGTTTCTAATACAAACATCAACTTTTCACCTAGTGGCAAAGTTCTTTCTTTCATTTCCTTGTTAATGTGTTTCTGATTATAAAAATAATACATGCTTATTGTAGAAAATATAGGAAAGTATGAAGAGAAAGGCAACTACAATTTCACTGACTAGCAATAATCACTTTTAACATCTTAGTTTATTCCTTCCAGTATTCTTTACTTTTCTATTCATTTTCATCATTGGAAAAAAATCCTTGTATTTGAAAACATACTCAAGGCTAAGTCTATCCTATATAATAAAAGGATAATATGCAAATTGTCCCCTCTATTGGGAGTTTGACTGGAGTTTGACCAGGGGACAGGGCCAGACCACCAACTGCCCTTGGCCCCTCCCCCAAGCCAGTCCCACCCTCTATCTGCCCCCCACACCCTGATCTGGGATGGGGCTGGCTGGCCAACCTCCTTCGTCCCCTTCCCTCAGCTGGCCAGGCCCAGTTGGCCCTAATCAGGGCAGCCCAGCCAGACCCCACCTGTGCACCAGACCTCTAATATACTAAATGAGGTTATTTCTCCCAAAATCTAAGCCCCAAATTTTTGTTGAGAGAAAGAGAGCCCTATTCTTATTTACTCCAAACTTTAAACTTCAACTTGAGATCACATCAAAGGAAAAAGGAGAAAAAATTACTGATAATAAAATTTCTTAAATTAATTGAAGAATAGAATATATCTGCAAACTGGTCTTTTATTCCTGAAGAGAATTCTAGTCAACTGAAGGAAAGTGAGGATACTGTCCAATTCTCTCTTCAGACCTATAAGTAGTTTTGTAAGAATTTACAGTAGTAGTCAGTGTCCTTGATACAGACTCTCATACTGGAAGCATAAAAGGCATTAAAAAAAACTAAAGTTCAGAATTCCAGTTTGCAAACTCAAGGAAATCTGGCTTAGTAGCAATCTGTTTTTTTAAGAAAAGGCATTCAGAGATTTTTATTAAATTTACATGAGCTTGATTTGAACTAATGTGTGATATATTTTCTATAAAAACAAGATATAAAAGCCTTAAAATCTGTATACTTTTTATATGGCATTTTCAGATGAAAAATCATTTTCTTTTTTGTTTATTTTAACTTTAAAATATATCTTAAATTTTAAATAGCTATTATTTTGATGATAGCTTCTTAGCTATGCTGATTGAGTCATAAAAGAAGCATATAATCATTGAAACAATTTCTTTTATATTTTATCCTCTGAACAGTCCTATAAGGTGAATAGTGGGCAGAGGAATATTTTTGTGTCAGTTTCAATGTCACTCGTAGTCTGGATAAGTTAAATGACTTATCCAAGTTCACCTAAGAAGTCAAAGAACTAGAGTTAGAAACTTTACTTTTAACCTAAGTCCACCATTCTTTTCAGATAATCTATTTTGAGTATTTTTTGTAAAACTATGGTTTTTCTATATTCTGTCCATTTCAAAAATTTATGGTGTTCTATCAAATTCTGTCATGAAGCTCATTTTAGAGGAAAATTGGTAATCTCAAGTTGGCTCCAGATGAGGGTGATCAAGATTGTGAGAACTATAGAAACCTTCTTCTATAACCAATATTGTTGTGTTGGATATTATCATGTGTTATTTGGCAACCTAAGGGAAAAGAGATCAGTACCCCTGACTAAATAGTTAGATATTGAATGTTTTAAAAATTCTTGTGTCACATGGTTGAAAATTGCTTGGAAAGAGAATATCAAAAAGAAGTAAGAGAGCTCCTTTAATGTTTAAAAAAGACTGTCAAGTGGACAGGTGAGCACACTTATTCCATGTTGCTCCAAATATCAAGCAAGAACAGTGAACAGAACTTCAAAAGAAACAGATTCTTACTAGAGATTTGTCTTTTATGCCAATGGAACTATTCAACTGAGGAGAAGACTGTTTTCTCTATAAGAAGGAGCACTCTCTTTTGGCTGTCCTGAAAGAAAAGCTGTCAGGGATACCATCATGATTCTGCATTCCTATATCTCCAGCTTACTTCTCTATTTTTCTTGGCTCACTAATTCAACATACAGTGCAAAGCATGTGAGCCAGGTGCTTCCAAACTGTGTTTCCCAAATGATAAGAATCTCCTGGGTGGTGGGTACCCCTCTCCCCCATCAGCAGCTTTAGAGGAGGAGCCTGGGAAACTGCTGGTTTTACAAGTGCCCTCGGGTAATTTTTGTCTTCATGGGTGTTTGAGAAACACTTCTCAAACGTAATTTTATTCAATTAATTCTCAACAATCCTGGAAGGCAGATGAGAGACTGAAGTTGAGTTATTTAGCAATGTGCCTAAAGATACATAGCTGTGAAGTGGCAGAGCAAGAATTCGTACTCAGGGTGTTTGATCTGGAGTCTGAAACTTACTCAACCCTCCTTGAGATTCCTAAAGAAAAACTTGAAGCAAGGCAAAGGGTAACTTGAAGGTGAGTTTTATTAGATACGCATTTGGGATTTTTTTATAAACAAGTAAGGAGTCCCTGGCATGCATGGTAAAATGTGGAGGCACGCAATTGGCAGTGTTTTGATTTAGATAGGTACCTATTTCAAGTTCATTTTTTTTACTTCCATGAATAATTGTGAAAAGGGTTGTCCTAACCAAATAAATAATTTCAATATGATTACAAAGAGAACAGCATTTTTATGCACTTAGTAGAAACAATTTATGTGCATACAATTAATGTGCTAATTTCAGTCATCTTCAGCTATTCATTAAAACAGGCCTGGCAGGTCCTACACTTGGCAGCACTGTGTCAGTCATTTCCTGCTATTACTTTATGTACTCAAAAGTAATCAACCAGCTATAATTTAAGACTTTTCACTAATTAAATAGCCCTGTCTCTAATTATGTCCAAATTAAAGAGGTTAGTATGTGGATAAATATATTTATGTTTGGTACATGTATTCAGAAATGGTGATTTCTCTGTAGGTGTCAACAAAGACTAATATGTGGCCCATTGGTCTTTAACACAGAGTAGAAAGGGATGTAAGAATGCACAATAAAGACCTCTGAGCAGCAGAGGGAAAGGGTTCTCTTTGGGATGGGCTTTGTGTTCAGTCTTGTAAATCTAGCAAAATCTGGATTTCTTGACTTTCAGGAAATAATACAAGGATCATGTTTTTTCAGGCCTTTGCCTGAGAGATGAAATGGAAGGAGGATTTAGGGAGAAAAGGAGTTAAAGGTTGTGTTTGCAAGAATGTGTTTGTTGACATTGATCAATGGGTCATTTTGTGACTGTAGTTTTATTCACATGGAGGATTCAAAAAACAGATCAATAATAAAGCCATGGTGACGATGCCAAAGAAACAGTGATTAATGAAAAAATATGGTGGCGGTGCAATCTGCCATGTAGTATAAAGGCTCCTTCGTTCAGCACCCTATAAATAAATATGCATCAGCGGGAAAGAGAACATTCCCTTGGAATGTCGTTAGAGCCAGGCAGCATCTCATCAGAGCCCATGCTTCAAAGAGCAGTTGCTCATGTCCACAGGAGCAAGTTTAAATTCTCTTGTGTAAAGTCACTGTAAGCAGTGCCACTCTTGAATAATGCATGATTCTGACATCTTGTAACAGGAGTGGTGTTCTAATAGTGATTTTCAATTGTATTTCCTGTGTTCTGTTTTAACGATGCTATTTAGGTTAGCATTTAACTTTGGCCACATAATATCTTGTTACATTTCCTCGTCTAGCATTTAATTATGGTAGCAGTACTGTAACCTTCTAATGTACAGACAGACAAAAATTTAGTGTAGCCTTTAAAGAATATACCTCTTTTAAAGCCAGTGCTTTGTTGCATCATTTTCATTGTGCTAATTTAATGTGTAATGATGAGTATTAGGCAAGATCCTGTCTCCTTACACCAGAGAACTTATAATAATAATGACCTAGCAGTAAATACCAAAATCTAAGAGGCAAGCATGACAATTGGTTATATGTCTTTCCTTGGGTAGAGAACACGCAAGTTCTTAAATATAAAAGTCAGGAAAGGTTAGCCTTAGATAAACTTATAAAGGAGTTGAAAACTTCACTCTTCCCCTTCTTGACTCTCTCTCTTCATCCTCTTTTCACAGAAGCCCAGGCTCTTCTCCCTATTAACTTTTGCCCTTAAAAAGGGATTTGAAGATAGTTGTCAGCTCCTACATTATATCAAGTCAGGGAATATCCTCTCCACATTTCATGTGTAGCTAAGTCTAATTTAGTACGTTGGAATGTGGGTACCTATTTAATTTGTTCTATCAGTCAGTAGATAGTCCATGGGTGGTATTTGAGTAGCAAATGTAAAACCAGTTTTCTCTCCAGATCTCATTTGTTAATGGTCCAGAGAAGATACATGCACACTGCTTTAAGGGCAAAATGAAATGCTTTCAATTAACCTCTTAATGTGGTCCACATGTTAGTCACACCACTGAGACACACAATGATTCTTTTAAATTTTTTACAAGACAGTTTAAGCATCTTTACTGATAGCCAACTGATTACCAATTATGCTCCTCTCCATGAACTGTAATAGATACATTTAGGAAAATTATGTTCATGTATTATGTATGTAATATACTGAGTGAAAAGCAACTGTTATATGTCAGTTGCTTTAGATGCATTATCTCATTCAATAACTCTTGTATATACTAGTGCCCGGGGCCTAGGTGTCCAGATGAGCAGGAGAAAACCAGGGCTAAAATTCAGCCCAGGTTCTCCTTGCCAAATTTAGGACGATGCCTAGACATTGTCAGCCCTAACAAATGAATCGGTCCTCTCTCAAAGGGGCACTTTTTTCTAATTTACATAAAGACACCATATGTGGTAGTATTAGCCAAATCTAATTACATACTCAAAACAACTGATCTATACTTATAGGTGAAAAACACGAGTTAGAGGAGTTAAGTAACTTATTTCAAGCCCCACAATTGCTAAGTTAATCCGAATTTGAAATACCTTTAAATATCATACTTTCTCCCCAATGTGGGAAAATGGGGTGGGGGGGAAACTCACTTCTTTCCTTGATTTAAGTCTGCTTGGCTCAGTTGTTTGAAGCACCATATTAATGAAACTACAATGGCAGCAGTCTAGGTAAACACAGAGAACTTCCCTTGGGGGTAAGTCATGGCAGTACTCTTTCTGTGCATGGTGTGCTTGGGATGCAAAGCAAAGAGAAGAGGGAGTAGGATGGTATTATCAGTAGTGCTCAGACTTTAGCCAGCCCCGGAATCACGTTGCGGATTCCCACACAGAGTTTTTGATTCATCCTGGGATCATCCTGAGAATTTGCAAATGATGCTGTTGCTGCTTATCCAGGGATCACACTGGTACAATGTACAAGATCCATCCATTTCAAGATAAAAACCAAACAAAAACCCACTAGTTCGTAAATGATTTGGGAGTATTATCCAAGAACATATAACAGTACAGGTCATGGTTTCATTTTTCCCTCTGTTCAAGTGAAACTACTTGCAGGATTATAATAATATCTTTTTTTAAATATATTGTAATAGTATCTTTTTTTTTTTACAAAGAGGAAAGAAGAGGGATAGAGAGTTAGAAACATCGATCAGCTGCCTCCTGCATGCCTCCTACCAGGGATGTGCCCACAATCAAGGCACATGCCCTTGACCAGAATAGAATCTGGGACCTTTCACTCTGTAGGCCAATGCTCAATCCACTGAGCCAAACCGGTTTCAGGCTATAATATCTTTAGCTCTCTAGTTATAGCCACATTGTATTAAAGATTTAAATAACAATAAGAGATAACAGGGTACCAGATTGACTAGTTTTGGTGTGATATGTCCTGCTTAATATTATCTGTGGGAGAAATGGTACTGCTGAAATGCTAGAAAGCAAATAAAGATTTGGAAGCCTGCCATACTAATTGCATATTTATTCTTGTCCCTTTACTCATTTTTCATATGCAGACAATCACAGTTAATCAAAGCATTTCTCTCAGGATCCTTTCTAAAGTGTGACATAAAAATTCCAATAAAATGTTTAGTAGAGTGTATCCAGTTTCCAATTAAAGAAACATGCTTGTATGGTGTCATGAATTCCTTCCACAAAACATTTCTTTTGTGCAGAAATAGTTTATGGTAAATCTTAAAATAACTCTATTTTATCAGAGTAACTTAGAGCAGAATGGCGGGTGAATTAATTACCTGTTGTCATCTATCCCATCCACACCCTAAGGAATAGTCTACACAAAATCATTTGGTCTTGTCTGTATATTCAGTCAGTCAGTGTCGTGTGACAGGAACTGTTAATCATCTTAATATTCAATACATATCACACAGTGATCAATAAATATGACTAGCATATCACCTGAATGATCACGTAAACCAATTCTGTCAACACACACTGAATGGTTAGTGAGGGCCACCATCTATTTATGCACAGGGGATCTAGAATAGCCTTGTCCTTATTTTTTTCTTACTTTTTTTTTTTGTCCCCTTCATGCTTTTAATCTTCTTTTGGAGAATCTCAATTCTCTTACTTTGTTAGTAATATGAAAACAACAACAACACAATGAGGCTAAACCATTTTCTGAATTTAATTAGAACTAATTTAAGAGAGTTTTCTTAGTCTTCAGGATCCCTCCAGGGCAACAGTGATGCAATTGTTTAATGTCTTTCACTCAGCTGGCTTGCTCCCCTTTAGGGTCCTTAGTTATGTCTGGGAAAAACTATGACAGGTGGGCTTGTCTTGCTTCCCATGGAGCAGCATTGCCCTGGCAGTTTGATCACAGCTCTGGAAATGAAGTTTGTCTGGCTTTGAGTTACTGACAAGTCTGTCTCTGGCTCTAAGGACAGCCTTGCTTGGAGAGCGGTTTTCTTTGATGGGGATGTCAAGCTAATCATGAGCATACTGTAACTAAGAGGCTCTTTCTCCCTTTATTAAAGCTACAGGTAGAAGGTAGTTATCTGGTTTTTACTCCAACTGTAAGAGATGTGGTGTCCTAAAGTATTTTAAAAGGAACAATCTACTGAAAAATATTTAATAAAAAAATGATAATTGTGGTCATCTGAAATGAACCTAAAATTCAATATATCACATGAGAAAAACCTCATTAGAAGGCTAGGCTATCTTTTTGTATACTCATTATTTTAACAAAGGTGATTCATTCTGAGAAATGCATCATTAGGGGATTTCATTGTTCTGTGAACATGAGAGAGTGCACTTACATAAACCTAGTCTATTATACTCCAAGCTATATGGTATACCACCATCATATATAAAGTTCATCACTGATGGAAACACTCATACATAATTGTGCATAATTGTATAAGATATGCTAAAGCTAGAATGGTAATTGATCTGAATACAGGATGTTAAAAAAATTAAATGTGCCTCTCTTTCTCAAATTGTCTTCTCAGGAAACATTTTTTCAACTCCTCAGCTCCAAAGTGATAATAATAACAATAAAGATAGTAGTATAGAGGAATAACTGGTGAGGCAGAACTTTAACTTTTCTAATGAAAGACTATGCATTTTAAAACTTCCAATTCCTGCTGAGACCAGTTTGGCTCCGTGGATAGAGCGTCGGCCTTTGGACTGAAAGGTCCCAGGTTCGATTCCGGTCGGGGGCATGTACCTTGCTTGTGGGCACATCTCCAGTGTGGGGCGTGCAGGAGGCTGCTGATTGATGTCTCTCTCTCATCGATGTTTCTGACTTTCTATCCCTCTCCCTTCCTCTCTGTAAAAAATCAATAAAATATATTTAAATA
>JAAGEH010000286.1:10105913-10155822 GCA_011751065.1 Lasiurus cinereus | reverse complement strand
TATATATATATATATATATATATATATATATATATATATATATATATTTAAAACTTCCAATTCCTTTTGCTGTAGAAAGAATCATTTTTAATTAAGTACTAGTAGTATAAGACAAATAAGTACCCATTGTTATGGGGTAAAAGTATAACCAACTTCTTTTAATTTTTCCCTCATTACTAATGCTGTTTCACCCTAAATCCCATGTAACAAGATGCTTTAAGGATGCTGGTATGGATATGGGCAAATTTCTAAGGTAATTTCTGGAAGGAAAAGGATGGAAAACTTCACCCTTGTTCTCTGTGAGGTTGCAGGTTATTCAAACATCTCTAGCTGGTTAAGGCTGACATGACTGAGGTTAGCTGGTGGTTTAGGATTTTGTGAGCTGCTCAGAGAAACTCACCATGAGAATAAATTTTTAGCTAGAGAGCTAGGCCCCAGACTAGGCCTAGGTTGTCTGAGATGCAAATAACTTCTATGGAAAAGTTGCCTAAACCAGCCACTCTGCCACAGTTGGTTTGCCAGGGCAGAGGGGAGCGGGGAGTGGATACTATGTGAGCAATGAGCACATGTGTGTGTGTGTGTCTGTAAAAACCTAAGAGCCACATGATATTGGAGTTCCAACTGTCTGCTGGCACTGTGACCATGGCTGGGGTGACCCTGGCTAGGAATGCTTCCTCTCCCTACACAGAACTGTACCCTGAAGAACCTCAGCAGGGCACAGTGGGAAGGCAATATCATTTCAACAGCCAACACTTATCCATTGTGGCCAGATACCGCAAACAACTGACTAGCTGATTTCCTCTGATGAGATTTGATTATAATTCCAACTAACCCCAGGATCTGAGATAGCCTCTGGGTTACTGTACTCTGCCAGGACAGAGATGTTCTTACAATGCCAAGATGCTTACTGCATGTCATTTTGAATAGAACATTTAAAGAAATATGACCCTATTTTGTTCTGGGGTTTATCATTTTATAATTTCTGGTGAATCTGTGCAAAACTACATCATCTAACATTTTTCAAAGAGAGACAGTTACAATATGGCAGACACTGAGGAAAACACTTCACCTGTACTAACTCACTTCATCTTCAGCATGTTTCATTCTACAAAGGGACCTGCTTTGACAAAAGATCACAAAATTATTAAGTGGAGAGCAAGGCTTCAAACTCAGTCCCATCTGACTCCAAAACAGTGTAGCAATAAAGAAGAATTCAGCTAACATTACCAATCTCAAATTTCAGATGCCATTATAAAAATCTCTTAGTAAAGAAAATAATAATTAGCTGAAGTCCTGATCGTTTAAAGGGGTTAGCTACTTAATCTTTAAAAAAAAAATCCCCTAGAGATACTGGTTTATTAGAAAAAATGAATTCAGTTCTATTAAAAGTTTTATTTTCAGAGAATGACTTCTAATAAATGACTTCTACCAGGCCCTGTGACTCTTCATTTACATATTTTTTTATTTAATGACTAGAGGTCCGGTGCATGAAAATTGATGCATTGGAGGGGCAGGAAGGGGTTTCCTCAGCTTGGTCTGCCCTCTCTCACAGTCCAGAAGCCCTCAGGGATGGGAGGCGATTTGATGATCAGGGATAGGCGACACCCTCATCACACCTCTGTTGCTGCCACTGTCAGCAGCAAAAGCCTCAGCCAATCCTGGTTACCTGGGCCTCGGGTGGCCCTGCACTGATGGGCAGCTGCCATCCAAGGCTTGCCTATGTCTCAGGCAGGCCCTGGGTGACTTGGGGGGGCAAGGGACTGCAGGGACTGGGGGACTCCAGAGGCAGATAAATGGAGCAATCAGACCCTTTTTGGAGTGGGCCTGGCCAAGTTGTGCCTGCGGCTCCAACAGGGGTGAGGGGACTAGGTACCGCCATCTTGTGGTGTGGGTGCTGCCATCTTTGAGGGTGTTGCAGTCAATTAGCATATTCCTACCTTATTGGCTCTAAGTGCCACCAGCTTTGTGAGGGTGTGAAGGTCAATTACCATATTCAATCTTTATTAGATAGGATTGATTCCCACATCCTTGAGGTTTTTCTTCTAGATAAACCATCAGTCATTATAAATTCTACTACAGATCACCCCACAATATATTCCCAGCCTTTTAATTGATCTGCCTATTTTTACTCTCACATCCCTGATCCATCCCATACAATTTCAAAACTGATTACCCAAAACATTACTGAGTATATCCATTTCAATGGTGCTCTTTTTGACTAATCAAGAATATAATAAATCCTTAGCCTAGTACTCAAGAGAATTCAAAACAGAGCCTCAACCTCCTTTTCCAGCTTTCCTTCCACAACTGTTCTTCTAAACTCATCCATTTGTCCCTGCAAAACATCTTGTATATTCCTGTCTCTGGCTTTTTTAGTTCATTTCTCTAACAAAATAGTTTCTTCTCTCTTACTATCAACCTATAATTACTTTTCCTATCTTCCAATGTCCAACTTAGATCCTATTTCCCATTGGAAACTCTCCTGGATAGCCCAAATAAAAGGATTAGCTCATCCTAAGTGTCAGATGTTTATTCCACGTATTTAGCACAGAAATATTTCATGTAATTACCAGTTCCTTTTCCATGTGTATACATTAATTTGAACTAAATTGTAGAAACTTACAAGTAGGAGCTGTAAGTTTCATATATATTGTTATGGCACTTATTGTATACTTATGCTCATAGTATTATATATTTTACATTGTATATAAATATTCATATTTCTGCATTACAAAATTCCAATTAACTTATTTTGGGAAATCTACACCTGAGTGAAGCTTTGTCTCCATAGCCCTAAAAGAAATAAAATGTCATGATGGCAGTAGACTGGGACTAGTCAGATCAAATTTAGCTTCTATTTTGGTTGCCACTTAACATTAAGCTCTTTTTTTCAGATCCCTAATGTGAGTTACTTGCCTCCTGGCTAATTCAGTTCTGTGTTTCCTCATACACAGTCAGTAATTGGCATAAACTTTCAGTTTCTGGAGCTGTATCAAGTATCACCTGTCTGACTCAGTGACTCAGAGAGATTTTACAGCTCCATTCAAAGGAAAAAGATTCTTTGATGACCAGTGACATCCCTTAAACTGACAAATCACTTCCTTGTTATCCCTGGCATCTCCCAGTTTAGCCCATTAGCAAGTGGCAGCTCTATGAGATGCTGCTAGTGAAAGCAAAAAATTGAGAACCAATACCAGTCATTTAAGTACTGCCAGGCCTTAGGCAGACCAACTTTTTAAATTAGCCATTCTGTGACAGGTACAGGATTTTGTTAAGATTAAAAAAAAAAAAGTGAGTCCCGTGGTTTTCTTGTGTGGCAGGTTTAATGTCTGAGAGAAGTTTTAACTATGACTCACCTGGTGGCTAGTCATATACACTGTGCCTTACTTATGTGAGGTAACATCTTTTTTAAATTTGCTTAGGTGAGTGTTACTGATATGAATTCTGCCATTCGGATGAAATGAGTATTTGCAGGGGGCCCACCATTGAGATGCAAGCACACATGGGGACCTCTGTGGATTAGAGACCAGTTACTAAGGTCTTTTTGTCCAAGAGCCACTGGAAGCTCTTGGAAGATAATTCTTGTGAAGAAGAGAGGGATTTAGGCCCACAGACTCAGCTAATAAAACCAGCTTGATTTCTACCATTCCAGCCCTCAGGAATTTGTATTTGGATCCTAAAGCAACAGAAGCAGTGAATAAAAACTAAAAGACATTGGAGTGCAAGTTACTACTACTTTGGAAGAATTTCTAATAAAGGATGACCAAAAAATGGAAGAGAGACATTCCTCCTCACCCTGGTGCACTATAGAATAACACCCCGTGTCAGTGGTAGCAGCAGCAGAGGCAACCAAAGCAGGACCCATGAGCGGCAGCCGGCACCCAGGAGATTCTGCTGAGCAGATGCACCTGTGGAGCCTGCAAGACACCATGTGGTACATGATCAGTCCTGTCCATAAGCATGTTGCCTTCTCATAAATACCTGAGCAAGAGCAGTGAGCTGTTTAGAGGACTGGAGTCCAGTAAGGACAGCCAGTGAAATGTGTTAGAACTCTCAAAGGCCCCATTTTCACTGAAGGCAGAAAAACAAATGTAGCTAATGTTTACTAAGTGCTTGAATACAACTTTTCTGACTTCCAGTTTGTTTGATATGCAACTCAGTTCTCTGAAGCAGGTATTAATTTTTTTTTCATTTTATAAATGAGAGACCTGACTCCTAAAGAGATTAAGTAATTGGTCCCAACGCTATGAGCTGATCAGTCTAGCTTGAGGATTCAAACCCAAGCTGAGAAGTTCCAGGCCTGGTGGGTAATCACAATGGCATACGAGCTACATGCTTGAACTATAAAAAGAGCTAGAAGGGGCTTGTTGTGAAAGCTAACTGGAAATTCTTTTTTTTCCAAGTAATGTCAGAACTACTGGAGCTGTTTGACTTTGCTGAGAATCCTTTACAGCTTAGGTGAGAGTCCGAACCCCACCCTCTAAAATAGGCCAGGGAATCCATGTGCCTTGGTAAGGGGACATCCCAGAGCAGACAAACTGACATCCAGCCAGACCAATGGAAGCAGGTGCAGGATTCTTGGCAGCTCCTGCAGCTGTTGCCACACTGTCTTTGAGACTTCATGGCAAGGGCTCAGAGGTTAGCACATTTGGGGAGCTCCCTTTGATGTGGCCAGAGAAGGAGCAAGACTGGTGTTGTATCCTCTGCATGTTGGAAAGTCTTATTATTGCTACATTCCTGGGCTAGGGGTAGGATTTGGAAGACTGGAATTCTTCCTAATTTTTCCTGGAAAAGCACTTCCTCATTCTGAGTGTCAGTTCCTGTGGTATAAAATGAGGGAATTCGGGGCTCTGTACAGATAGGAAACTGAAACACATTGCCAGTCTGTCTGAGAAGGAGGCCAGAGGGAGAAAGGTGGGTGGGCAAAAGGGGTGAAGGGACACAAAAGGTATGAAATTCCAATTATAAAATAAACAAGTTATGAGGATGAAATGAATATCATGGTGACTTCAGACAATAATATTGTATTGCATATTCTAAAGTTGTTAAGAATGTAAGTCTTCAAAGTCCTTACAAGAAAAAATAATGTGTCAGATGGCAACTAGGCTTACTGTGGTGATCACTTTGCTGTGCATACAAATATCAGATCATTATGTTGTACACCTGAAACAAATATAATCAGATATGTTGATTATAGCTCAATTTTTAAAAAATAATAAATAAATACACAAATTAATCTTAAAAGGGAGTTAGAACAACTCACATCTGAATTTCTCCATTTGACTCAGGAAGATTGAATTAGACCACTAGGAAAGAAGCTTTTATATTTTTATTGTAAACCTTTTTATGCTAAAAATAAATAAAAAGAAAAGAAAAGAAAGGAACACTTCAAAAATAAACCAATGGAGGTAGGGCCTGGGAACTGTAGTGACTGTCAGACAGGTAGAACAGGTAACAGGAAACAAGAGAGAAAAAGCAGGCATCCCAGGTTTAGTAGCTCCTGGAGAGAGGCGAAAGGTTTTCTCCAGGTTTCAACAGAAATAGATCAAACCTTTCTTTAGTGTGTTAAAACATCCTGCAGTGTATTTTATGGGCAAAGATAAGTCAGAGCCTTCTCCATTCAAGACCCAAGGTACAAAAGGAATGAAGTGGAGAATACTAGGAAGTTCTGAAAGTGACTCTATCGGCTGACAATCGGGGACACATTTCTTGACCCTATAAACAATAGTATTTCTGGTTTCATCTCCTTTAGAAAAAAGAAGAACCTTTGTACCTGAGAATGTTTTAGACCCAGATAGACAAAGAGTACACTGTTTTAGAAACCCTATGTGTTGTATTAAAGAGCACACTGTAGACAATGGTCTGATGGAGATCCCTGGGGTAAGAACTGGGTGACCTATAACTTCTCTATTCTTGTGGATTTCAGCTATCTTAAATTCTTTGCTGCAAGGAGCCAAATCCCTGGGGAATGGAGAATGGAAATACAACAGGTGGGTTAGCTGGCTTTTTCCAACAGATGTAAAAGAAGCATGCCAATTGTTCTTTCACCAACATTACCACATGTGGATGAAAGGGGCCACATGCTAACCTGACAAGTTCAGGGAAGGCCTGCATGGCAGTCTTGCAAACTCAGAGACCTAAAGTAACCACAAAAGATGGTCTGAAATTAAATTTTAACTAAAAGCAGTTATGGACCCCACTTTATGGGTAATTATATCCTAGGCTGGTATCATCACCGACAAGGTCAACCTTTACCTTAACTGAGCCTCTCTGTCTTTTTTTTTTTTTTGCATCTATAATAACATACCCTTTGAAATGTCTGAGCAACTTGTAACTTCCCCTTTTCTGGACCCCTTAGGGTACAACCTAAGGTGCTGGGCTCCAGGGCAGATACTACAAATTCCTTCATTATCATGTTAATTGTTCCTGCACCTATCTAAGTATGTGTCTATCTTTATACTTTTTATCCAATCCCAGGGGGTTCCCTACTTTTTTTTCTCCCACCTCTCTAGTCTATCATCAATGGATTTCATGTAATCCACCTACGTCCCTTTCCTTTGATTGCAATGTATAAATACACATGTAACCGCCATTCTCCAGAGCATTGTCTCAATTCATTGAGGTTCTGCTTCCCAGCAAATGTGGACAGTTTGGCTCAAATAAACTCATAAAATTTCTTTATAGGTTTCGAAGAGGTTTTTTTGTTTTTTTTTGTTTTTTTTTACGTTAACAGTGTGCTTGCTCTATCTTCATCTCCCTTTAGTTATCTCTCTCTCTTTCTCTCAATCTCAGACACACACACACACACACACACACACACACGCACACACTCATCACCCACAACTTTTCTCCTGCCATATTGCCTTATACTTCTAGAGGAGCCTACAGAGGCAAGGTGAGGAAGAAGGTTTTACTGCTGTGCAGTGTGAGAGGTCCCTATAAAGTGGGGCCCAAGCAAGAGGCCAGTTACGATTTTTATCTCATCATTGCCATAATAATGTATCCAATTAGATCTACATGTAGGCAATTGTGGACAGGAATCTAAACAAGAAACCAAAGCATCCTGAAATGTAACAACAAAATACAAACAAGCTGTCTCAGGAATCATTTAATTATCTGATTTTAAATACAAACAAAACCAAAACAAACCACCAAGTAGACAAAGTGAACTGAGATTATGCCACTATCTGTTACAGCTTTCATGTCATATATACTTTGTAACATCAGATTTTAGAAGAATACCTGAAGATAATTCTGGGTATAAAAAATTAGAAGGCAGGATGCAGGGGAGGAGAAACCAGGTAACTCCCATCTTGTTAAATGCCATCATACTTTTATTGAATGCACTAATTAAAAGTGCATTCAATAAAAGTCCTCCAAGGGCTTTCAGCTACTAGAGAAAATAAACATGTAAACACACAATTACAATAAAAGGAAGTAATTTTATTATTGAGTCAAAACAAGCATGGTTACATATAGGAAGGATGGATTGTGAGATACTGGTTGGGTAATCAGAGAACACTTCCCAAACTGAGGAGATCAAGGAGCAGGAAGAGGAAAATAAGTTTTTCTCAGTTAGTAATCTTATGTTATCCCTAATTTGCAGATGAGAAAATTAAAGCTCAAAGGGATTAAATAGCTTTCCCAAAATAGTTAAGCTGTAAGAGACAGAACTTATACCCAGGCCTCTTTTTGCCTGCCATATCCTTCCACCACACCCAGGTAGTGACCCTTGAACTAATCCATCCAGATGGCAAGTGACTTAAAGACAGACTGGGAGGTCAACCTGAGTAGACACAGGGAACTGAAAATGCACTGCAAACTTGGTGAACTTCAAGAAATCTAATTAGGTTGGAGCATCAAGCACATGGGTAGATGTACATGATGAAATTGGAAGTATTTTTAAATGACAAACGAAGATATGAAAAGTGCAAATCTTAGAAAAATAGAAATCATTGGTCACTCTTCCAGTTGCTTATCTATGATTCCTCCTCTTTCAGATAGATCTTGATTTAATAAAACTATTACATTAGGACCATATATGTTAGATGCTGAACATTCCCTAGATGACTGACATTGTGATTATCTTAATAAGATGAGAGATGAATGGAATATTTTAATGTATAGCATATTAATGGACTTCAAGAAAAGAGAGGAGGAAGATGGAAATGGAAAAATTATAAGTCAAATCTACACATTATCCTAAAAACCACAATTTACTTAAGTAGTTCTCAAAGCACTATAAACTCCACCACTGGCTCATGTTAACCTATTGCCAAGTTTGTGGTCGGAGGAAGAAAGCATTTGGTGTACACAATTTATACACACACACAAAAAAAATGCATGGCATTTTGACTGTTGTCATAAATTGAACTTTATCTAGAACCTTCAAGTTCAGCCTAATTGCAAGACTGCTCAAAATATTTCAGCTCATGACTGAATCTATTCTCAGACTATGATTATACCAAATATGTGATCTATAAGATGTATACTTAGTAAACGTGATTTGTTATAGTCAATCATATCCACAGTACATAATAAAATCCTTCCATACACTATAATCAAATTAACTTAGCAGATGTCCAATTTTTTTTCTTTTGAAGATTATGCTCTTTATTTAAAGAATTAACTCTGAATGACTATGCTTAATACTACTTCCAGAAAATGGATGTTCATGTTCATATGCTTTACTGTCCTTACAGAATATCAAACAAAAGTACTTGCAATATTTTCCTGCCAAGTCAAGAGAAATTCAGAAACTTACTAGGTTTCTACTGACCCACAAATGTAAGGCAAAAATCTAAAGGCTCTTAACATTATTTATGCTGAAAACGTATCAAATTCTATTCTGAAAGGACACTGACCTGTCAAATGTGTTTGTCTTGCTCTGGTAAATAGAAGCCCTGTGTAAATGGATAGCTCAGCTTGAACTGAAGTTTACTTTGTTCTAATCAGAACTGATGTATCAGATCACTTGATGATGTCCCTGTTACACAGGAAATTCATCCATTCCCCAGCCTGTCTGCATTGCATCATATAGTACTCCACCAAACTCATAATGAATCAAGAAAATCAAAAATTTTCACCCTACAAAATTGATCAATCTTTCTGAAGACAGATCATAACAAAAAATAATCTGTTGAAGATGTTGTTCTCAAAAAATTCATTCCTTAAAAATAAAAATAACAAGCAACTTTCAAAATGGATTTTGTACAATCTTGTAGTCCAGAGATTAAGAATTCAAAGGCACTGTAGGTATTCAAACAGCCAGGATAGTAACTCTATCAAGCCTATGACCTTTTACAACACTTAAAAGGTATAAATATATGGCATTTTTCAGAATAACTTTTTTCATTTCCTCTTGCCATTTGTTCTGTCTACACCAAAATAAAATATAGAATAAGAAGTCCCTTTAAACTTAGCTCAAGTGGCACGCTATAGCAAGTCTTCATTTAACCACCAAGTTTCATTTAAGCATCATTCCTTCCTTATAGCCCCTTATGCACTACTCTAAAGCTGCAATTGTTTACATTACCCTGTAGTCTTTGATTTACTTGTCTACTTGTTGGTAAGAACAAGGAGCATGATTAACTCATCTTTTTTTCTACTGCATGGCTCAGTATCTGGGACAAAGTAGCTCCCCAATAACAAATGAACAATATCTACTCATATAATAGGAAAATAAAATTGTACATATGTCCAAAATTGCATCTGCTGACATTTCTATTTATTCCTTGTCTTTTATACACAAAGATATTCTTAAGTCTGTGCACAATCTTATATATTTTGACTTTCAGAATTGGATTTCCATTAGGCAGGACACCTCACCCAGGATTTAAAAATTACAAAATATACATATATTTTACCTAAGTATTACTTGAAACAATGCATGGGTTTATGAACACAATGATGAATAGTAATCTGAAATTCAGTGACTGCATTCCACTGTGACTTGTATATAATTCTTCAGGCAAGAGACTGTCAATAGGCAGCTTCGAAAAATAATGAATGTTTACAGTAATAATTTCATGGGCTGACTGAAACTTAATAGCCTTTATTTCCAATTTAGGCTTGTGATATGTTCGAGTAAAAATAGTCTCAAATGAAATATAGTAACAATACTACTTAAACCCCTCTTATTTTTATTAATCCTTTGTTATTGTTTTATTTGGTTTTGTATTTATAGTTACAGTAGACTGTGTAAACTGCCTAACTTTTCACTTTGCTGCATCTCTCTCAGGCTCTCCCAGTCTCTTTTCTCTAGGAGATGAATGTCCAATGACTAATTATCTATGTGAGGAGGACCCTTGCTTCAGCTTACTACTGCCAACCTCCCTCAGCCCTTTTACTGTTCTGCATTGTGCAAAAGAGGAGACAATGAAGACAAAAAGTAGATTAGTTCACCCTTCTTATTGTCAGTATATCAAATTGGGAATAAGATTAAGACCTTCAAATTAATAAAAGTCTTTGATGTTCGTAACTATGGAAAAGTTAGGCAACCTTGAATTAAATGGTCTTGAATTTCTAGGCCTATATGTACAGAGACAACTAAGCAAACCATCACTATGTACAGAGTACAATGTTAGCATTCCGAGGAAGAAAGGAATTCACAAAAACCGGGGTAGTATTATGAAACCTTTGAGTTGCCTAGCACATGCTATACAACAGAACAGTCTTTAAAATAATGGTTCTTATTCAGGGGTATGCATTAGGTTGAGATGATTTTGCTAAATTACACTTAGCTGGTGTCTACACTAGGACAAATGAATCAAATGCTTCAGAGGTGGCTTAGAAACAATCAAGCATCCTCTCCAAATGGGTCTAATAAACATTTCTGATAATAATACACCATTGCTTAATTATTGTCCATATAGTGCCAAAACCAATTTATTTAATGGAGAAAATGAATATGATAGTTCAGGGTAGTTACAGAACAAAAATTCATTGGTAGGGCATTTCCTTTGCTTCCTCTGTTAGCAACAATGGCTACTAAACTTTCCATGATACTGATGCACAGAGAATGTCTAATATCATAGATTGCAGTCTGAAAAAGAGCAAGTTAAGTCAAGAAATATAGTAATCACTTTGAATCACTATTATCTAAACTGACTTAAAAACACACACACACATATTTACACAAAACTTCACCAAGGGCTTATTTTTATTTTATTTTTTAATAGTAAATTTTATTCATATTTTTACAGAGAGGATGGCAAAAGGATAGAGAGTTAGAAACATCAATCAGCTGCCTCCTACACACTCCCTACTGGGAATGTGCCCACAACCAAGATACATGTCCTTGGCTGGAATCAAACCTGGGATCCTTCAGTCTGCAGGCCAACGCTCTATCCACTAAGCCAAACTGGTTTGGGCACCAAGGGCTTATTTTTAAGTCCAACAAATAAACTCTAGTGGGCAATGAGAGACCAATCAGTAATTCTCTTTGCCTGCTCTAGAATTAAAGAGGTACTTAATACAAATCTAGTAATTAGATAATGTATGAAAGTAAAGTTATAATGTTACTAAACCATATCATTTAAAAATTCTGTGAGATATTAGTAGGAAAAATAATGTGGCTGAAACAGGGTATGATATTTTTTCTACTAGAGTTGATAATAAAGTCATTGAGGGTAATTGAGATCAGAGCAGCAGTACTAACAGAAAGAAATGTTCTATGGAAACAGAGTATTTCTAGGCTGGGATTGATAAAGAAAAAGGCTCATCCTTTAGTTCAAGTATAAAGGACTTCTCTGCAGGGTTAAAATTTAAGAGACCAGAACACCAAATTGTAGACTTCCTTACCAGAATAAATGATTCTCTGGACACTGATCAAAACGTTTTTATATTCTCAACAGTACTCATCATCTTGCTGGCCCTCAGTCAATGTTAATAATTATAATATGTCTGTCCCTATTGTGACCTCCAAAGGAACTTGTCTTCCCAGTCCTTTCTCCTGAGAAGAGCATCCCTTTCCTTCTGCTCCAGGGCCAGCCCACTTCCTTAAGCAGGGATGGCCCTAATCCAGACACAGACCACTCCTGCTGGCAGCTCTTGTCTGGATCCAATTGGCCTCAGTTGGAGGTCCAGATGGTTCATTCCTTATTCCCCAGCAGGGTTTCAACAGCATCCACCCCTTCCTGGTCTCTCTGCCATTAGTGCCACCAGGCCTAGAATGTTTTCCCTAAATTCTAACTCTAGCTTTTAAGCATGAAGATATTATTCTCATGAAATAGAGTCAGCACAAAAGGAATACAACTTCTGAAAGGGTACAATATCTTCAGATGATGTAAAGGAGCAAAGTCCCTTTGTAAAGTATTCAGAAATTATGTTTTTATTCATAGTATTTTCTGCATATGTAAATTATATATATATATGTGTGTGTGTGTGTGTGTGTGTGTGTGTGTGTATGTTTATAGCATTATATTTAACCTTTAGAACTATTTGAAAAATGCCATATATAAACATAATAAAGAGATATATAGAGATAGAATAGATAGATATTCATATCTATAGCTAATCTACATAGATATAAACATAAAATCTCAAAAACTAAAAACTGGATAGGCACCGTGATTAAAATGTTATAATCATTAAATTTATATCCAGAGGCATCTATCTATATAAATATTTTTAGAGTTTGAAAATTTTCTAATTTACCTACACAAGATTTTCACCAAATTTGTCAGGTGTGCTTGGGAATAAATGACAAAATATAGACTCTATGCCAAATAAAAAATTCAGTCTTGGAGACTTCCTAAGGTAGCCAAAACTGGGAGTATATTTTCATCTCATTTGAAGTATACATTTGGGATGGTCTGACTTAAGCCTTAGGTTACATAGAGCATACACATTTCACTTTGTGAACCCGAAGAGTCTCTCAGTCGTCTTCCAGAACAGGTGACTTGAGGGAATTTGTTAGTTTCCTAAGGCTCCTGTCACAAATTGTCACAAATTGAGTGGTTTTAAACACAAGAAATTTATTATCTTACAGTTTTGGAAACTGGAAGTCTGAAATCATGGAATTGGCAGAGCCATGCTCCCTCTGATATAAAAATCTTCATTTTCTCCTCTACAACTATTTAAGGGAATTACTCTAAGATTTCTTTCATTACAAGGAAATATGTGAGGGGAAAGGTGACTTTACACAGCTGCCTCTAAGACCAGTTTTCAGGAGCTTGAATTTATATTAAAATAAGCTAAAATGCAAAGGTAAATGTATGAGTCAGTGTACTACCATTTTGTTTATTTCAAAGTCATTTTTCTTCAATTGTTTGACATGAGTTACCAGATTTTTCTTTTTCCTCTCACATACAAAGGACTATACAGGAGGGGGTGGGAAAAATAACTACTTAACTCATTCTAAAAGTTGTTAAGCTCGGCTGCACTCTCAAGGGTCAAAGTTTCAAAAGATCTCAAATAATTATTACATGGATAGTCTATATAGGAATGACTAACTGGCAAATGGTATCCTAGAAAAAGTAATTCCTTGGACTGATATAACTTTTAATGTATACTTTCTCATTAGTGGATAACAATCTATGGGATTCTTAGTTCACAATGACAAAAGGAGCTATTGATGCCATCTCTTTGCCTCTACGTGTGGGACCTTATTTATACTGGTTAATTAGTATTGGTAAAGTCATATAAAATCCCAAGATAAGAAAGCTACATATTATGCATATGAGATGTTGGTAAAATGTGCTACTATACGCATTATTTGAGTTTTTTTAAACTAAAATATGAATTCTATTTAAGGCGCTTCTTATTCCTTACGATGAGAATTTTAGCTGGGTAAGTTTTATAATCATTAAACTCAAGGTTTTAGCCAGGCAACCCCAAGCAGCTAGCAATGTGTAAATATGCTTCCTCCCTTGATCTAAGTGGGCAGATGTGCAATGCATTAACTTACAAACAAGTTAAGAGCAAAACAACTTTCCTTCCTCTGCAATTTGCTAAAGAAAACTGTCTCAGAAAAGAAAATGGGGAGGTTGGTAAATGCTCAATGTTTTTACAAGGTTGTTAGACAGGATCAAATAAGAGTACCCTCAGTTTAGAACACTGGCTCATTTGAAGATTTTTACTATGTACCAGATTCTGTGTCAGGCTTTTGAGCTACAATTTAAACATGACAGACACAGAACTTGCAATCTAGCCAGGGAGGCATACAAGTACGTCAGCAATAAAGACAGAATGTGGTAGGTAATGAGGAGATTGCTCTCAGACTTGGAATATCACAGACAATTTCTTAGAGAAAGCAATGTCTAAGCTGAGACATAATATATGAGGATCAGGAAGAATCTCTTACCTTTTGAGGCAGCATGGAGGGACCTGGAGATTATCATGCTAAGAAAAAAAAAAGTCAGAGAAAGACAAATATCACATGCTCTCATTCATGTGTGGAAACTAATTAACAAAATAAACTGATGAACCGAGTGGATGCAGAGACATGGAAGCATGGAACAGAGTGCAGAATCTTGGAGGGAAGGCAGAAAAGGGTGGGTGGGTGGGAGTGATCAACCAAAGACCTTGTATGCATATATGCATAAACTATGGACACAGACAGAAAGGTGGTGAAGACCTGGGCTGGGGGTTGTGAATGGGCTGGAAGGGATTGATGAGGGAAGAAAATGGGGCATACATGTAATACTTTCAATAATAAAGGTTTTTTTGATTTTTTTAAATATAAAAAAGAGGATCAATTACTTAGATAAAGATTTGAGGTGGACTGGATTGGGAGTCAGTCTGGGGAAAAGATTTTTTTGGGATGTTCCATGTGTTCAAGGGCCTATGACATACTTATACTACTCAAGAAACTAAAACTAATTTAGTATGTCTAAAGCACAGAGAGCTCCTTGCATAGGCATGCTTCATACAAATACATTCAATGACAATGAGGTTAAATCTATATGGGCAGGTGAAACTGAAGTATGACTCTATCAAGAATTAACTACGTAGAAAAAAAATTCTCAAAGAAGATCAAATCAAAAGCAAAAAGGGGACCTCACTTAACTGCCTCCACTCTTCAGCACTCCTTGTGCACTGTGAAAATTAGGAGCAGGATACCACAATAACTAAATCTATTAAGAGAGGTTTAACATCTCTGAGTATAATCATGATGTCTGGTTCTCTTGCAAAAGGAAGAAGTAAATCAAAAGTGCACAAGAAAATACTAGTGAGTGTCAGTATCTGACTGAGGGTAGAAGCATGTGGTAAAGAAACCACATGGCAAAAGCATCAGGTAACCTAGAAGAGAGCAGGAGGCCTCCAAGAGTTTAGCGAGTCAATACATATGGCCCTTTGATCTGAGTGGGAGTTCAGTAAATGGACCAGAAAGTTGCAATAGGAGGTATATATAGTAAAGAGGATAATTTTACTATTCACCAGGGAAAATCTAAGCCCTAATCACAAAAGTATTGAGGAAAAAGTGAATCCTGAGCTACCTGTACATCTCAAATCCCTTATAATTGCATGCAAATTGTAGTGAGAACCCCATCACCAGGAAAGATGTAAATTAAAACTGAGGAAGCCACAGCCACATTAATTTGAATGCACTATTCACTGCAGGAGTCAGTCTTCACGAGGCTTATATATCACCCTTAAATGGGTCATTTCCAATAAGAAGATTATTAGACACTTGTGTTATTCAAGAGGTTGGAGACTTAATCCTCTTTTGTAGGTGTGGACTTACTGCTCTTTTTGCAATAGTGAGGATCACATCACTACAAGGAATCTATGGGAAAATCCACCAGCATGAGGATGGCTAGGGCTTGCTATAAAGTTTTTTCCATGTGTAGTTTAAGTGTGTGTGTGTGTGTGTGTGTGTGTGTGTATCTTAGAAGAAAAAAAAACAAAGATAGAGAAGGGAAAAATGTGAATGGAATGCAATGAGCCAAATATAAAATAATGAAAGACTGGGTAACAAAAGTATAAGTTAATGTTTGGGTAAATGAAGCACACAAGACTATCATTTATATAATTTTTACATGAACCAATAAAATTGTATCTTGTTTCAGGGATACCACATTTATAAGTAGTTTTTAAAAATAGATGGGAAAGATGACATCAAGTTCACAAAATTGTTCCCTCTGGGAGGAAAATAGGAAGAAGAATTGAAAGGATTAGGAGGCGAAGAACAGAAAGTCAATTTTACCTGTGCTTTAAGTCCAAAGCAAAATGTGAAAATAGCTTCCTTTTTAAATTTCAGATGAGTATATCAGTGTTTGTTTTATTAGTCTCCATAGTTTCATGGTCTGCATGTTTAACTTTTAAAAGTGGAAAGAGGAGAGAGTAATGGAAAGAGTTTTGATGACAAAATGCAAAACATCAAAGTACTTGGTCTACCAGCTCATTACCAGCCAAGGGCATCAGGCAAGGATTGAATGTAAGAGCATTCTGAGAGCAACTGGAGAGCAGTTTCCCATCTAGGAGAAGGAGAATTCTCTCTAATTTCAGTATCCTTTTCCTAACATCATCTCCAGGAACCATTCTGTCTGCTCAGCAATCATTCTCCTGGCTCAGCTTTATTTACTTTCTGAGGATGCAGATTAATTGATGTGTTTTCTGTCAACTGAAATTTACAGGCACATTACAATGTTTGACAGGCACCATGAGCTGCAGTGCAAGAATATTCTGAGGAGGAAAGTGCAGCAGGCACTGTGGAGGAGCTGTGCTCCCTCCTAGGCAAGACCCTGTTTATTAGATCTATTAATGCCACTGGGGTGAAATGTTTACAATCCCTCACTAAAATTCTTCTTTATCAGGTACCTGTATTTTTAAAAAGTAATTTTTTTTTCTAAGCTGAGATATCATAGTAGAGCAGATACTTGTATCACAAGTTCTTATTAATAGGTTATACTTACCAAGCTTTTCTTATTTTACAAAGAAGAGCAAGAGTTAAAGCTTCCAGCCAACTGGTTCCCCAGGCTCTGCATAATTGCAGAATTGGGAAAATGAAATAGAGGTGCTAAAAAAGACAAATGAATAGGAGCAAGTACATAGAAAAAAATGATTTGTATATTTCTATTGTGCAGTAGCTCTAAGGAATGGATGAGTTAATGCATTTCCTGGGGTCACATATGAGAATATTAGGAGGTAGAGTCAATGATCACCCGCCACCTGAAGGGAGGAAATATGTAAAGTGATGTTTAGATATCCTTTGGGCACAAAGGGAGCCTTGAACAAAAAATCCAGATGTACTGAGAAATTTTCACTGAAGATTAGCTGTAAAGTGGGATTCTGTGATTTAAGAAGTATATACTTTTACTGTTTATCTCTCTGATATAAGCCATGACAATACCCACCATCAGACTACTAGCCCCATTTTACCAGAAACAAAAACTAGATAAAAAAAAGTGGTTCAGAGTCACAAAGTAGTGCAGATTATAAATTATCATTTCTAGGCCTGTTGCTTAGCTACTGAACAAGTCTGTCTTCTTACCCTATATTGTCTGTAACATCATTTGCAGTTGTTTAAATATATTTGAGCAAATGGGGGGGGTGGAGGGGTATAAGAGATCAACCGAAGAACTTATATGCATACATATAAGCATAACCAATGGGTGCAAGACACTGGGAGGTGGGTGAGAGTATGTGATAGGGGGTTGGGGAGGCTAGGGGAAGGTCAATTGGGAAAAAAAGGAGACATATGTAGTACTGTTTGTAATACTTTAAACAATAAAAAGAAATAAAATATATATGTAAATAAGTTATTGTATGAATTCAATTAAATGAAAGGAGGAAAATCTTGTGTGGGTAAGTTGAAAAATCTATGTACTGGGCTAAAGTCTGAAAGTACTGAAAGGGTAACTTGTGGCTTTGGAGTATTTCTGGTCCGTGGTAAGTTTCTCTATAGTAGAACTGGAAGCAAGGGAACAATTCATCACTCACCTGCAAGTGTCTGCCAGATAAGCACTGTCTCTTTGGTGGTTTTGTGCTAAAGAAGAGACTGTTTTGTTTCCTGTCTGAAAGGAATTGACAATTTAGCTGCCAATCTTCTAACCTTGTTATAAATACATTTTACTTACATGAGCATGTACATTTATCCATATGAAACACACACACACACACATACATACACACACATACACACAGAAGTATCATTCCCAAATATATTTACATACCTAGAAATTTAATAAGGAGATACTGGTAACTTGTTTGAGATGTTAAGAGCCAAGTATCACATTACCAGGATATAGTTTCTCTTATTATTGCATGAGTCAGAAAAGGAAAAAAATAAATAAGCACAATGAAATTAAAACAAGGACTGGAGTCCTGTCCCATGCTTCTCTTGTATGACTTTTTTCCCCTAAAAAGGATTAAATGCAGATACAAATGAAAAGCAAAAGTTTAAATATGTTTTGTATAAACATGAGGTGTATACATGTCAAACAGCTGAATATGTTGCATATGTGTTGATGGAGGTGTGATTATCATTTAAGAGTTCAAATTGGATGTGAGCACTGACAATGTCCAAGAAACAAATAGCTAGGTGTTAGTTTCAATTTAGGAGATGAGAAACAGTGCAGAGTCCAGAGAGAAGGTCAGGGAACATCCTGATCAAATTAGGTTTGTTCAGGGTTTAAGAAGTATGTGGGGAGAGGAAAGTGATTCAATGCATGATTTAGAAGAGAGAGAGAAGCTCAAATCAACATACTATAAGCATTGAAATAAATGTATTAACTTGTGACGGTGATATTTATACACTTGAAAAGGACAGATTCAAGCAGCAGAGGAGATGAGGAAACAGCATGTCATTTGGTAAATATATGTTTACATCACAACACCTTATTGGTGTTCCAAGAAGATGGAGGGCAGGTCTTCAAATGAATATCTAGGTTAATGAAAGATTAGCCATTTATATCCTCTTACAAAACAATGTAATTATTTTGCTAAAAATCTCACTGAGATCTATAAAAACTCCTCCCTGCTCAAATAAACATATCAAACAGGATTTACCCTTTTCTTGGTAACATAGAGTCCTTATCATGAGCACCACACTGATGTTCTGGATGTCTCAAAGCCATTGAGGATTCTGGGTTCAGTCTGACCTCACTGACTTACTCCTGCCCACTGCTAGTCTATTCTAATTGCCAGTTTTTAGCATGCCTTCCCAATGTGGCAAGTTCAATGGTATGAAGGGCAGTCTCTACACTAAATGAATTCAGACTATGCTGCTCCAGTTAGTTCCTTACTCAGGTTCTTCCTTTGTCCCTGAGCTGGTTTCTTAGACATCTTTTGCTCACTTTCTGGTTATAACCTAACATGAAAATTGACAGAGAAAAAATTAGTTTTAGTCATGTTATGACATATTGACTCACAAAAGGAACATGTACTTCTACTCTGCTAAGTAGCAAAATGTATGAGATTCACTCAGGGGCTGCTAAATTTTGAATAGTGAAAATTATATACTACATGATAGCTAGGGAGTGGGGTATTGTGGTATTATCACCTTGCCTTCACTCATTCCTGATTTTCACCCTGTTCAGACTGTCCACTCTTAGAATTGATTATTTTACAACTTTTCACATTATTTCTTCTGGGCTGGAACAAAAGCTCCAAAAAAGCCCTGCTCTTTTATAGGATCCAAGATAGAATGTACTAGTACACAAAAATAACACTTTGGGAAAGCATGTCACCACCCAAAACTCAAAATCTTCCACAACTCCTACTTCTTATCCATCCTTCCTTCTTTTAGAAAGGAGACAGGAGAGGTTAGATGAAATGAGGTAAAGCATTTCCTCCTTTGAAAAAATGCTTGCACAATAACTTAAGCTTTTGCTACTATATCTAATATTTCCTTTGGTTTAAATGTCTTAGGTACAACCCATGGACATAATAGTGTGGTGGGTTTTTAGGAGTATGTGGTGGAGGGGCTTAAGGGGGCAAAAAAGGGGACATCTGTAATACTTTTGACAATAAAGATACATTTTAAGATAATAATAAAATATAAATAGACAAATAAATAAATATCTTAAACAGCCTCATTGAATATGAATGTGTGCCCAAGCTTTATACAAATGATCTAGATACCTCAAGGGGAGTTTTTCATATTTCCCTCTGAAATTATTAGAGGTAGATAAATAACCCCTCTTATTTTAGGGGGAGAGTTCCTATTTATCATTTGGCTTTGTTTTGTGTTTGTTTCCTTATTTAAAAGGGATATATCATGCACTTAGCAAGCAGAAGAATTTCCTCATTACTTAGGAGGGACTGGATATAATGAAAAAAAAAAGAAAAGAAGACAGAGACAAAGAGTTAGAATGAAGAAGTCTTAATGCCTTAATAACTAGATAGGGCATTTGAAAGTTCCACTAAATAAAAGGACAGTATGGAACTCAAGAAGAAGGCAGCATGAGTGAGCAGAGAAGGCAAGAGAGCAAAAAAGCAAGAATAAGATACTGACCTAGACCCAGGCTAGAAGAATACTACTCAATCCTGAAGAAGCAGCTGGTGGTCAAAGGACAAAATGTGTGTATATAGGTATATATGTTTGTTTCCCAAATGACTGATAACAAGATGCCTTCAACCTTGAGTCCTCCAACATTCTGGAGTCTCTAATCCTATAGTTTATATTTTACATGTCTCAAGCCTTATTCCTTCAAAATACTGAAAGGATTTTACATGTTTCACAAGAATTACTAGAGAATTACTAAAGTCAAATGATCTTAAGCTTCATAAAAAGAACAAACTAAAATCAGATATTACACATTTATGTTTTTTTTAAATATATTTTATTGATTTGTTACAGAGAGGAAGGAAGAGAGATACAGAGTTAGAAACATCAATGGGAGAGAAACATTGATCAGCTGCCTCCTGCACACCTCCTACCGAGGATGTGTCTGCAACCAAGGTACATGCCCTTGACCGGAATTGAACCTGGGACCCTTCAGCCTGCAGGCTGATGCTCTATCCACTGAGCCAAACCGGTTAGGGCCACATTTTTTACCAAAAGAATAACAGCATTTGTGAATGAGACCAGATTATCATTATATTCTAAAAGATTCCCAGGTGATTGTAATGTACAGCTAGAGTTGAAAACTTTTTTAGCCTGGTGTTTCTTGAGCCTCAAGGTGCATAGAAACACTATGGGTGTCTTGTTAAAATGCAGATTCTAATTCAGTAGACCTTAGGTGGGCCCAAGATTCTGCATTTCTAATAAGCACTCAGTACCACACTTTGAGTAACAAGATTCTAAACCAGTAGTTTTCAAACTTGCTGCACACTGAATTATCTGGAGAACTCTAGAATATAATGAGGCATGGGTCTTAGGCCAAGACATTGAGATTTTTAGTTTCTCAGGTGCTCCAAACCCATTTCAAAGCATGAATTCAGAAAGAGTGAATCTGACATATCTCTCATCTCTTTCATTTTCAAGTCAAAAGCCATCTTTCCAATATGTATCTGGCTGTTTCCCTTGTATGCAAAAGCTCCTATACTTGCTTCTTATTTTAAACAGCATTTTTCTATAACACTTAACGGGTGTTGTGTGTGTGCTTAAGATAACCATTTTGTAAATCAGTATTAATTATTGTCAACTAATAATTTTATTTCCAAAACCCCAATACAATAATAACTTTAAGTATTATCTTTAGCAGATATTTCTAAACCCAGGTAGACTCTTTCATCCATCAGATCTCAATATTAAACCAATAGGAGATTGTTCCATAATTGGTACCCTAACATGGGCTCTTTATAAAATTGGTATTTAAACATAGATGCCAAATTCTGACCCCAGGGGTAGCCAATTAGTTATTTATGGCATAGGATTCCTCAGCTAGATGTCAAGATAATCCTAGTGAATCTATGTGAACAGTCAGTGGTTGATAATAGCACTGACTTTATAAGCAGATGCACTGTGTTTAATTCCTCTATTCAAAATATTACTTGTGTGACCTTGAACAAGTTTATTAATTTATGAGTTCATTTTTCCCATTTATAAGAATTAGAATAATCAAACCTGAATTACACACACAGACACAAACACCATATTTATATAGATATATATAACATATATGCAAAATATAATTGATATATAATATATAGAGAGATACTGCAAAGAGAAATATACACTAAACCACTGTCTGTCCATTACCCAACTCTTGATAAAAATTAGCACCCTGTTTTTGCATATTATATTCTAACCAATTTGCCATTGTAGTTGGCAAGAAAGATTTTTTTTAATGTCAGTACTTTCATAGCTTGAATTTGTACTGTTTATTTCTGATTAAAAGGATCACTATAAAGCAGAGGAGTATACACAATGCTGTAAAGAGCTGTGAAGGGAGTAGATATGTTTTCTGTATTTGAAAAGCATGTCACTTACTGTCAGATAGGATAAACAAAAACATATAAGTATAAAGTATATAAAAACACATACTAAAATACACAGCTACTGTCAGAGAATCAGACATGAGGGCTGTGCTGCTGCTGAGAGACTAGGCCCTGAGGCCATCTATCTGTGAAAGCTGCATAAAAATGACATTCTTATATAGAAATTATAGGCACAAAGGAAGGGCCTTGATGTGACAGAAAAGGGAGAAAGAGCAGGTGAAACAAGGATGACTACTAGTTAAATAGTATCACTGGCAGCGTTCAGTGGCAATACACTCCCATCAAGAAAACTTTACAAATCAGAATTTAATTAGTGACTGAATATAAAATGAATTGGATTTTTAAAACTTAAAATTCAAAGGTACTATTCTTTCTCTTCTCTGATAAATCTGTAGTGTTACATACAAAAGAGACATATTTCAAGGGATCTAAAGGATATCCTGTTACCTGAAAGATCAGTGTGATCTGGAATTGCCTTGCGGTTGTGTGCTCTTTCTGCAGAAACCAGAGACCTTTGGATAGCTTTCACTTAAGGGAACTTTTAAGTCTTTTTCTAAAGTGAAACGTGTTTGTCGTGTCTATTTCGCAGGAAGGACAGGAAGACAGATAAAGCTTTTATTGTACTTGATACTCTGACAATTTGAGTTTCATTCATCTATAATGAGATAGCTAAACTTCCCAATAAATAACAGTTGTATCATCTTCTGATCAACAGGCTCTATGCTTGTGTAACCAGATAGTATAAATGTGCATGCCAAACAGTCAGCAGTCTCACTACATAGTAACAATGTGGAATTGATCAAATATTCTTTAACATTTATTTATTTTTTTTAATAAATCCCTATTGTTCAGATTATTAAAATTGTTCCTCTTTTTTCCTCCATAGCTCCCCTCCACCCAATTCCGACCCCACCCTCTGCCCTTACCCGCCTCCCACTGTCCTCATCCATACATGTACGGTTTTTGTCCAATCTCTTCCCACACCTCCACATCCCTTTCCCCAAAAAAATTGTCAGTCCACAACCTTTCTATGTCCCTGATTCTCTTATATACACCAATTTATTCTGTTCATCAGATTTTTTATTCACTTGATTTTTAGATTCAATTGTTGATAGATATGTATTTGTTGTTCATAATTTTATCTTTACTTTTTTCTTCTTCTTCCTCTTCTTAAAGAGTACTTTTCAGCATTGCATATGATATTGGTTTGGTGGTGATGAACTCCTTTAGCTTTTTCTTATCTGTGAAGCTCTTTATCTGCCCTTCAATTCTGAATGATAGCTTTGCTGGGTAATCTTGGTTGTAGGTTCTTGCTATTCATCACTTTGAATGTTTCTTGCCACTCATGTCTGACCTGCATAGTTTCTATTGAGAAATCAGCTAACAGTCATATAGGTGTTCCCTTGTAAGTAACTAACTGTTTTTCTCTTGCTGCTTCTAATATTCTCTCTTTGTCTTTTGCTCTGGGCATTTTAATTATGATATGTCTTAATGTAGTTCTCTTTGGATTCCTTTTGTTTGGGGTCCTCTGCATTTCCTGAAGTTGTAAGTCTATTTCATTCACCAGATGTGGCAAGATTTCCATCATTATTTCTTCAAATAGGTTTTCAATATCTTGCTCTTTCTCTTCTTCTGGACCCCCCATAATTTGGGTGTTGGTACACTTGAAGTTGTCTCAGAGGCTCCTTACACTACCTTCATATTTTTGGATTTTTTTTTCTTTTTGTTTTTCTAGTTGAGTATTTTTTGCTTATTTGTTTTTCAAATATTTGACATGATTCTTGTGATCCTCTAGTCTGTTGTTGGATCTCTGTATATTATTTTTTATTTCATTCAGTGTATGTTTAATTTCTAGTTGGTCCTCAAGGGTCTCGCTAAATTTATTGGCCTTTCCTAGAAAATTCTTGAAAAACCTTATAACTGTGGTTTTAAAATCTATATCCAGTCATTTGCTTTCTTCCATTTCTTTCATTTGTGATCTGTTTCTTTGTCTCTGCATTTTGGATGCTTCTCTGAGTTGATAGAGTGGCTTTGTGTGCTAGGTATCTGATAGGGACCAGTGGCTCAACCTCCTAGTTACCTGAGATGGACACTCTTGGTAAACCCCTTTGTGGGCTGTGTGCACAGACTTATTGTAGTTAAGCCTTGATTTTATTGTTGGTATCACTGAGAAGAATTGATCTCTAGGCCAATTTGTGAGGATCAGCTATATCTATGCTGGGAGAACTTCAGTGCTGGAGACACCCTTATGAGACAAGACTTGCAAAAGCCTCTGGGCTCAGCTTGGATGGGGTGGAGTCTCAGGGTGAAGCAGATAGCATTGGCTTCCCTTCAGCCCTGTCCTAATAGGGCCCTGTGCCTCAGTGTCCCCCGGTAATCACTGCAAGCATCTCTGAGAGAAAGCTGCCCTCGAGTTTTGCTCGCTACCAGACAGTCCAGTTTCTCCCTGAATGAATCTAGGCCCCCAGAGTCTCACCCATAAATGGAGTTCAGAGCATTGGGGAGCTTTTGTCTCCCCCCAACTTGAGAAAGCCAGACACATAATTAGTTGCCCACCTTCTCCACTCACGTGACTTGGTACCTCTGCCTCCAGGTCTCAGTGTGCTTTTCTCTTCCTGATAGTCCAGTTTCTCCCCATATGAGTCTGGATCCCCAGAGTCTCACTCAGAACTGGAGTTCAATACAGTCAGGAGCTTTTGTCTCCCCACAGCTTGAGAAAGCCAGTCGCATACTCAGTTGCCAGTCCCCTCTGCATACACGCACAGCTCCTCTGAGTCTCAGTGTGCTTTTATTTTTTCTTCTTGTTGTAGAATTTCCACTCAGTCAGCCTTCCTGTGGTTCTGGGTGATATCTATTTTGTCTTTTAGTAGTAGTTTTGAAATTGCTGTGTGAGGCCGTTTAGGTATTTACCTATGCCACCATCTTGGTTTCTCCTAGCATTGCCTTTTTCTATTCTTTAAGATTTTAGGTAAATAGTAATTGTGATATGAGATAGCTGGAATGACCAGCAGATTTTTCTGCACAGTTTACCACTATTGTGAGCTCAGATGTATTTTTATCATTTTTTCCTTCTTTTTAAATCATCTATCAAGGACACTTGAAAACAAGAATTATTGCAAAATTCAACTCTTTTAATTGTTGCTACTCAAAAGATTAGGCTTCATTCTTCAGAACAACAAAGATAAGAATAATAGTAAACTTATCATCAGAAACAAATAAAAGGGGGAAAAATGAGTTGCATTTTTAAAAGGAGCTGTAAGAAAAACTGTTATCCCAATGTTACACCCAATAAGATTTCTACCAAAGTAAAAGAGAAATAAAACTTTCCTCAAACTCAGAGAGAATTTATGGCCATCAAACCTGCACTTCTTCAGACAGAAGGCAGATATTGGTCAGAAACTTGCATTTACAAATATATGAAGATCAACAGACATTAAATAATAAATAAAATATAGAACTCATTTGTCTTAATTTTAATTTTTCTAAATAATAACTGACTGCCTTGTGCAAAAATAAATGTAATGCATTATGTGCTTATAGTAAAAATAAAAATAAAATGTGCAATAATAATAGTACAATGAGCGGAAGAGCTGGGAATATGCTGTTATAAGCTCTTTACATTCTATGTAAAGTGCTATAATATAGACCCTGACTACTTAAAGATGAATATTGTAAATAGTAGGGCAACTATTTAATTTTTTAAGAATAAATACAAATAATGAGTAAGTGAATAGTGGTTAAAAATAGAATTATAAATTATGCTCAGTCTAAAATAAGGCAGGAGAAGAGGAAAAGACAGTATTAAATAGAAAACAACTAACAAAATAACTGATTTTTAGGTAATTCAAACATCTAAACAATTATGTTGAATGTAAAGGCTCTAAACACATCAATTTAAAAGAAAAATTGTCATATTTAATAAAAGAGCACAACACAAATATATACTGTCTACAAGATACCCACTTTAAATATAAAGCCACAAATGTATTAAAGCTGAAAGGATGAAAAATGGCATATCACACAATGTTACAGAAAGAAGCATTGGTGTGTCTATATTAATATCAGATAAATAGACATGAGAACAAAAATATTTCCAGAAGGTCAATTATCCAAAAAGACATCATAATTAAACATGTATATGCACTTAACCACTTAGCTTAAAAATACATAGAGCAAAAACTAATATAAATGAAAGGAGAAATAAATAAGTTCATAATTATGTTTGGAGATTTCAACACTGCTTTCTCAGTAATGGAAAGAACAAGTAGACAAAAAATCAATAAGGATATGAAAAATCTATCAACCAATTTAACCTCATTTATATTTATATACTATTAAACAATAACAGAAAAACCTAATTTTCTTGAGCACATGGAATATTCACCAAGATAAGCTATTTTGGGGGTTATAAAACAAACCTTAACAAGTACAAACAAATAGAAATTACACAGATTATATCCTCAAACCTTACATATATTCAAACAAGTACAATTAAAAATAAAGATAATAGATTTTACCCACTTACTTGGAAATAATTTTGTAATACTAAAATACAATTTTCTTTTTAGTTTATTTTTATTGTTGAAAGTATTACAGTTATCCCTCATCTTCCCCCCTTTGCTCGCCTCCACTCAGGCCACATCCCAGCTCAGCCCCCACTATTGCTAGAATAAACACGCACACACACTGGTAATGGGAGTGGTTGTTGGTACATTCATTCAAGAGAATATAAGATAATTTATTACAAACTTAAATTATGCATAATTCACCCTGTAAAAGTTAACACGAAATCATAAGAAACAGGCTCTTGTTTCACTTTTCCACATATCCAGACTAATTTTTAAACCATCAGTTCTATGCTTTTCCTGAAATAACTGATCCCTCTTAACTTGCTGCTGTCTAGGTTTGCTGCACAGCTGTCACCCTGGCTCTTGCCTTTGCCATCATCTAGGGAACAGCTTTCACTTCTGTCAGGCCTCCTGTTCCCAGATTTATGCCATTTTTTTTTCTTAAATTAACCTATGATTTTGGAGTAACTAACTAAAATTTAGAGAATGGAAGGTGAAAGTGTTTAGATATTACATGTTGGAAAGTGACATTATGCTCTTCTCACAATTTCTTTATAATTTGTCTGTGAATAGTGTATGGTGTTGAAAATAATTTTCATCTAAATTTTTAAGGCATTCCTCCTTTGAAAGGCTATTGAAATATCTAATGTCATTCTTAATCCTAATAACTTTTTCTTGTGAAGAATTTTAGGGTTTTTCTCATTATCCTGGTGGTCTGAATTTCATGAGGAAATACCTTGGCTTGTGTCTATTATTTTCTTTAAAACATTTAATTGTCCTGGTACCTCCAATGGCACTTTCAATCTAGATATTGGTATTTTTCATTAATGGATGTTTTCTTATGTTATTTCACTTATAATTCTTTCCTATTTTCTCTTTATTCACTTTTTTGATCATTTATTATTTAACTATTAAAATTACTTAAACAAACCCTTGATTTTTCTAATCTTTTCTCTCCTTTTACCATTTTATTCTATTTTATGATGTATTTATTTTACTTTATTGCCCAACTAGTATATTGAATATTTTTCTTTTTTCAGGTATCATATTTTTACTTTCTAATACATTATTTTTAATTTGAAATAATTTCAAATTTTAACATCTAGTTTGTATTATGTGAAAACAGGATCATTTTCTCTCTGAGGGTGTGAATCATATACATTGTATTTATTTTTTATTTTTTTGAGAGTAAAAGCAAGTTTTATTTCTGTAGAGAAAAAGTGGCTAGGATGCAGGTTCTTGGAGACAGCATCAGGGGTGAGCCCAGGAGGAGCACAAGGCATGAGCTATGAAATAAATGAAAGTACACATCCAAGTTTCCTCTGACTCATAGATTACTTATATTTTTTGTCAAGTTCCTTTTTTTTTGCTGTTTTGCTCTTTTTCATGTTGGAGGAATTTCCCACTTGGAAGGTGATTCTTGGTGGCTTATTCATATTTAAAATCGATGTACTCTAAAGATTATTGAAAACTTCATGAGTGAGCAAGGTTTAAGAATGTGCTCACTTCTCTATAGTCATTGGCTAGACACTAGCCTTTTTGGTAAGCCATGAAAATATGGCAATATCTGTGGTTATTTGTTCTATAGCTCTTCAATTGCCTCAGAGAAAGATCCTCCCAATTCTTGCCTAAGGGAGAAGGTGACTGATAATTTTCTGGGATTTGAGAAGAGAGGTGTGCTTCCATCATTCATTACATATACTTTCACTTAATCTATTCTGCTTTGCATTAGCCAATTTGCTCCCATTCGTCTTTGTGCCTGAAAGCCAGAAGTCTCGAGTTCTAATAGTTATATTTCTTCTGAAACCCAATTTAATTGTCAGTTTCCTCTGGAAGTGGCAAAATAATTGGCACGTGCTGCATAAGGTAGTATGGGGATCTAGATGTCTTTCTAATCCTAATTTATATTTTAAACCAATTCATTTGTTTTTAGCCCCCATTTTACTCATTGTCTTAGCCCATTTAGGATGCTATAACAAAATAACATAGACTGGGTGGTTTCTAAACAGCAGAAATTTATCCTTACAATTCTGGTGTCTGAAAGTCCAAGGTCAGGGTACCAGCAAAGTCAGGTTCTGGTGAGAGCCCTCTTCCAGGTTGCAGATTGAAGACTTGTATATTCACATGGTGGAAGGGGCAAGAGAGTTATCTAGCACCTTAAAAAAATAAAGGAACTAATCCCATCCATGTAAGCTTTACCCTCATGCCTTAATTACCCCCAAAGGCTCCATCTCCTAATATCTTGGGGGTTACAATTTCAACAGATGAATTGGTGGGGTGGGAGACACAAACATTCAGGTCATAGCAGCTTTTCTCCTGATTAACTGGTTGCTCTAATGTCTGAGTCTTTCCATGGTTTGACAAGTGAATAAGTTTGCACTTTGTTTTCTCCCTCTTTTCAGAGAAGAAGGTAGAGGGGAAAATAGAAGCATCAATGATGAGAGAGAATCATTGATTGACTATTTCCTGAACACTTCACACTGGGGATCAAGCCTGCAACCCAGGCAAGTGCCCTGACTGGGAATCAAACCTTTCAAAGGTCAACACTCAACCACTGAGGAACACCATCCAGGAATCCTTCTGTTTGTTTTTTAAGATTTATCTTCCCTGCTCTCTTAAGTGTTTCTTCCATCCACTTGCCACATTTTCCTCCATTTTTATCTTTCTTGTTCACTTCTGTCTTCTCTCCCATTCTCATTGTCTTGTATTATATAAACCCTACTGTAAATTTGCTAGAAATTTGGGAGAAAACAGTGTTTAACATATTTGTTCAATCAATCATGTTTACCTGGAAGTTTCAGTGAGTTTTAAATAGCCTATAGTGTGCTATGCATGACATACCCAGCAGTAAACCATTTGGTTTCTTCCCTGAAAATTTTAATAATTAAATTGCACCTTGAGATAATAATCCATGAATAGTCACAAGGAAGTACAAATAAATGCTACAGACAAGAAGTCATATGATTGTTTAGATGAAGTGTTGAGTGATGTGCAACTTTGATGTGAAAAAAATCAATCATTTCTGGGTCTTTAGAAAGGAAGGAAGCTGAGTTCCAGGCCCAGGAACTGAAGAGCTATGCGACTGAAAGATTGCACCAAGTGGTAATGGAATAAGAGGCTAAATTCCAGAACATGTTTTACACTGAGGATTGGAGTCTATTTGATCTATTGATCTATTCAGAAAGTTCATTCTCCTACCCAATAGCACACAAAACTCCTAAAACGTTTTAATTGATTTGCTATTATATTGTGGTTTAAATTTTTTATGCAGACAGCATCTGAAATGATGTTTGACTAGTCCCTGCCTAATATTCATCTCCAAAATGTTTTGTTAAAACTTATTCAACCAACTTTATAGTCTCTTACTTTTTCTTTAATCTTCTGACTAAAAATAAATAAATAAATAAAGTAAAATAACAAGTATTTTTTCTGAAGCCTTTCTCCCCCTTCTCCTAAACTCCCAGGAAACATCACATAGACACACTGAATTCTTATCTGGCACAAATGTATAGATATGTTTCTCTTGACTAAGAAAGGGATACTTGTCACTGTGTTTGAGAAGGTAAAAAGCTCAGAAATTATTTGATTTTACAAAATAAAACATAACCAACCCCTATCATAGATTCAAGTTTTAAAGTTTTAGAGCTTCACAGAATGTTTCAAAATGATATAACAACTTTCTAATATTTTATAATGCTGCCAAGTTAAGCAGCAACAGTTTGTGAGATTTATCTGCAGAACACATGGCTAATGACCTTTAAGGCAACCTGCCTCATATGTCAACTAGAAAAAAGACATTCGCTATAACTATTGAGATGAGTGCTTTTCTTACTTTTGCCCATTTATGTAGCTCACTATTTGGCATAATAGATGCAACATAAGGGCATAGAGGTGTTTTTAAGGACAGTTTTCTGTAAAAGATGTGATTTTTTAAACTAATTATTAAGAAAATTAGAATTGTTGGCATTTTGATCTCTAATATGTCAGTGTTTCTCAAAATAATTGAGTTGAAATTTTCTACAAATGTGTATATGGCTTATGTTAATCTTGGCTGAACAAACTGTTATCATGAGATTGCATTAAAAAAAACTGGTGGAATTAGTGGAAAACATATTTCAACCATTGATAACTTCCCTTAATATTATACATCTCCTCAAGTAGATAAAATTTGTTTTTATTATAAATATCTTATATCTTACAAACACAAGACGTTATCTTTATTACAAAGAACTTTTATTCTTTCTATTAGAAGTGATTATCAGTAAAATGTTACAGGTAAGAAAACTAGATTATTGATGCTAGTTTTATTATTACTTTGTTCTAAGACAGGTAGCAATAACCCTTACTTTAGGTTCTGTGTTTATGATAAACTAGTGGCTCGGTAAATGAAATTCATGCATGAGGAAAGAGTGTCCCCAGTCCAGCCTGCACCCTCTCCAATCTGGGACCCCTTGAAGGAGGTCCTACTGTCGGTTTAGAGAGATCGGGCCTAAACTGGCAGTCAGACATCCCTCTTGTAATCCAGGACTGCTGGCTCCTAACCAATCACCTGCCTTCCTGCCTGATTGCCCCTAACCACTTTGCCTGCTGACCTGCTCACTCCCAAATGCCCCCTCTCAACTGTCCTGATCATCCCCAACTTACTCCCACTGATGACCTGCTCACCTCAAACCGGCCCCCCTTGCCAGCCTGATCACCCCCAATGGCCCTCCCATACACCGGCCTGATCACACAGAACTGCCATTCCATCCTGGCCTGATCAACCATAACTGCCCTCCCCTTTTGGCCTCTAATTGCCTCTGTCTCAACCCCGCCACCATGGCTTTGTCTAGAAGAACATACAGAAGGTCTCCTGGAAGGTCTCCCAGTCTAATTAGCATATTATCCCTTTAATAGTATAGATAGAGGCCTGGTGCATGGGTGGGAGCTGGCTGATTTGCTCTGAAGGGTGTCCTGGATCAGGGTGGGGTTCCCTTGAGGTGGCCTGGGCGAGGGCCCTGTGGTGGTTTGCAGGCCGGCCATGCCCCCATGGGGTGAGGTTCCCTGCTGGGGGGGTGTGGCCAGCCTGAGTGAGTGGCTGAAGGCTGTTTTCAAGCTGGCCACATCCCCTTCAGGGTAAGGGTTCCGGCTGGGGTGCCTGGTGAGTGTGGGTGAGAAGCTAATGGCTGTTTACAGAATGGCCAACACCCCCAGCAAGGACCCTCACTCCATGGTGGTGTGGCCAGCTTGGGCAAGGCAATGAGAGCCATTTATAGGCTGGCTACACCCCCCAATGACCCAGGCTCTCAGCCCCTCCTTCAGAAGAGGCCAGGGCTGGCTGGAAGCTTGGCTTTTTCTGGCTCTGGGAACAACCCAGGCCTCCTGCTCACTCCAGCTCCATGGCCACCACCATCTTTGTTGGGTTAATTTGCATACTCACTCCTGATTGGGGTATAGCAGAGTGACAATCAATTTGCATGTTTCTTTTTTATTATTGTAGATGATTATCATCAAAAGTAGGATAGTTGCTAGACTAACAATAGTTTACAGCATGAAAACAGAAAAGGTCTGGTACTTCAGGATGGCTAGGGAGATATTTTCAGTCTTTAGTCACACAGGTATGATGTTAAATATTGATGTACTACTTCTTCCAGGAGTGGGGAATGTCTGGCCCATGGGCTGTAAAAGGCTCTGAAATCATTCGGTCTGGCCCTGCCAAAACATTAGGAGTGAACTAATTAAATGTTTGATCAAATATAGCAAATTCATTTAATTTTTTTGTTAATTCTCACAAAAGGATATTTTTTTCAATTGATTTTTAGAGAGTGGAAGGGAGGGGGAGAGACAGAGAGATTCACATTGATTGGTTGCCTCCCAAATGCACCCTGACCAGCATGGGGATTGAGCCTACATCTGAGGTATATACCCTTGACAGAAATTGAATCCCTTTTCAGTTTGTAGGCTGAGGCTCTATTCACTGAGCCAAACCGGCTAAGGCCTGTGCTAATTTTTAAATTGATAATTTTGTATGGCCTGCAAATGATATTATAAAAAGCCAAATGGTCCTTGGCCTAGCAAGTTTGGCTCAGTGGATAGAACATCAGTCTGTGGACTGAAGGGTCCTGAGTTTGATTCCAATCAAGGGCACATACTGTGGTTGCAGCTCAATTCCTGGCCCTCATTGGGGAGCGTGCAAGAGGCATCCAATCAATATGTCTCTCTGACATCAATGTTTCTTTCTCCCCTGCCATTCTACTCTCTCTAAAAATCAATGGAAAAATATCCTCGGGTGAGGGTTAACCAAATGGTCCTTGGCAGAAAAAAGGTTCCTTACCTGAGACAAGTTACTCCACTTCTCAGTTTGTTGATATAAGTAAAGGCACTAGATTATACCAGATAACAAATGGATACTATTATTAATCTATATAGCAGAAGTAGAACTTAATGGGTCTAGACTTGCTAGTCGTTGGTTAAAAGGTCAAGAACTTGCCTGTCATGAAGGAGATGATGCATTTAGATGAAAAAATTTTTGATGGACCTCTTCAAGAGAAATCTGTTCTATTCTATTCTGTTCTATATTTTAGACAGTACTTCATAATTTTGCCTAATAATCTAAGTTTTTCTTTGTTTTATTTTATTCTGTATAAAAATTGGTGCCTTCACTATTGCTTAAAATATAAAACAAAAAATAAATCACAGAAAACCTTCATGTCTTATATCGTTCTGGATAACAAGTTTTTCTGCATTTCTGATGACATGCATCATGTTTAAAATGTTAATTTGGTCAGAAGCATTTTTAAGACATATTACATACTTTCCTGCCTTAAATAGACCATATGAAATACAATTTAAAATATTTGTAATGACCTATGATCTCTACTGTTAGCAACTATTGGATCATGCTCTATTCATTTTTTAAATGAACAATTACTGAGTACCTCAATGAAAGGAAATGTTCTTGATGAACTTACAGTATAATATCAGAGATAGATAGGAGAATTAAAAACTATAGAACAATTTTACACTGTGCTATAGATAACCACAGGAACTATAACAGTATTAAAGACAGAATATGTGCTTTGGGATAAGGAATAGGAAAATTTTTTATCTGAATAAAGAGAAGTTACATAATTAGGCAAGAGGGAAGGACATAGAGAATTCTAGGAAGTCAAAGGAGTTTTGCTTGGCACTATAATAAGGTGCAGGTGGTAGAATTACAAGAATGTTAATGATGGAGATAATGAAGAATTCTGAATTACAGGATTAAGTTTGACATTTATCATGTAGGCTACTAGGAGCCATTGAAGACTTTAAAGAGAGACGGGTAATCAGACTCATACTTTGAAAGAATTATTCTAGCAGAAATGCGAAGAATACATGGTAAGAAAATGAGACTAGTAATAAAAAGGTAAATTTAAATTCCTGTTGATGCAGGTTCTGATGACTCTGGAATTATGAAGGTGGATTAGAGTATAAAAACAGATAAATTTGGGAGTTAAGAACAGAATATAAGAGTTAATAATAGAACTTACCTGGTTCTAGCAATTATATAGTAAACGTTATTGGCATATTCTCCACTGTAAATGCCTATTACACTAGAAAAATATATGAAGCCATTGTAATTTGTTTTTTCTGATCTTGGATGAGAAACAAGAGAGCTGTGATCTTAGAGAGAAAGGAGATAGATAGTATAAGCTTACAGTCAACCCAGGTTTCTGGCTGAGGACATTTTATAAACTGTAACATAGACTAGTAGGATCCACACAGAGATAAGTGACCTTGCTGGTGAGAAGAGATATTAAAGTTCACAGATCTTGAGGTGGCTAGAATTAGTCAGAATACCAGAGGGTAGAAACCTAAGTAGAGATAAAGCTGCAAAAATTTGCATAGAATTTCACTTCCATCTTTGGCTACATTCTAAGCTGTACAAATACAAGTTAGCAGTAAATTATTCCTAGCAAAGAACGAGTGCTGAGAATATATAAACTGAATGAAGATGTCAAAATTGCACAACACTAGAAGATATTCAAATCAAAACCAAGAGAAGTAGTGAGACCTTGTTGAACACTCTGAACATATTGAGGTTCTCAGAAAGGCCATGCTAAGGAGTAAAGCTTTACCAATCCTAAAATAAGGATTATACTAGATCCTAATAAAGTCTAAAACAAAAAGTTAAATATTTAGCAAGTAAAATTACCAGTAAATTAACTCAACATTTAAAATGTTAATACTCTTTAAAGAAAGACAACATAATCTAGATTCTCTACAATATATTTTACACAGCAAGGATGTAATCAAAACTTAAGGCAATGGGAGCATGTGATACATAACTCCCACTCCCTTAAAGAAAAGTAGTAGAAACAGAATAAGATATTACAAAGATGTTAGAATGACCTTCCAAGGATTTTAAAACAGTATAATAAGCATATACTAAACTATTAAAAAGAAAATATGGGTTTAATGAGTAGAGAGATGGAAAATCTGAATAAATAAAAACTATAACAAATATTGAAATTAATTTTAAACATCAAAATGTCAATACAACTTAGACTTTTTCAGCCTTACAATAGTGTAAAAGCAATATGCATAATAAAATACATGAGCTGTTCAACACTTTATTATAAAATAAACTTTGTGTTAGTGTTTTTGTCCAACTGTAGGTTCAGATAATTGTTCTAAGCACATTTAAGGAGGCTAGTCTAAACTATAGTGGTAGGTACATTAAATGCACTTTCAACTTACAATATTTTCAACTTATGATGGGTTTTTCAGAATCTAACCTTATCATAAGTTGAGGGGAATCTTTCTAGGGGGAAAATCAGTAACTGGTCTTAATAGCAGATTGAACTTGCAAACAGACAAACAACAAACACCATTAAACTTGAATATAGATAAATAGAAAATAATTTAAGGTAAAACCCCAAAAAGCCAAAAGAAAGAAAGAGGAAAGAAAGAAGGGAAGGAAGGAAGGAAGGAAAGAAGGAAGGAAGGAAGGAAGGAAAGAAGGAGGAAGGAAGGAACCTCTATGGAAGATTATTAAGAAGTTTAGCATAGAAGTACACAGAATTCAGAATGAGATAAAAGGGAGTTTGGGTAGAAGAACATTTTTAAATGTATATTTTTAATTATTTCAGAGAGGAAGAGAGAGAGAGAGAGGAGAGAGAAACATCAATGATCAGAGAGAATCATTTATCAGTTGCCCCCTGCACATCTGCACTGGGATTGAGGCTGAAACCTGGGCATGTGCCCTGATTGTGAATTGAACCATGACCTCCTGCTGCATAGGTCAATATTCAATCCCTGAGCCATCCTGGCTGGGCTGGGTAGAAAAATATTTAAATAATTACCAAAATTTCCCCAAATTTAATTTAAGAAGCAATACAAAAAGCCAATGAACTCAATAAACTAATAAGAAGCATAATGCTGAAAGCAAGCAATAAAAAGAAAATGTTAAAGGCAGTCAAGGAAAAATATGACACATACCTAGGAATGGCTAATCTCCCCTTAGAATCTGTAAAGCACTGAAAGAAAAAGCTATCAACTAGAATTGCATGTTCTCCAAAAAAATCTCTCAGAAAGAGCAGGCAAAATAAATACATTTTAAAATAAACAAAAACTAAAAGAACTCTTTTATCAGTAAACTTGTACTATAAGAAATCACAAAGGAAGTTTCTTAGGCTGGCTGAAATGAAATGAGAACAGATAAAGAAATGAAGAATACTAGAAATGGTAAATATTCAGGTAAATATATAACATTTTCTTCTTGTTTCTTACTATCTTTAAAACAATGATTTTTAAATAAAATTTAATAAAAATGAATTATGGGTAATCTCATTAATGTAAAAGTAAAACGGATAATGGTAATAATGCAATCATCTGATAAGTACATGAATAATATTCTAAGATTCTTAAATTATGCACCCTATGGTATTATATTAATTTTTTCAGTTCATCTGTTCATTGTCATGTAATATACTAGTTGGCTACGTTCAACTATATACCTATTACATTGGGCCACTATATCTACCAAGGTTGGGAGATCTAGCAACTTCTCCCCAATACATAGAAACAAACTCAGGAATGCTGCAAAAATAAGGAAACAAAGAAAGAAAGACAGAACAAAACTCAAAAAAAATAAAATAAATAAAATAATTAAACAAAATGGAGATTAGCAGTCTGTTAGATACAGAATTCACAACACTGGTTATAATGATGCTCAGTGAATTTAGTGAGAATCTCAACAGCACAAAAAAGAACCAGTCAGAAATTAAAGATACATATAATTGAAATTAAGAATAATTTTCAGGGAATCAACAATAGAGTAGATGAAATTGAGAATCACATTAGCAATTTAGAATATAAGGAAGAAAAAACACATAATCAGAACAGAAAAAAGAAAAAAGAATGTAAAATGGTGAGAATAGTATAAGGAGCCTCTCATACAATCAAGCATACCAGAATTGCAATCATACTGGAAAGAGAGGAGGGAGAGCAAGAAATTGAAAACCTATTTGAAAAAATAATGACAGAAAACTCTCCTAACTTGGTGAATGAAATACATGCAGCCTAGGAAGCACAGAGCATCCCAAACAGGATGAACCCAAAGATGCTCACACCAAGACACATCATAATTAAAATGAACAAATTTAAAGACAAAAAAAAAGAGAATCTTAAAAGCAGCAAGAGAAAAGCAGTTAGTTACCTACAACAAAACTCCCATAAGATTTCTCAAAAGAAACTTTGCAGGCCAGAAGGGATTGGCAAGAAATATTCAAAATGAGGAAAACTAGGACCTACAATCAATTTTATCCTGTGAAGCTATCATGTAAAATCCAAGGACAAAGAGCTTCCCAGATGAGAAAAAGCTAAAAGAATTTATACCAACAATGCAGTATTATCTGAAATGTTAAAAGGATCTTCCTTAAGAAAAGATTAAAAATATGAATAGTAAAATAGCAATAAGTACATAGCTATTAACAATTAAATATGGAAAAAAAGCCCACATGATAAATGAACAAGAAAGACAGAAACAGTATAATAGAAACAGAGTCCATTTTGTTGATTTCCAAATGGAAGAAGTGTTGAAGGTATGTGCAAAAAAGGTGAAGGGATTAAGAAGTACAAATTGATTGTTACAGAATAGTCATGGCAATGTGCAGTACTGCTCCTCTGCTGGCCCAATTGTCCCTAACTGCCCTCTATTGCTGGCCTGATCACACCTAACTGCCTTCCCATGCCAGTGTGGTCACCCCTAACTGTTCTCCCCTGCAGGCCTAGTTGCCACTAACTGTCCTCCCTTGCCGGCCTGGTCCCCCCACAACTGCCCTCCCCTGCTGGCTATCTTGTGTGTTGGAGTGACGATCAATTTGCATAGTACCTCTTTATTATATAGGATTATTACATAGAATGAGAATACCTGTGGATAGAGTATCAGCATTAGTGCCAGTTCACAGAGCCTCAGTTCTCACAGGAATATACAGAGGATCAGATGATGATTGCCCACACAGTGAAGTGCATTACAGGAGAAGAACTCTGAGTTTTGGAAACCCAAATCTTTTAATAATAGACACTAAGGCTGCCTGACCTTTACCTTGGAGAGAGGCAATATCTTTATTTTATTTATTATAGTAAAAAGAAAACAAGCCTGCCTTTTGTTCTGGAGGGAGATACTATCTCTGTTTTCCTAGATTGTTAACTATATAAATATCCTTGTAAAAATATTCTAGGACTAAGCCCATTAGTACATCTGCTCATAAGATATTTAGAAATGCAAGAAATCCATAGATATGTATCTTATAACAGTGGTATTGGCATAAAGATAGGTAAATAGGCTAATGTAATAGAACAGAGCATCTACAAAGAGATTCATAGATATGGCCAACTGATATCCACAAAGGTGCCAAAACAATTCAATAGCAGCAGAAAAGTCTTTCAACAAATGATGCAAAACAGATGACAAAAATAAATAAATAAATAAATAAATAAATAAATAAATAAATAAAATTTCTTACTTCATGCAATACACAACAGTTAAGTAGAGATGGATTTCTGAACTAAATATAAAAGTTAGACATCTAAAATAAATAGATGAGAAATTCTTCATGACTATTTTGTGGGGAAAGGTTTCTTAGGATAGAGAAAGCACTAACCATACAAAAAATTTGATAATTTGACTTTATAAATTATAAACTTCTTCTCATCAAAAGATACTATTTAAGAAAATTAACAGGCAACAAATGTATCTGATAAGGACTTGTATGAACAAAAGAGCTGAATTGGACATGTAACAGATTTTTTTAGAGTAGGTACATTAGAAGGACAAAGGGCAAGTAAGAGAAAAGAAAGTTCTGAATGAGTGTTTGAAGTTTTGAGTCACCAGATATAGACTGCCTGGATAGAGAAAAATGTGGACTTGATATATTGGAAGATAAGCAGTTATTGGCCTAGAGTTTATAATGCTTTCTGAAAATAAATATAGACACAAGAAAAGAATGAGGTGGAGGAAAAGGACACAATAATCAGAAAGAGCCTTCCTTGGAATTTAAGATTTCAGATGTAGAGCAGATCTGGAAAACAGTAAGATGAGACAAATATGACTAATACCAAGGGCCAAATCAGTCCCTGGCAACAGACTGCTGAAAAGCAGTGAGGTAATAATGGTATAGGAATAGTGAATGGATGATGTCAGGCACTAAGAAGGAAAGGAAGCCAGTGGGCCAGGTGCCAAAGGTTTCAATGATTATGAAATAATCATAAATTCAGCAGTTGAGAGTCTCCAGAGGAGAGTGAGGATAACTAAGTAGCTTATAAGGTCATCTTGGACATTTATTCTATGCCATGCATGGATAGGCATTTTCATAATATCCCTAGATATTACTACTTCATTCTCATTTCACCCATGATTAAACAGAAGTTCACCAAAGTATTTCATCCCAGGTTATAGAGTTTGTGAATGGAAGGGCTGGACTCAAAATTCTATTTTCTTGAATCAAATATTAGTATCCTTTCTTCTATATCAAACTAATGGCCAGATAACCTGGGATATAAGTGAGAAGGAAGGTGAAAAAGGAGTTGGTGCCTCTCAGGAAGAGGTTAGAGAGGATCACAAATGTGTGAGCAACTTACTCCTACTCATCAGGAGACTAGAGTAGGACAGGAGGTATCTACTATAGACAAGGTTGAGAGCTTGGAAGAGATCTTTTATAAAGGCAAGGTTTCAGTTAATATTATTATCTAGTTGATGAATTCTTCCATAAAGACTCTGGATTTTTTTTATTCTTAGGGTCTACTATGGAATATTCAAGGACCTATTACTCCAAATCTAAACTGAAATTTTTAAATAATTAGGTCTTTCATATATAGATTTTTATAAATTTGTTTTTCTTTGTTTTCAAGCTCACAATTCTTACTTCTCACAGTTGCCAATGTCTGAAATATAGAAGTACCTTCCCCTCTCCTAATGTGTTTCTTCTAACTTGGAAGAGGGTTATAAGCCAGACAGCCAAGCTTATTAAAATCATAGACTATGGCCGAGACCGGTTTGGCTCAGTGGATAGAGCGTCGGCTTGCGGACTGAAAGGTCCCAGGTTTGATTCCGGTTGGGGGCATGTACCTTGCTTGTGGGCACATCTCCACTGTGGGGCGTGCAGGAGGTGGCTGATCGATATCTCACTCTCATGGATGTTTCTGACTTTCTATCTCTCTCCCTTCCTCTCTGTAAAAAATCAATAAAATATATTTTAAAAAATCATAGACTATGAAGCTTAGTAAAATTATGTGCTACCTAAGAGCAAATTGGTTTTGAGAAGACCTTCTACAAATGAGAAGCAATAACTCTTGTTCATGAGATTTATTTTGGTTTTATTTTTGGTTTCAAGCTATGTTCTGGATGGGTGAGGTTGCTGCTTAAGTAAATTTAAGACAGGTAAACGTGTTGTTGTATAATAAAATTATTAAATAAACCTTTAGTAAATTTTAAATGAATAATATTAACCAAAACTTTTTCAATTCTGATGTTTTCTTTCTAGCCTAATATTTCTTCATCATTTGGAAAGTAAACTGAAGATATTTTTACTTTCTTATTTTTAAAAAAATATATATTTTATTGATTATTTTACAGAGAGGAAGGGAGTGGGATAGAGAGCTAGAAACATCGATGAGGGAGAGACATCTATCAGCTGCCTTTTACACGCCCCACACTGGAAATGTGCCCTCAACTAAGGTACATGCCCTTGACCAGAATCAAACCTGGGACCTTTCAGTCTACAGGCTGATGCTCTATTCACTGAGCCAAACAGGTTTCGGCCTGAAGATATTTTTAATGAGCCAAGATCTAAATTCAAACAAAATGAAATTCTTTTGGGGAACTGCTGACATCATCCATGGATTTTTGAGTTGAGCCTTGAGCTACTTTTTACACTGTATTAAAAATGGAGGTATAGGAGAAAATGGATTCAGAAAGAGATATAAGAGGGGTCAGAAGATACATAATAAACTTTAGGGCCACTAAGCCAAACCGGTCTCGGCATTTTATGATAATTTTGAAAAAATTCTAACTATACCCTAATTTTTCCTAAGATATATCTTTTTTCATAACTCAGGCTATCATCAGACCGTTTAAGCTATATGTTAATGCCTTTAGGAAAGCTTACAGGAGACATAATTCTGTAATATTTGGATTTTATATAATGAACATGTATTACTTTTGTGCTCAGAAAGAAAAGCATGATAAAAACGGGGTCAGGGAACTAAGAAAAATACATTGAGAATTTGCTAGATGTTCAAATTACAATAGAATTACATTGAAATTCTACTAATCCAGAACATGTATAAAAAATAGTTATTGAAGCCAATTGTTTTGGCCAGCTTTGGCTAGCTCTAAACTATCATGAGGACCCCCTGCAAATCAATCCAAGTGTCTGCTAACTTTTTCTACATATTTAAAATACCTCAAAGAGAAGATCCAAGACTACCTTAAAAAGAAAAGTGACATTTAAAACCACCATCATTGCCCTGAGGAGGACTTGAGAAAGGAAACATTTATTACCTTACCAACTTTTAACTGATGAAAGCTTATATATGAAGATCAGAAGATAGAAAGAATGAATGCTATGGTTTTTCTTTATTTTATCCTTCCAAGTATTCCCTGGAGTACTGACAAATCAGGAAATTCTTGCACCAAAGCTTAAGATAGGTAGCAATTGCCTTCAGTTTTAGAACCATCATCACCTACAAACAAAAGAAATGTTAACTGACTTATGTTGTCTTTTTTCCCAGCTCCACAACTTTATGTTATAATTTATAAAAAAACAAACTGTCAGTTGTTTCTAACTCCTTGTTTAGGTAGGAAACAGTTATGTGAAGTGGTTGTTACTTTTTAAAGAAAAAGCATGCATTTGAGTTAATCTTGAATTCTAATAATTCAATAATCAACATATTTTCAGTTGGAATTCTGAGCAGTGTGAGTAAATGTTACTGATTTTTTTTCTTTTTTGAATATTGTTGCATTTAAATTTGAAGTTGAAATCTTGGGCAATTCATAAATGAAGTGATGGAAATTATATTGTAATCAACAGGTTTGAGTTTATGTTTCCTAACTGTGCAATTACATTTACACTGAAAATATAACAGAGGGCCTTCTAAAAAGACATTAAAAGTAAATTTGTATTTGAAAAATAAATTGTCTCCAACTATTTTATAGATTCTTATAAATAGTTACAGAATTCATACAGGAATTGTCATAAAATGCGCTGGAAAATCTAGGGAGATGTTGTTTTAAAATATATATATAATAATAACCTTAACATTTAACATTGTTTGTGTTATATCGATTTTCTTAGCAGAAGTTTCATAAAGCCAAATTGCCTATACATGTTTTCCAGCATGTAATATTTGAAAAAAAATCCCACTGGATATGATGATAAATGCATTTTCTTATCATTCACCCAATAGCCACTTTGTTTGACTGCACCGGCATAAATATTGGTGCAGGACCACGAGGTAGATACAAAGTCAAACCAAAACAACTACAGTACTAGTGGGAGCAGGCATAGGACTCCCCAAATTAAACTCTTCTATTCAAGTGAACTAAACTAATAACCACACACAAAGTCTAATTTAGAATAAAAAAATGTTACATTTGATGGTAAAACTGAGGATCAAAGAGATGATTGCAGCAGAATAATTATTCATTTGCTTCTCCTTTGAGTCCTCTCTTTCCTTGGGCATTTTAAAAAAAGCCTTGACCTGGTGTAAGGCAGGAAAGATTGAAAAGGTATACCATCAGATAGGCACTATCTCAACCCTTCCAAACCCTTCTAAAAGTACTTTTGACTTTCGGTATTGCTGGCATTATCTCTGTGCACCAGTCTTCTCATGCCTCCAGTGGTGGGTCTGTGCTTAGTGTGAGGTCTGGTGGGAAGGGGGAGGAGGGCTTTTCTCCTTGTTCCTGCTCCACCCTCAGCTTTCATCAGTCCCTGCATTTCTGCACCTCAGGGCATTTCTCTCCAAACACTTGTCCTTGCCCCAGCAGCAGACTGCTTTTGCTTATTATTTGAAGCTAGGTTGCTGGGCAGTGGAGGTGGTTCCTGATTCTCCTAGTCCAGCACCAATGTTAGGCACAGCCTGTGCACCCAGGTTTTAGGTACAGAGTCTTTTCAATGTTCCTGTCTCTTTCTCCACAGCAACCAAACTTCCCCTTGCTTTTGAAACGCTGAGAGCTGTTCTCTCCAATCTCTTTCCCACCCCCCCAATCTTTATGTGAGCCTCAAGGAGCCCATGAAGAAGAGTTTGCAATGACTGATCTCCCCTTATGAATAAGGCTCCCAGTTATTCTTATTGGATATGCTAGCCCACGTTTACCTTTTAGAAATTTGTTGATATTTTAGCTGATTTATTCTTACTTGCTTGCATGAAGGCCATGCTCTGCTAAAGGTAAAAGAGTTTGTGTATTCTGTCCCTTCCCAGAGATGCTTGTCCCCCTTTGAGATTCAGTTTCCATACTTGCCTTGCAACTGCAGTTCTCTAACGAGTGTAAGGAAAGATGCTTTTTAAAGGACTATCTGGATTATTCCTGTTGTTAGTATGGGGGAAACATTTTTTGTGTGACTTTCTATGTTCTAAATAAAATTGGAACCTCTAGTTTCTCATTATTGTATAAAACAAAATAACATCAATATTGAGGAGCCAAGAATTATCAGAAAGAAATTTTCTAGACCAGTGAAAACTTATGGTTTGTCACTGGAGGGTGGAATATGGAAAGGTTTCCACTCTAATATGGAAAGGTTTTAGTTGAGGAATGGCTTTTTGTAGAATCCTATCATGGACTTGCATGGTGAACTTGGCTATTTGAAGAGCTACAAAGAAAAGATGGACCTTTATAACTATGGGATGGTCAACAAAGAGAGCAGCAACATCTTCAAAAGGCTCTGATTAGAACATACATGTGGTGTTTCCCAGATAGAGTACCCTAGTAGGAACTTTCCTTTCTTTTGTCTTTCCTTTGCCTATTTAAAGCATTTCCTTTTAAAATGACTCATTCATTTAACAACTATTTATGGAGTGCTTACCACAGCCAAACATTCACCTGGAATGTTGAAACTTACCAGAACACAAAACAGACAAAGATCTTGATCTCTATCTCATATGAAGTGTTCATTCTAATAATTGGAGACATAATTAAATAATATACAGGGTGGGGCAAAAGTAGGTTTATAATTGCTCCTATGGAAAATAATACAGTAATCTATACATATAAAAAGCCAGGGACCAGGACACTGGAACAACCAGAACTACAGGTTGCTATGTCACTATGATGCCCACTGTGGCCAGCCAACCAGCCCAATCGGGATGGGGTTGGCTGGCCAACTTCTCATGCCCCTCCCCCTGGCTGACCCTGCCCAATCAGCCCCCCCCCAACTCCCATCGGGTTGGCCAGCCAGACCCCACCCCATGCATGAATTCATATACCAGGCTTCTATTTAATAAATAATAATACTGGAATAAATTCTGTGTTTTGTATACTCACAACTAACTATAAACCAACTTTTCCCCCAACCTGTATGTCCCCATGAGGTACCCTGGGAGGAGGCTTTGGTGACCCAGGGCCCTGAGAGAGTGGTGCAGCCCAGCATTCCAGGAGGCCAGAGCTTATGGCCCTTGGCCTCAGGCCCTGCAAGGCTGTTCAGGAAACATGGACCCCACCAAAATGGAACCCACAGAGAACAAAAAGACAAGATAATAAAGTACAAAGTGGTTCTTTGCATCAGGATACCATTCATGACCATGAATGTAAGCTCTACCTATCTGGACAATCAAATCAGAGTAACAGTTACCCCACCATGGCCAATCTCTACCTAGCCAGCTATTACTGTCTTAATGGATTCCCTTACTCTTTCCATGAGGTATACCCTGGGTCACTGAAAGAGAGCCTCCCATCCCCTGGCCACCTATGTATAGCTCAGTAATGCACAGAGAAAAAAGAGATTGGAAAATAGTCTGTAGAGACCCATTTTTTGTGTGGTTATATATAGACACCGACAGAAATATACACAGAAAAAAATCTTTAGAAGGTCAAAGATGTTATCTTAGCAAGGGATTATTGCTAGATTTTGAGATCACTGCTGTAATATTTCCCTCTCATTTTAAAATGTATTGCATTTTATGATTTACTCATGTCCAATGAACCTCAAAGTTTTTTCTTTTGTATTTCTTTCTTTAATGTCCAAAAGAGATAGAACTTTCTGCTTTTTTTTCTCTTCTTCTTCTCTCTCTTTTTCTCCCCCCTCTTTCCTTCCTTCCCTTCTTTTCCTCCTCTCTCGCCTTTCCTTCTTCTCAAGAGATACTACTTCTAATATCAATATCTTTGAAATTTCTTTATGGAGACTTATTTGCATACTATTAGTGGCTTCTTGAGTATAAGAGAACAAGAGCTCAAACCACTTTGGACTAAGCTTTAAGATTATTGAAATTTGTTAGAATAGACCAGGATAACCCCAACAGAAGCCCAGTGACAAGAAAAATCAAAACACACACACACACACACACACACACACACACACACACACACACAATTACCATGAGAGCAGAAAAAAAGACCAAATGGCAGGATTGTTAAAAAAGAGGATCAGTATAGGTGAACCTATCCCAAATGAGACTTCACACAGGCAGGCTGTGTTTTCCTGAAATAATTATGTCCATGAATCTGAAAAGCTACAGTATGAGGACAGCACAATAATTTTACCATGAAACACCATTGTCCTAGTAGAGCACTGAGGAAGGTGTAGGGGAGAAAGATGATCCTCCCCTCAAATCTTTAAGACCCACTGGACAATGATCTGCACTGAGTGATCCAAAAGCTACTGGAACTCTGGCCAGGTGGTTGGAGCAACATCCCATACATCTTGTCAGGGCACATATCTAGATGGCAGTTCAATCCCCCATTGGAGTGTTTATAGGAGGCAACCAATCGATCTCTCTTTTTCTCTCTCCCCTCATCTCTGTAAAATCAATAAACATATCCTCAGTTAAGGATAAAATAAAAAAGCAACCCAGCATGAAATCTATCCTAAGTCTCATTCTCTTGGACCCCAGCCACTCTTAATGAATACTGGACTTCTGGTTGCCTCCAACTTTGGCCTCAACACCAACCACAAGGCCATAGTACCATTTTGAAAGAGGCAATGACTTTTTAAAGAGCAAACAGCATCTACTGGCAGCTGTGAAATTATCCAGATTAAAATGTAGGATTGCCATATTTAGAAAAATTAAATATAAGATGGCCAGTTAAAATTAAATTTTATTTTCAGATGAACAATGAATACTTTTTAGTATAAATTTTCCCAGTTGCATAGAGCCTACTTATTCTAGAAAAGTGTTCATTATGTATATAAAATTCAATTTTTGTTGGGAAGCATATTAAGGTGATGAGTCCAAATCCCCACTCTAACAAGATAATCATATATTACTTTGCATTTTTCTAACTTAAAATGTTACTAGATAAGATGTAATGAGAAACATTTGAGTTACTCCTCATTGTAGACCTAATGTTTTAGCAGATTGATATTACAAAAAAGAGAAAAGGTGAAAAAAAGGCAGATTTACTAGACACTCTTCTAATAAAAAGGTTCCTGTTATAATTGAGTTAGAAGTTTTTACAATTTGGGTTTAAAGAATTTTTAGCCATAGGAATTGTTTTAGACATTGTTTAATTGCAAGAAATATAAAAGCAATAGAACTGGCAACAAGACAGGAGCAAAACAGGACTGACCCTAGGAATATAACAGAGTATATGAGGAGGAGATTGGATTTCCAGCTAACCTGCTCATTCAAATTGGTAAGGTCAAATATAATACTTGAAAATGAGGTTTACTGCAGGAGGCAGTTATTCATGCATCAACTGTCAATTTGGGAAATTCCCAGTCATGTGCATAATGATCATCTGTTACTTGGACAATAAAGAATAATAGCTACTAAGAAACAAAAAAATTAAGACAAGCTTTTGTAAGCCAGGAATTCAGATAAGTAAAGCAAGATAAATCAGATAGGTCATTGATGTCAGGGCAAACCAATCTGAAATCTAGAAAACTGAATCTTAATCAACAACCCTGCCTTAAGGAATGGATTCTTATCCCTGTCTAGTGCCAAAGCAGGAAGTTCTTGACCACTTAATATTTATTGTTAAAAGGGAAGATGATGAGCAAGCTCGGGGCTCCCTGAGGCTGCAGGTGTTTGCAGAAACATTATCATAGTTACCCTTGTGTTTCTGATGTGTGAGCCTTTGTTGGCATATAAATCATTCAAACTGCAAGGACAGAATTGCTATCACAAGAGTTATAAAAAAAAGTTATAGGTTGAACAGAATTATTAAACTTTCTTCAGTAAGAAAACATATGGTCCTTTTACACTAATCAGGTTTGTAACCATGATTAAACCTGAAAAACAACTAATAACTAAATGCTTAATACATGATTTTTGATGGGAATGTTTTGAATGTTAATAAAGGACCAGAAAAAGACTTGAAGGGAAAATTGATTGCCACCCACATAGAGACAAACTTGACAGAAAAAGTCAGCTGGACAAATATTTGTCTTACTGTACTTATTTCTATCTGTCCTTGTCCCACAAGTTTTTAAGAGGGCTTAGCTGGGCAAATGTGTTCTTGCTCGGTGGCCTAGCAAGAAACACACATGATGGAAATCAGGTATGTTTTTCTAGTTGTGCTGTGTTTTCTTCAGTCCTTCTAAACAGGCAAATCACATTAAATAATTACTATGCCTTCACCTACATTCCATCTGCCAATATGTTTTTCATATTTGTTTGTTAGTACATACTTGCTAGAAAATATTAAAAAGACTTTGAATCAACTATCAAACTATTAAAATTAACTCACTAAAGTATTCTTTAGGTCCTTCTGTGTGTAAGAACCTTTGATTTATATTAAAAGTTTTCTGATGGAACCAAGCAATCCCTGTGCTAAAAAAATATCTAAAATTGTTTATGAACATTATCAATAATAGCAAAATCTGGAAGAACCCCAAAGTCCATCAATAGTATAATGGCTAAATAAATTATAAAATATTCATGAGATGCTATTCATCAATGAAATCAATGAACTCTACTCATACTCATCAACATGAATGAATCTCAAAAATTATCTTGCTGAAACCACAGAAAAATTCATACAATATAATTTAATTTGTGTGGAAAACCAACATAAAACTAAATAACATGAAAATGTTTAGAGATAAATAGGTAAGTGGCGAAAGTACAAAGAAAAACAAGGGGAATAAAAATTTAGGATTAAGGTTACCTCTGGGACAGAGTAAAGGGATATATTTGTGATCATAATGTGCTGTATCCTAATGCTGGGTGGTGGGTACACAAATTTATTAAAAATATATTTTCTTATTGATTTCAGAGAGGAAGGGAGAAGGAAACAGAGAAACATCAATGTTGAAAGAGAATCATTGATCAGCTGCCTTTTGCATGCCCCCTACTGGGGATTGAGCTCACAACCAGGGCATGTGCCCTTGACTAGAGTCAAACCTGGGATCCTTCAGTCCACAGGGTGACATTTTATCTACTGAGCAAAACCAGCTAGGGTCAGATATTTATTTTTTATTATTTAAATTTGACAGACTTTATATATATTTTTTGTATGTTGATATCTTTAATAAGTTATTTTAAAAATAAAGGTTTAAAAATAATTGAAGGAGAAGCCATTGGGAGACATTTTTTCTATTTGTATATTTTAGAAATTACAAATCTATAAAAATGTATTTTAAGTAGCTACCCTAAAAAGAACTTTCTCTAGTTCTATAAGCATTCAGATGTTAATGTACACTCTAGATGGTCATGGGAGGAGTGCAGATGAATGGGGAGTATCACCAAAAAAAAATCTGTTCTCTTATTTGTCTTAAAATAGTCACATAATTTAAATGAGAAACTCATGTTTCTATCTGGTATAAATTTTATAAGAGATGATAAATTTACTGAGATGACATCCCTCTATACATGACTATAATATTTATTAGCTGAGAGTAGTAAACTGAAATTCAAACAAAATTAAGCCACAGACCTGACTGGATGAGTCAATGACTCCACTATACAGATGGTGAGAGTTTGATAGAGAGCTAGCCAGTATTAAAAATATATTAGCAATCTTTAAAGTTTTATTATTATGGTACTTAATTCCAAGACCAGATTTTATTTTGTAATGAGAAAAAGGAAAAATGTATTACACATATTTACAAAAAGATAAAAAAACAAAACAAAACAAAAAAAAAAGGGAATTGGGATTGCTTAACCTGGGGAGAGGAAAACTGAAAAACAATGACTAACCTCAGACCCATGAAGTCTTGTGAAGAAGAATCCTGAGCAAAAGTTCCTATATCTAGACAAGGATATACAAGAGACATTGCACTTAAATTGAAATAATACCAAGTAGATAGATAAATGATAGAGATAGGTGGTAGAGATAGATAGGTGATAGATAGATAGATAGATAGATAGATAGATAGATAGATAGATAGATA
>JAAGEH010000286.1:10085139-10105903 GCA_011751065.1 Lasiurus cinereus | reverse complement strand
ATAGATAGATAGATAGATAGATAGATAGATAGATAGATAGATAGATATGTGTGTCCATTAGTGTATGTTTTTTGTTTGTAACCACATAAATCTGGAAGATTATGTAGCAACAGTTAACAGGAATTGACTTCTGAGGAGTGATATCAGGAGAGAGTAACAATAACAAATTAGATATGCATCTTCAAATTTCTGTTCTGTATTATGGGAGTTTTTAACAAGGAGCATGTATTATGTTTTACTTTTCTCATTTAACTTATTAATAGAGAACAAACTATAATAGGAAATATTTGGGTTGGACAGCATGATGGCTCTGATATTGAATCTGTTATCCCTGCCATCCTATTATCCCTCTAATTGTAAATAAAGAACTTTTAATAATAAGCATTGTCTTATTTAAGCATTGTTAGTTATAAGACATAGATATTATAAAGCTAGCTCAAGCACAGCTATTTCAGAGGACAGAGCATCTATTTGCGATGCCCAAGAATTGGAAAGCTGACAAGAAACTTTCATCTCAAGTGCTCTGTTTTTGCTGCTTCTCTGTGCTTGTTTTATGCTTCTCTTTTACTATGTGTGCACAATTTTCTTATATTTTTCTGTGCAAAAGAGTTGGTATCCTTCATCTTTGAATCTACATTATTTTCCAAGACTAATTTCTACAGTCAACTACCTAAACATTCTAAGTCACATTTTTTAATCACAGATTACTCCTCTGAAGTCAATCATCTGTACCAGAATGTTAGATTTGCATGTGTATCACAGGGATTGAGGAAGAGCTCTGGGAACAGAAATGAACAGATTCTCTAAGATGGAATGTGAGATAGAAAGGGAACAGCCTCTTTTCTAAAGGGTCTTAAATAATTGCAATGGCCTAAGGGTAACCTTTGGGAAATATGCTGTCTACTCCATGTGCTCTAAGGTTTAATGTCACATCCTATCTAATAAAAGAGTAATATGCAAATTAACCATCACTCTGCTACACCCACAAGCCACGCCCACCAGCCAATCAGGAGCAAATATGCAAATTAGCACCAGCCAAGATGCCTGTGGCCATGGAGAGAGCATGAGGAAGGCTTGGGTTTCCCTGGAGATGGAGGAAGTCAAACTTTCCACAAACCCTAGTGAGCCCAGGCCTCTACTCAAGGCTACAAAGTTTCAATTATAGAAGATAAATAAATCCCAACAAAAATGGCTGCCGCCACAGAGCAAGCAGGAGGCTTGGCTCCACTCCAGGCTACAAAGTTTCAATTGTAGAAAATAAATAAATCCCAGATAGCAGGGCCTCCATTTGGGTTGCCAAGGGGCATGACCTGCTTGCAAACCACCACAGGCCCCTTGCCTAGGCTGCCCCACACCCTAAAGGAACCCCCACCCTCATCCAGGATACCCTTCAGATCACACTAGCTGGCCCCCACCCAAGCACCAGGCCTCTATCCTATCTAATAAAAGAGTAATATGCAGATTGACCATTATTCCAACACAAAATATGGTTGGAAATTGTGGATGGCTGGGCCTGCAGGGAAGGGCAGCTAGGGGGGACCCAGGCCTGCAGAGGAGGGCAGTTAGGGATGACCAGACCTGCAGAGGAGGGCAATTAGGATTGACTAGGCCCACAAGGAGGGCAGTTGGGGACAAACAGGCTGGCAGGGGAGAAGTTAGGCATCAATCACACTGGCAGGGGAGTGATTAGGCATTGATCAGGCTCACAGGCAGAAGCAGTTAAGGGAAATCAGGAAGGCAGGTATGCAAGCAGTTGGGAGTTAGCAGTCCTGGATTGTGAGAGGGATTTCTGACTGCCTGTTTAGGCCCAATCCCTCTTCCCCCTGTGCACAAATTTTGTGCACTGAGCCTCTAGTATATGTATAATATGTACATAATATTTTAGTAACATCACATTGGAATTTTCATCAGACTATTTGATACATGGGATTTTCTATCCAAATTATTCAGAAAAAGATAAACTTAAGAAGATACGAGTTGCTTTATAACTCAGAAGCTCCTTTGCAAACTCCAAAGCTTTGGCAAAGCCTAGTGAATATAAAATTGAATGTCATCAGGAAAGGTGAAAATAACTAAGTCACCCTGGGTCAACACAGGTAGGGGCAAGGCATCCATCCCTGATATCCTTAATGATAGTGTATCCAGGGAGATGCTGCCCTCTCCTCTAACTAAGCAAATCATCTTGGGTGTTTTGCTGAATATCTGAGGTGAAAAGACAGGCTGAGAGCAGAAGTAGCAGCATTAGGTCTTTTCAAAAAGACAATGTGTAGAAAAGGAGCAACAGGAACTATTTTCTAACATAAAAATTAAAAGTTCCAGTACTATGTATAAAGAGACAAATACAAGTCAAATTAAAAAAAAAACTTTTGAAAGGATAATTTCCTTTTTATTGCTATGACCCTGGAAGTGGATTTTTTACTCCTTTGTTCTTCTTCTTTACTTCATCAGTGCCTTCCTTCAAACTGGATGTTTAAAACTGAACAAAGAAAGTTGAAAGGTGAGAAACTTATTTGCAATAAGAATATATCCATTGTGAATCATATAGTAATAGCTTGGCATTGTACACATGATAGTACAAAGTTTTTTCAGGCAAAGGAAGTAACAAAAATACAGACTAGTTCAAGGACTCTTTCTAAGTAATCTAGGTTCGATGCATTAATAAAGAGTCCTAGAAATGGTTCAGTGTAAATAAAGTATTAGACAATCAATGAATACAACCCAAACTAGAAGATTTTTTCATTTAATCCTATATAATAAGAGGCTAATATGCAAATTGTCCCTCTAGAGTTCAACCAACAGGAAGTTCAACCTCTCACTATGACATGCACTGACCACCAGTGGGTGGCACAGAATGAAGGAAGGCCCAGGCCAGCAGCTGGCAGCTGGGAGAAGGAAGGTCCTGACTGTCCCTGATCACTGACCAAGCCTAGGTCACTGACCCATGTATGAATTTTGTGCAGAGGCCTCTGGTATAATCTATATTTTTCTTAAGTTAATTAATTTAATTTATATAAAGAGATGAAAGTAATGGGCTAATAACTTTTTAAAAATATAGATGACCCTCTATAGCTGAGCTTCAAACTTTGCAAAAGCCTGCACTGAGGACATGTGCTGTTGGTAAGTCCCAAGTAAGAATTGGGAAGACACATTAGAGGTTGCAATGCATTAAAAACCACACACACATATCTGAACAATATATTTTAAACATTTTTTCTTGCATGATAAACATCTTTACATTTAAATAATAGACATAAATTTAAAAAAATGATTTGTGGGATAACACTTGCCTTAACGTAAACCAGTGGCTCACTGTTCTCAGAGTACAATCCCCAGACCAGCAGCATAAGTACCACATAAAAGCTTCTTGGAAATACAACTTTTTTAGGCCCCAATTTGACCTACTAAATCAGAAACTCCCGGGATAGGCCCAGCAATTTTAATAAGCCTTCCAGATGACCCATATACACATTGAAGTTTGACAACCTCAGCTTTAAAAGGGGGGGAGGGGTGGAAATCTGGGTCATTATAGAAATGAATTCCCCACCAAAACACCTGCAAAAGTATTTTTAAGCTTTGATGGATTAATCATTCAGCCTGGGATATAAAAATTAACCAAAATAATTGCAATTCAGAAGCCTTTGAGCATTATATTATTTTAGATAAAAGAAGTCACCTTTCCAGCTGAAAAGTATTGCCATAGTATTACAATATGTGTTTATTTTGCTATTGAAGATTCTAATTATGGCATTCTCTGTAATCACAGCATTGCAGAAATTATACTGATAATAACTGAGAATGTTTAGTGAGGTTCTCTAATTAATTCAAGAACTTGAATTGACAATTCTCAAGGAAATTTTCCTCTGGCCTAAAATTTTTATACTTGCATTCTATGTTTCAAAAGATCATACTTTATTCATATCTTAATTTTTCTTACCTTTATATTTTCCCTAAGCATGAAACTTCTGAAGACTTCAAAGGATATTATAAATGTTAGTTAACACAGGGAATTGGTTATCCAATTTTGGCCTCATTATTGTTTCTTTTTCTCCATCTCTATGCTTTTCAGATCCCCCTTGTTGAACTACAAGAGCCCTTCAAACAGTGGTTCTCAACCTGTGGGTCGCGACCCCTTTTGGGGGTCAAATGACCCTTTCATGGGGGTCGCCTAAGACTATTGGAAAACACCTATTTCCCATGGTCTTAGGAACCAACACACCATTCCTCAGTGTAGCAAAATGTAGCAATGTAGTTTACTGTTGTCATATTAAGACTGTTACCCGTGCTACACCATGATTCAAGACAAAATTTCATTTATTTGTAATTAGAAATAAATATTTCACAATATATAATTAAATATTGTTTTGTGATTAATCACTATGCTTTAATTATGTTCAATTTGTAACAATGAAAATACACCCTGCATATCAGATATTTATATTACAGTTCATAACAGTAGCAAAATTACAATTATGAAGTAGCAACGGAAATAATTTTATGGTTGGGGGTCACCACCACATGAGGAGCTGTCTTAAAGGGTCGCAGCATTAGGAAGGTTGATAACCACTGCCTTAGAAGATAGTACTTATTGCCCAGGGATTAATGAAATCATTTGGTTAAAAAATAATCTAATTACTAGCCTAATTTTTATAAGATTTAAAACAACAACAATACACTTGTGTTTGAATAGATGTTTAGGCCCAAACAAGGTTTTCAACAGACAAATTGCCCATTTTAAAATAAACTCAGGTAGGCCCTTGCCAAGTAGTTCAATTGGTCAAAGCATTGTCCCCATATGCCAGGATTGGGAGTTTGATTCCTCATCAGGCCACAAGAAGAATCAACCAATGAATGCATAAATAATGGAACAGCTGATCAATGTTTCTCTCTCTCCCTCTTCCTTCCTCTCCCTGTCTAAAAATAAATAAATAAATAAATAAAATTTAAAATACTTATTTAAATTATAGTATCCTGAAAGGGGGTTTAAATGCACTAGTATCTATATAGAAAACAAAATAGTACTTTGATTAGAAAGAGAAAGACATTGAAGACAATGCAGGAAAACATACCCACCCAGATAAAACTATAAGCTATGTTCAAAAAATAAGTTAATTCTCTTCATTTACAGAAAGTTTTTCTTTTAGGGCTTACACATAGAATAAGGTTATTTTTTAAAACCTCTGTTCCTCTTTAGTATATATTCTTCATTAACTTTTAAATAAAAGTTTATAAAATATAACTTTTGAGAAAAATCTTAAACATTACTACATTAGAAATTGATAGCTAAGTTTTTTCTATAGAACCTTTATGACAAATATAATTTAGATATCACAAATCTTAAAATTTTCATTATAGTTATCAAGACTTGTAGCCAAACTTTCCCTAAAAGGTAGCCAAATATTTGAAGCTATTCATTCAGTACAAAATATATATTTCTATCACTTGTGGTAGTATTGTTATATATATAATAACTTGGAGTAATAGTAGGATACAATAATATTATTATGATATTTAGTCAAAGGTCCAGAAATACAAAAATTGTGTCCCAATATGGGAAAGGTGATATCCATTTATTTAGCCAATACATAGTTATTGAGCACCAACTACTTGCCAGATTCTAGGGATATAGTAATAAAACAAATTTCATTGGTACTTTTATAGAACTGACAAATCATAAACAAACATAGAAAATAAATATTTAGCTCAGCCATTGTTGTGCAGTGGTGGGACATTGACCTATGAACCAGGAGGTCACAGTTCAATTCCCAGAGAGGTCACAGGCCCAGGATGCTAGCTTGATCTCTAGTAGGGGGTGTTCAGGAGGCCGCTGACCAATGATTCTCATCACTAATGTTTCTATTTCTCTCTCCCTCTCCCTTCCTCTCTGAAATCAATATTGAAAAATACATAATTAGCAGATGGTAAAAAGTTCTGAGATAAAAAAGTCAGTTAAGCACCAGAAAGTGAGTGGGATACAATTGAACAGGGCAAAATAGTCTTTTTTAATATATAATGTGGTCAGTTTAGAAAAAACTTCTGTGAGAATGTGATAGTTTTATTTCTTTATGTATGTATTATGTATGTATGAATTTATTTACTTATTTTTTAATCCTCACCTGAGGATATTTTTTCATTGATTTTTAGGGAGAGTGGGAGAGAAAGGGAAAAACAGAGAGAAACATCAATGTGAGAGAAACACATTGAAGGGTTGCCTCCTGCACTAGCACTGACCTGGCTGGGCTGAGGAAAAGCCTACAACCAAGGTATGAACCCAATACCCTTATGTCCGTAGGCCAATGCTCTGTGCATCAAACCAAACCAGTGAGGGCAGAATGTGACATTTTTTAGAGAACAGAGAATTAAGTGAGATAAATAACTTTATGAACACAGGATTTGGGTATGAGGGGTGAGTGAGTGGGCATTAAAGAAGATGAACTATTAGATAGGCAGGAACCAGATCACTAAGGGCTGTGTAAAACAAGATAAATTATTTGGGTTTCATTCTGAATGAGATAGAAAGCATTGAAGTATCTAGAGCAGAAACGTGGCATGGAAATGGAAATGATTACTGTGGCTGCTCTATTCGTGGCAAAGTAGGAAACAAGGATATGTCTTAGAAACTATTATACTGTACTAGCCCAGGCAAGAGTTGATGGAGAGTCGGGTTAAATGATGGAGGTAGATTGTTGGAAACTGGTCACAGTTGGGATAGTAAAGGAAGAGCAAAGAGGATTTACCATGGGTAAGGTATGGGCTATGAAAGAAAGTGAGGAATTGAGGATGATTTAGGCTTTGACCCTTAACTCCTTGATGAATGAAAATACAGCAAAGAATATACTTATTGCAGAAGCAAAAGAAGGTATTTTATTATTAGTGGAAAGTTTGACTTCTTGGAGGACTCTGTCATATCATACAAAGTAGAGTTAGTAGGAGAAAAAAATAACTAGCAAGAGAAAGCAATGTCCACAAGATTGAGGGCCATTCTGATCAGAGCAACCTGCAATGGATGAGCAAGTAATCTGTCAGAATCAGAAATGCTTGTCACAGGCCACCTTCGTGGTTTTTTTTCTTTTTAATTAAATTTTTATTATTCAGATTATTACATTTGTTTCTCTTTTTTTTTCCCCTCCATAGCTCCCCTCCACCCGGCTCCCACCCCTCCCTCTACCCTTACCTCCCCCTCCGCCATTGATGAGTCCATAGGTGTACAATTTTGTCCAGTCACTCCCTGTACACCCCTCGCCCCTTTCCCCCTGAGAATTATCAGTCCAATCCCTTTCTGTGCTCCTGATTCTATTATATTCACCAGTTTATTCTGTTGATCAAATTTTTAATTCACTTAATTTTTAGATTCACTTGTTGATAGATATGTATTTGTTGTTCATAATTTTTTTTATCTTTTACCTTTTTCTTCTTCCTCTTCTAAAAGAGTACCTTTCAGCATTTCATATAATACTGGTTTGGAGTTGATGAACTCCTTTAGCTTTTTCTTATCTGTGAGGTTCTTTATCTGCCCTTCAATTCTGAATGATAGCTTTGCTGGATAGAGTATTCTTGGTTGTAGGTTCTTGCTATTCATCACGTTGAATATTTTTGCCACTCCCATCTGGCCTGCATTGTTTCTATTGAGAAATCAGCTGATAGTCATATGGATGCTCCCTTGTAGGTAATAAACAGTTTTTCTCTTGCTGCTTTTAATATTCTCTCTTTGTCTTTTGCTCTTGGTATTTTAATTCTGATGTGTCTTGGTGTAGTTCTCTTTGGATTCCTTTTATATGGGGTTCAATGTGCTTCCTAGACTTGTAAGTCTATTTCTTTTACTAGATGTGGAAACTTTTCAGTCATTATTTCTTTCAGTAGGTTTTCAGTATCTTGCTCTCTCTCTTCTTCTGGCACCCCCATAATTCTGATGTTGGTACTCTTGAGGCTGTCCCAGAGGCTCCTTACATTATCTTCACATTTTTGGATTATTTTCTCTTCTTGCTTTTCCAGTTGAGTGTTTTCTGATTCTTTATATTTCAAATTTTTGACTTAATTCTTGCCTTCCGCTAGTCTGCTGTTAGGTCTCTGTATAATATTTTTTATTTCAGTCAGTGTATGTTTAATTTCTATTTGGTCCTTTATCATCTCTAGTTGGTCCTTTTCCATCTCTAGTTGGATCTTTTGCATCTCTAGTTGGTCCTTTTTCATCTCCTCTTGTGTCTCGCTAACTTTATCCAACTTTTCTAGGATATTCTTGAAAAACTTCAAAAGCTTAGTTTTGAACTCTATATCCAGTCGTTTGTTTTCCTCCATTTCTTTTGTTTGTGATCCCTTCCCTTGTCTCGGCATTTTCACTATGCTGGGAGAACTTCTGTGTTGGATTCAGCCTTGTAATACCAGACTTGAAAAACTACAAAAGCCTCTCTGTTGAGCTTGGGATGGATGGAGTCTCAGGGCTTAATGGACCACCTTGCCTTCCAGTCGGCCCCACTCTCCATGGCCCCTGAGTCTCACGTGAATGGGTAATGGCTGGAGCAGACGGTCCCTGTGTGCATGCACTCACGCTCTCGCAGTGCCTCTAGACTGCTGCCCCTCTGGCTCCCCTCCACTCAGGGACCACACAGTCTGGATCCCCAGGGTTTTGCCTGAAACTGGAGTTAGAAGTGGCACAGTTGGGAGGGTCTGTTTCTTGCTCACTCCTGAAAGCCAGCGGCACAATCAGCAGTCAGTCCTCTGGAAGCGCAGTGCCCTGTGCGCCACCAGACTTCTGATCTTTTGCAACCCCCCTAAATTTCTGTGCACTTCTCCCCCTTCATAGTCCAAACTCCCCCCGTATGAGTTTCGGCTGGATCTGGGGTTTAGTGTTGTAGGATAAAGAGTTCAATGCCTTTGAGAGTCTTCATCTCTTTCCTGTCAGAGAAAGCCAGCCAGATTCGCCATCACCCGCTCTCTCCACGGGCGCATTTCGGTACTTCAGCTTTTTGCAGCTCCTCTGGGTCTCTGTGAGCCCCTGTCTTTCTTTCTAGTTGTAGAATTTCCACTCAGCCAGCTTTCCTGTGGTTCTGGATGATGTCTGTTCTGTCTTTTAGTTGTAGTTTTGAAATTGTTGTGCAAGGTAGCAGTGTAGGTGTTTACCTATGCTATCATCTTGGATTCTCCCACAGGCCATCTTCATGTGGCCTATAAACAACAGAACCCTCAGCATTGGCATCCTCATATTCAGGTTAGGGTTAGAGGTAAGGAAAATGGAGATAAGTACATAAATCACACTATGTAGTAATAGCTGAAGGAACTTGGGAATAATAATAAATATCTCCAAGAAATCTTCAGAAGTAACTAGGAAATTTTGCAGGGGCAGGAAGTTCTCCAATAGCAGATTTGGGAAAAAAGCCATTAAAATACAGGTTAAAATTAATTTGATATTTACTTCATTCAAATAAGGTATGGCTAATCTAGAATTTGTTATGTGTTTCTTTGCTTCTAGTAATGTTATACATAAAAAAATGTTAAATTTCTTTCATTGCTGCCATTGTTCACTGGTGCAATGTTTTGCATTTATTTTTTATATTTTGATATAGTAAATAAAAGTTCTAAACTGGCACTACAAAATGGCATTTAAAAACGTCTAAAACCATTCTTTCCACATGAATTTTATCCATAATATATACATGTATAATTATCACTAATAAGCAACAAAGCAGAATTCTATGTGATTTTATTTTGATATTCTTAATGCAAGCTATCAGTACTTTTCTAAGAGTAAAGTATATAAAGATAGCCGACCAACAGCTTTATTTGAAATAGGCATGTTCTAAGATATATTACACATTTTAGGTGCACAGTATACTGTGTGGATACAGCAGATGGCATTTTAAGTCACTATAAATATGGTAAAGAAGCGATAAAGGCTGTCCATATCTTATCTAGTAACACCTCTTCTTTGAATATATGTTCTCAGCTGTCAAGAGCTAGTGATTATTTACATAATGTAAAAAAATGCATTTTGACTTTTGTGATACACACAGCTATTTTTCTGTATTATTTTTGCCATTTCACTCATCATACCAAGACCTACCTCAGAGATAAGAAACAATGACCATTTTCTTCCAGGAACAAAGTGAGCATTATTTTGTTTTCTGATGTGATTTTTCACAGTTCTGAAAGCCTTGTTGGTGTGAAGGAGTTATTTCTTCAAATCTTCTTCACAACAAAGATAGAGTAAAAAAGAAATAGAAGCTATAAATATAGTGTTATTTTCATATTTTTAAAGAGCACTGAAAATAAATTAAAGCCAAATGCTCATGAGCAGCTTTAAGATCATAAATGATGAATTCTCCAATGGATAACTGAGTTTTTGGTTTAATTTACTTTGATAAGAAAAAAGTGAACCCTATGAGTTAGGAATGTGACTGCAAGTGACATGATAACACATTGTTCCTTTGAGCAACTTGTGACAATTAGGAACCACAACATATTAAAAGCAACTGTTTATGTGTTTGTCCTAGATGAAATGCTGTGAGCTTATCATTATGAAAAAGAATACAAATAATTATTTATACAAAATCTATAATTAACTCAAGGGACTTTCCTTTAAATTTATAGTTTAATGAAGATTCTAAATGAATTTAAAAGGTAGGCAAATGCAGCTATTGCATTTTCATTAATAACTCTCCAGGGCTGTAATTGACGTGAAATTAGATACCACTTCTCCTTTCCAAATACTACCACTGCATCCAAGATGTGGGTGGAATCTCAATGAAGTACAAGCAGATGATTCCATAAGTGAAGCTTGGGACATAATTTTCACTTTATTAGACAGCCTTTTGGTCTCATTCATCATTAGCACCTGCCACAGTGTCTGGCACATAGTAGGAGATTAACAAACATATTCAGTACATGATTGAGCCTATTTAGGAAACCATACATGTTGAATTTATGGCAACTAAATCCTTTATATTTGAGTGAGCCAAAGGAAAAATTAACTGGAAATTTTGAAGTAATTATCTTCAAGGCCAATTAATGAACTTCCTATGAATTCATTTGACAGGTAAGAGTAATTATAGGAAAAGGTGTCTACAGTTTAAATCTTTGAATCTATATACACTCTTGGTGTCCCACCCAAACCTCCTTGGGCTTTTACCACTGTAGTCCACTCTAGAGGACTCATCTGGCTAACAGAATAAGAAGCTAGCCAGGGTTGGCCTTAGGTCTATGACCAGCACAGCTTTATAGGTTTGTGTACTCAGAAGGCAGCCTTCGGGTTTAATTCTCTGTAGTTGCTATTTGAAATCCTTAGTAAGTCTGCCTTTAATTCTGTGTTCTGTAAGTGAAGTCCAATGGAACAATAGAACATGTTCAGGGGGTTGGAGCCTCCACTCATATGTACTCCTTCTTCCCACTGCTTCCCTGTCTTTCCCTACTCTGACCCAGTGATCCCTGGCATAAGTTGGTGAGAGTCAGGCATAGGCATACAACACATACCATGTGCCCAATTATGGGAAAGGAAGAAAGGAAGGGAGAGGGACCAGACTACTGTGAGGATTTGAAGTGGCCTGTGAGTATCCATGTGAGGGAGTGTTAAATAGCAAACACATTAAATAGCAAACACACATATATACACGCACACACAACATGTATGCACATACATGCACTGTGACACACACACACACGAGAGAGAGAGAGAGAGAGAGAGAAGGGGAAGTGCCTTCTTCTGGCTTTTTGAGCAAGGAACTCCACATTCCCATTTTGCTTTGGGCCATGCAAATCCACTAATGTTGACTTAGTGGAATCCTCTCTGCCCATAGACATGGCAGACCAGCAGTGCCAGAGGATGACTCTACCTCACCCCCTTCACCCACCCTTAAATAATGACTGATTGTTGGGATAGTGAGAGAGTTACGAGGCACATGCTCTACATTGGCTCCTCCTCTAGCAGGCTTCAGCTCCTTTCATCAAATGGTAACTGCTCTATAAAGTGCTCTAACTGGCTGCCTCTCCTTCTCTATCTTACTGCCTTATTTCCTCACTGATGCTTCCTAATCACCTTCTAAGTAAACCAACTGAATTTCCATTTTAAGTCTGTTTCTTGAGAAAACCTAAGTAAGATAGATTTATCAGCCAGCATTTGAAACATTTCTCATATCCTTGACTAATTGAAAAATAAATTCCTCCAGTAGTAGAATGGGGTTCTTTCTCTGTAATTCAGAGGCTGTAGGATTTATATTTTTGCTTATCTTTTACTGAATAGAATGTATAACCAAATTTAATAGTTTCCCCTTTGTTTATTTCCTCCTTTCCTTATTTGAATTTAAAATGTTAGAGCTCCTTACCCACTCTAAAATTCTTTAAATCTCCTGACTTCTTTCTCAAAGTAAAGGGAAAATTGTTCTTTACCTATTTCATAAGATGCAATACTCTTCTATGGATTTGTGAATTCTGCTTCGAGGTGTTTGTTTCTTGTTAAATATTACCTTCAAATTACAAAGAAACTACCCAATGATTTCTGATTGTTCTGGAAAACAATATTCAACCTAGCCTGAAAGTGTGATTTTAACATATCTTCCCTGATTTGAGAATGGTGGATAGGTATTGTGGAGTGAGGTATGAGATTATTTTTGACCAATGTAAGTTTTATATTTAATTTTTATAAGTTTTAAATCTTTATTTTAGAACTTTTTATACCATGAAACTTAATTTATAATAATATTAATAATAACTGTTATTAATAATCCTATATAATAAAAGGGTAATATGCAAATTGATGGAACTACTGAATGACCAGTTGCTATGATGCACACGACCACCAGGGTGCAAATGCTCAATGCAGAAGCTGCCACTGGTGGTCAGTGTACTCCCACAGGGGGAGCACCACTCAGCCACAAGCCAGGCTGGCAGCTGGCGAGCACAACAGTGGTGGCAGGAGCCACTCTGTGGCAGTGCTAAAGATGTCCACTACAGCTTAGGCCCACTTCCCATGGGGAATGGGCATAAGCCATCAGTCAGACATCCCCCAAAGGCTTCCAGATTGCTAAAGGGTGCAGGCCAGGCTGAGGGACTCTCCAACACGCCGCCCCCAAGTGCACAAATGCCATACACCAGGCCTCTAATAATAACTATGAAAGCAGAAATAATAATAACAGAATGCAGCTGACATGAAAGTAAAAGAGAGTTTAGAGAAGGTGATGTCAGGGTTCTAGTAAATCTTTCCATTTTGAGAATGCTTTAGAGAAAAATATATATATATAATCAGATATGTAATTATATAAAAATATATAATTAGAAATTAATTTCCACCTGCCCCCATTCCTTTCAATAATTCATGGACTCTTGAATAAATCTAGTTGCAAACATTGATAAAAAATGGTCCTGTTCTTTGCCATGTCTGAATCCTAAGAGAAGTGTAATGGATAAAACCAACTTAGGCTGCTAAGGGAAATTCTAGTTTCTGTCCCAGCATACATACGTTATGCAGACCTCATCCCCTCTAGATGTAAACCTGACCTCCAAGCTTCTTGACTTTGAGCTACCAGTTTGACCAATCTCCCCTAATTCTTCAGTTCTAACTATCCTTTATATCTATCCACTCTCCTGTCCCTTATTTGTCACAAAGAAAAGCTCATGCTTTGAACAAAAACTAATTGGTAACCTTGAGTGAGATTCAAAGATCTATAATTCAAAAACAAATGTGATCTGAAGAATGTGGCATCATGAACATTATCTAGGAATTTGTTAGAAACGCAAATTCCTGGTTCCCAACAGAGGCTAACTATACCAGAATCCCTGATGGGACCCAGGAATTCATGTTGTCACTAGCTGTCCAGGTGACTCCTATCACCTAAAGTTTGGCAAGCACTATCTTGGTCTGAATTGAGGTCCAGGGAACACACATTGATAACCATCAATCTAGAAGTTCAAGATATTATTTCTGCTACCTAACAAAAGCCTGAATCCAAATACCCCCAAATTATGTTCAGCTTCAACCTTTGCTTTGTCCAAACTAAACGCAATTTTATTGGGAATGTTTCAGTTGCAATTTGCCAATTCTCAGCTTTTTAAATTTGGTAGAAATTTGAGATTACTGCCATTGTATCCTTTGGGTATTATTACACTCGAGTTATTTATTTATTTACTTGTTTGTTTATTTATTTATTTATTTACTAGTATTTATTTATTATTTTAAATATATTTTAATTGATTTCAGAGAGGAGAGGAGAGGGAGAGAAAGATAGAAATATCAATGATGACAAAGAATCACAGAATGGTCACCTTCTGCACCCCCTTACACACACACAGACACACACACACACACACAATGGGGATCAAGCCTGCAACCAGGGCATGTGTCCTGACCTGGAATAAAACCATGATCTCTTAGTTTAATAGGTCGATGCTCAACTGGTCAATGAGTCACACTGTTTCATGTGCTTATTTGAAAAAATCTCATGGTATGTTGAACTGGTCACAAACTCAGAATTAGATTCCATGAGTTTAAACTATAAATTTACTATATTACCTAATTTTAAACAATTCTCTTACAATTTCTGAAACTTATTTCCCTATTTGCACAATGGAGGTGGTGGATTGGAAGAGATAATATATTTGAAAGAAGCTAGAAAAAAGGAATGGTATATAGTAGGTTCTCAATAAATATTACTTAAATTTTTATATCACCGTACTCTTTCTTTAACATCATGGAAATCATATAAGATATGTTAAAAATCATTAAACCTTTTAATCTTATATATGTCTTCAGAGTGAGTGCATTTAGTTTCACTTAAAAATTGGTTTAACTTTATTATCTACATTTTATTCCTCCTTCATTTTGGTTATCTCTAGGAAGTGTAAAAATGCCAATTTTCCTTTGGTTTTTAAAAATATCTATGAAGTTTTAGAAAGTAAAATGGACTGTAATAGAAAGTTACAGTGGTAGTTCTAATGTTCCTATATTTCCTTGTCAATTGAAGTCAAATAAAAGTCATTGTTAAATGTACTATAAAATTTCTCATTAGAAAAATAGTTTCAACACTGACAAGCCTTCCATCCAAGCACCTAGAATCTCTTTATAAGCATTAGCTAATTAAGTTTTAAAACACCTTCCATTAGTGAAGTAAGAATTAGACCAGATGGATGACAAGCATATAGGACAGTTTAAGAAACAGAGGTTCATACTAGGCTTATCAGAGTAAAATGAAAATATTATACAATTTCTTCATTTTTATCATTTTAATGACTGATGTGGAGCTCCAACTTTGAAATAGATTTTTAAAAAATCATATTTACATAAAAGGAATGCATGTACATGCTCATAAAAGTAAAACAGGTCTTAAAGGATTATAATAAATATCAAGTTTTTTTCTTCATACCACCTCAACCCAGATACTATTCCTATCATTAATTACTAACTTCTATATTTATAGATAGCATGCTTATATTACTATTCTTGATTTAGCAATGTTGCATACTATTTCTCTGATGTACAAGGATTTACCTTTGACAACACAACCATCATCACCCCTCCCCTATTTCTTCCACTCTCATTATATCACTTTTAATTATCTAACTTCACAGTATTTAGGGTATTTTGGGTATATATAAATGTTCATTTTAGCCTGAAATAGTTGTACCATCAGTCAAATGGTTGTACTAAGATTACCTTTCCTTTCTTCCACAGCTTTTTGTTTAGCTTCTGGAATTCCTAATTATTTTATTTGTTCTTTCTGTTTCTTCTTATAACCATCATAATTTTTCTTTCAAGGTCCTATCATATCTTGTATTTTTCAAATAAGGCCTCCCCTCTTTCTCCCACCACAACCACATAAAATTTGCACATTAACTTTCTGCTTCATTTGGGGCTGCTAATCTTTAGGCCTGCTGCACAGCTATCTTGAGACTACACTTGACTACTGCTCTGGCTGGCAACCATTGTTTCCTGCATTTCAAGCCTTTCTACTTCCTAGTTTACTCCCTGTATTGCTGGAGCAAATTTTCCAAGTCTTTGCTGACTGAAATGATTTTCTTCTATTTTCTACCCCACATTTGACAGATAAAATTCTGGTTAGAAAATCATTTCCCTTCAGAATTTTGAAGGCATTTCTTTGTTGCCTTCTAAAGACAATAAAGGGCCGAGACCGGTTTGGCTCAGTGGATAGAGTGTTGGCTTGCAGACTGAAAGGTCCCTGTCCCGGGTTCGATTCCGCTTGGAGGCATGTACCTTGCTTGCGGACACATCTCCACAGTGGAGTGTGCAGGAGGCGGCTGATGGATGTCTCTCTCTCATCGATGTTTCTGACTTTCTATCTCTCTCCCTTCCTCTCTGTAAAAAATCAATAAAATATATTTTTTAAAAAATAAAGACAATAAAGGACTGAGTATGAATAAACTCACAGTAGCTGATTAAACATGCCATGGTCTACTTTTGGTGTCCCACATATAAACCTCTTTAAAATTCTTAGAGAATGAAAGAAAAATATAGACCGCATGATAACAATATTTTGGTTTAAGGCAGGACTGGCTATATACATTGAGGGGCCCAGTTCAAAAAAAAATGTGGGATTCATTTTTAATAATTTATTTAAAATTTCAAAGCAATGACAATACAGCAGCAAAATTACCATGAGGGCATTTTTAAGTTCAGGGTCCTATTCAATCACACAGATAGCAAACCTGTGAAGCTGACCCTGGTTTAAGGTCTGGCTCTACAGACATCCTAATCTTCAATCCCTCAGTTAAAATAGAAATAACAATATATATCCTTCCAACCATCCAGGGGTATAATGAATTATATATAATAATAGTAGTAATAAAAATAATACTAGTAAAAATAACATATGTATAAGCACTATGTAAATCATACTAGTAGGAGTGTAAAGAGGAGAAGTATATATGAAATATTTTCCTGCTCCACTGATAAAAAGCATTAGGTTGGTGTGTGCTTCATTGCACCTCTTTTATGGATTGATAACTCTACAGACATTTTATAGCTTCAAATATATTTTTAGAGTCACTCCAACACTATAGTTTTGAACAAGAGCTACAATTCATTGTTATCAACACATTTAAATGTGAAACTCTAAAGTAATTTTTTTTTTTAAATTAGGGGGTCCACAAATATTAGCCTACTCCTGTTTTGGCACGGCTTGTGAGTTAACATGATTTTTATATGTATTTTATTTTGAATGAGATATATTTGACATACAAATTATGTAAGCTTAAACTTATTAGGTTGATACATTTATATTTATGAATGCTACTATCCATTTAGCTAACATCTCCATGATGTCACATTTTCATTCCTTCTAATATTGGGAATAATTAAGATCTAGTCTCTTAGCAACTTTAATGTTTATAATACAGTTTAGTTGTCTATAATACATTTTTATAGCCAATATGTATTTATTTTTTAAATAGTTTTATACTTTCTTTTTGTACTTGAACTTGATTCCTAGATATGTAAAATGAAAGTTTATTGTGTCTTTACCTTTAGCATCTGATAAAGCCAATATCATATATATCTTTAATATAAATATGTTTAATATGTACTTTAATTTGAAAAGAATTATAAGGAATAAGTCACAGTTTATTCAATTAACTCTTTCTTTGCTTTTTTAAAACTTATAGATAGCATGCTTTCCCTCACCAATTCCAAGTGACTTTATGTAGATTGTAATTGACTTTAGTGTTTAGGATAGGTGATGGACTTAAGATATGAAAGCATTAGAAATTGTTATGCATGTTGATATATATATATGTTTATAGTAGACATATTAAATTTATAGTTGTGTTTTTAATATCATTAAAACATAGCTTTTAAATTATTAAAAAATAAAATTTTAAGACAGATGATAATTATATAAAATTTAAATTTCAGTGTCATAGTGTTATCGCAACACAGCCATTCTCATTTCTTTACATATTGTCTGTGGTAGCTTTTACACTACAGCAGCAGTTGAGTAATTACAACAGAGGCTTTAAGGCCTGCAAAGCCTAAAATATTTACTATCTGATCTTACAAGTTTGCCCATCCTCCAACCCCCAACCCCATTAGATTATCAGTCCTCACTTCTTACTGTATTTGAGACTATCCTAGCACTCTCACATTGTTGCCTCTCTATCTAACAACTGGTCACCCTACAGCATATCACATTCCACCAGTCAAACCATGCTGACCCTCAGATCCTGACCCTTTACCCTTCTCCCAACATCTGCTGCTGCTCCAGTGGTTCTGACCTCAGCTTCTTGTCTTAATCACAGCTCACACCTCTGACATGATTTCTGCTCCTACTAATCAGAGAGGAGAGATCTACAGATCCCATTCAGATGCAAAGCTCCATCCAGTAAGAATCTTCAAATGTTTTATGAATGCATTTTCAGAAAATCAGGCGCATTTCTTCACAATGATATTTTCATTCTTATACTTTATGGATTTTAAACATCTGCTGTATGCCTAGTGCTCTACTATGTAAGAGGAAGGGAACTAGAAGATGGAGAGAAAGCTGATTCAGAGAAGATAGAAGGGACAAAGGAAGGTGGTGTGATTAAAAAATCAAGAAAATGGACCAAATTAGTGGTAGACTTTAAGGCACAGAATGATGGAGTGAGTGAGTGAGTGAGTGAGTGAGTGAGTGAGTGAGTGAATGAATGGAGTGACTAAGAAAAACTTTGCTGAGAAGACAGGATCTGAGCTAGCTAAGCCTTAATGGATGGTGTAGATATAGGAAAGAGAAGAAAAAACAAACAGGCAATTGAAATTAGTTTTGCATCAGAACACCCTATAACAGGGGTCACAAATTATGGAGCCATCTCCTTTCCCTAATCTCCCTCCTTCCTTCACCACTGTCCTGCCATGTAGTGTCCATAACAGTAAACTACAAAAAGACATTTCCACTGATGGGACTGGAAAATGGAAACTTTCTTTGGCTGGACCAGTTAAATAAAAGCACTCTCCCTCAGCAATGCAGGCGAACCTGTACCATGGCACAAACTTAGGTGAACAGGAAAGGCTTTCAGTCTCCATTTGTATCCCCAGCACCAGATACCCTCACTTACAGAACAACCTGCCTAATAATACATTGCTGATCCCTAGTTGAAGTCTTTCCTTTAGATATATTTCACTGGAGTCTGGATTCCAATGCATTAAAATAAAATTCATGTTTGGCACTGTGCTCTGTTGGTGAGGCTATAGCTAAACAGGTATTCTCATACATTGTTGGCAGGAAAGCAAAAATCATGCAATACCTACAAAGAGGAATTTGCCAAATTCTAGAGCAATACATATGCATTTACCCTTTAACACAGCAATTTCAATTCTAGACATCTGTTGTAATGATATACTGGCAAAAATACAAAGTGACTTATGCCCAAATCCATACTTAAAGACATTAGTTAGAATAGCAGTAAATTGGAAACAACCAAAACATCTATTAATAGCAGACTGGCTGAATGAACCGGGGTTGGCAAAATTTTTCTATAAAAGGCCCAATAGTAAACATTTTAGGCTTTGTGGGCATCTGATCTTTATTGTTATATTCAACTTTACTCTCATAGTATACAAGCAGCTAAAGACAACAAATGAATTAGTGTGGCTATGTTTCAATAAATCTTTATATGTAGACACTAAAATTTGACTTTTATATAATATTTTCTAATTCTTCTGATTTTATTTTCAGCCATTTAGAAACATAAAACTTATTCTTAGCTTTAAGTGTATACAAAACCAGATGGCAGACTAAATTTGGCCCTCAGGCTGTAATTTGTCAGTGCCTTGAATAAACTGTAGCACATCCCCACAATGGAATGCTATATAATTGCATAAAGAAATGAAGAAGAGGTCTACATACTGATATGGATTCAAAATGCAACAAGAATAAAACAAGGGTAGAATAGTATTTATGGTATGCTATTGATTGTATGAGAAATTGAAGGAAATCTATCCTAACATATAAAAACCCAGGGTCCATAACAACCTACCAAAGGCTCAACTGAACACTGGAAGTCAGTCCTGCATCCTTCCTCTCAGAATCAGATCAATTGATTCAGTTTATGTATCCTCAGCCTACATAAATAAAAAGCAAGTTCCTGTATGTTAAAATGAGATCACTATAGTCCTTTTCAGCTTTATAATTATATCATCAGTGAGCTGTGTATAGGTATGTGGGAATGGATATAGTGAAAGAGGTAGTAATATTTGGCTTCCGTTCTTCCCCTCCCCACTTTTCTTTAACTATAAATCAAATAAGGAAAGAAAATATATTCGATCTAGCATGCCTATGGAAATTAGACTGTAGTTGGTCTGAAAAATGACTTTTAAGGTCATCCTGTATGTCACTGTAGGCACATGGAAGCTCTCGTGAGGTCTCATCTTTTGCAGGTAGACTAGCTTACCAGTTTTTACCTTCCACCCAACTACTCTTCCAAGAGTAGGGTTTTTGTTAACAAAATACACACACTGGCATAAATGCTCAGTTAAAAGTCCTACTTGTCTCCAATGCATCTAGACTGTAATATCTATGAGAGCCTTCATTCCTACTTTACCTGAGTATAGTTTTATATAATTTTCTCTGCACAAATTAAATATCTTATTTATGGTTGTCTTACCTCTCTGGATTAGGGTGATAAGATATCATCTTCTTTCTGCCTAAGAGAAAGGTCTGAGAGAAAGAAGTATTAGGGAGCCTGGTAAATTACTCTTTCTCTTGTAATTCTTCAACGCTAGGGCTTATATTCAGCATCATAAAAGGTAGATTCTTTTTAAATATACTCTCAAGTTTTGGGAAAAACAAACTACCAG